>ML777563.1:0-11306 GCA_009831015.1 Picea engelmannii | reverse complement strand
ACTTATGTCATAATTACTTCTGATCCTTAATTACTTCTGAATTGAATCCTTTTATTTTTAATAATATAATACCCTTTTGATTCCCTTAATATATATTTTTAATGATTGTTATAATTAATAATTCGTGACCTGATTAGTTGCGACGTACGGAGGGGACAATCTGCATAAAGAATTTAAATTAAATCGCTGCCTACGGACTGACAACATCAACAATAGTATGGACAACAGTACGAAGCAACATGGGCGGCTGTACGGATTGGTGGGACGACAGGAAAAACAACTATTTGAACTGTACGACGGATGTGTGGTGGATCGTACAATCGGTGCAATGGACCGTATGATTTGTTGTAAGTTATCTTTATGGCAAAGTACGACAACAAGCAACGACACGGACTTGTACAACAATGAAACAACAGATGACTGTACGGAAAATTTTGGTGGTTGTGTATGATGTGTCCGTATGGACAGTACGACAATTGAAGGACAATGGATTTTACCCCAGCGAATTCATGGAATTGGCAGTGGCACTAAGTACAAAATCTGTACGGACAAAATCTATGGCTGGTGCCCTTAACCAATAGTCATGTCCTTTGAGACATGTCCTTCAATTATTAATAGTTATTATTTATTAATTAATTATTATGTTATGAATATCTATTATATGTATATTTATGTTCATAACAATGATGGACTTATTTCTTGATTTAGGTAATCCCACAATAAAATCCATAGAGATGTCCCTCCAAATAGCGGGTGGAATCGGAAGCAGTTGGAGTGTGCCAGGAGGTTTGATGGTTTCGCCTTTGTTGCGTTGACAAACATCACATTCTGCTACGAAAGTGCGAATGTCCTTTTTCATACCATCCCAGAAAAAATAATGTTTGACGCGGTCATAAGTTTTGGTAAACCTGGAATGCCCAGCTATGGGAGTAGCATGAAGCTCAAAAAGCACCGTGGATTTAAGTTGTGACTGTTTACTTAAATACAGACGACCTTTGTAGCGAAGTTCATCGTTGTGGGAAGAGTACCCTGGGGAAACTGGAGAGTTGGCTTTCAATTGTTGGATCGTATGCGATATTTTAGGATCATGTAGCCATTCTTGGCGCATAGCTTGGAGACAATCTGGTACAATGAAGGAGAGGGAAAAAAGGGACCCTTAATCTTCATATTTTCGAGAAAGAGTGTCAGCTGTTAGAAAAGTGGGTGTGCTCGTTTAACCATAGACAATATAACGATATTGTCATCCAACCATAGACACGAATGCCACTCTCGAGCACCTTGACCTTGACAGAGAGAAGAATTCTGGTAGCAAGTCAATAGCCAAACAAGGCTAATGCACCAAGCAAAGATAACTAAGAGTGATCAGAAAGTCCAACCCAGAAAGATCGAAATTACAGGTTGCAACAACTGTAACTGCAGCTGCTCCCCAGACTTGCGCACTACTAGATTTCTGCAGTGGGCACAAGTGGATTTCTGCAGTTTCGAGATGTCTGTCTCAAATGAGAACTGGTGTCTTGTATTTATACTGCTTTCTCTACGTTGTCTGGGCCGACTTCTTCTTCTAGAGGCTAAAGACTCGATATAAAATATTTTCTTTAGCAGACTTCTCTTCTAGGGTTATGTCCAAGTCTTTTAGGGTTTCTCTTGCTTCCTGGAACATTCTAATCTCATCAAAGGTCACAAGTTGAGGTTAATACCTCCCACAACTACCATAATATCAACACTCCCTCCTAGCTAGAGAGGTATAACATGTAATGGTCTTGAGCACAAACAAACCATTCAACCGGTAACATCATTATAGCCACATAGGCTATCTCATGATCAAATCATGAGCATTCTCTTCATTGTCCAACTGGATAATCTCCATGACAATCAATACTATGTCATCTGATAGAACACAACTGTGTCTATCCATAGTAGTATACAACTACTATCCAGTGGTACACAACAACACCAAGTAGTACATGGCTACTTAATCAGTGACACATAGTCACAACCAATGGAACACATCCATCACAATAGCATACATCTACTGTCCAGAGACATATAGTCTCCATAGCAATCATATCATTTAATATCAACCTGGAAAAAAATAATATCATGATATAAACTGAGTCATCTGGGCCATTCTTCCACTCACACCTGTGAGATCTGGAAGAGCATCTGCCCTCATACAGTAAAAGCATCAACCATGGGCTATCTGGACTATTCTTCCCAAGCATGGACGAATAACTGTCCCTGATTTTTGAGCCTGGACCATTCACCTAACTAGGCCATTCCTTCGAGACTAAACAAAGTGCAACCTGGAGAGAATTAGTCTGCCTTAGGGAATGCTTGTCCTTGATTGCTGAACCTGGACCATTCACCTAACTGGGCCATTCCTCCGGCACTAAACATAGTGCAACCTGGAGAGAATGATTCTGCCTTAGGGAATGACTGTCCGGACCATTTCTTAAGGAAATGACTATCCTGCACCAACCTCCAAAACAGACCATTCTTTGAAACTGCTCACAACTGTGAACTTCGAAAGAATGACTGCTCGGCGAGGCAAACCATTCTACTTGACCACTACTGAGAGTGACTGCCAAGAAGAATGATTGTCCTAGACCATTTACGCACACTGACCACAAGTGGAATCGCTGTCTATGGTACATCAACAATCTATCGAACCATTTTCATTACGAAAATGACTGTTCGATCTGGACCATTTTCCAAACTGGTAAATGCCTGTTCGTCAGAAATATGAAACCACTTTCCGAACTGGAAAGGAACTGCCCATCTTGGACCATATTCCAAGCTGGAAAATGACTGGCCATAAATCAATGATATATCAGTGCTCCCTCCCAACCTGGAGAGCCATCTCTTCCCTTTCAGCTAAGGGAGTTGTCTCCACAATCCTCAACTTGTCTCGTAAGTATGCAAACTTTATCCTGGACAGAGGCTTTGTCAAAATATCTGCTGTTTGCTCATCTGTGGGGATATACTGGAGCATCACTTCTCCTTCCTAGAATTTATCTCGAATAAAGTAGTATTTGATCTCAATGTGTGTCGATCGTTCATGAAACACTGGGTGTTCGGATAGCCTTATACAACTCTGATTGTCACAGTATATTATGGTCGAATCTGAAACCTGATCAAATAATCTAGAAATCAACTTTCTTAGCCATACTGCTTCTGTACATGCCTCACATGCTGCGATATATTTTGCTTTTGCTGTGCTGAGTGCTCCTTCTGTCTTCTGCACTCCCTACCCAATCTGAATCTGTGAATCCATGAAGTTGTATATCACTGGATGAAGTATATCTTAAACCAGAGTTTAGTGTCCCACGAATATATCTTAGAACATGCTTTGTAGCTATCCAATGCTCATGTCTGGGTTCCACTTGGAACTGGCATAGGGTGTTTACAACAAAGCAAATATCTGGTCGAGTATTCACTAAATACATCAATGACCCAATCAATTGCCGATATAGGGACGGGTCTACTGGATCAGAATCTGAGTCTCTTACTTTTCTTATATCTGTGGTCATAGGAGTGTTCATGGATTTGCAATCCATCATTCCAAACTTCTGAAGAATGTTCACTGCATACTTTCCTTGTCCAAGGAATACTTCACCACGCTTCTGCCATACTTCTAGTCCCAAGTAATAATGCATGAGACTGAGGTCTGTCATATCGAACTTAGAAGCTAGTTCCTTCTTACACTGGGTGATGACAGAGTCTTCACTTGTCAAGAACAAATCATCGACATATAGTAGTAGAATCACAGGTGCATTGTTCACGACTTTGTGGTAGAGATTTGGATCTGCATGACTCTTGGAGAAACCAAGTCTTATTAAGTAGTTGTCTATTCTGGCATACCAAGCTCTTGGAGCTTACTTGAGTCCATACAAAGCTTTCTTTAATCTGCAAACATGAGTGTCTCTGAAGTGTACTTCAAATCCTTGAGGTTGTTCAATGTATACTTCTTCTTCGATTGCTCCATTGAGAAAAACTGTCTTTACATCCATCTGATGTAAACTCCATCCCATGGAAGCAACAAGAGACATAATGGCTCTATTAGAAGTATATATGGCAATAAGAGCAAATGTCTCGTCATAGTCTTCTCCCTCATTCTGGGAGAACCCTTTAGCTACAAACCTTGCTTTGTATTTGTCCACTCTTTTGTCTGTTGCATGTTTGATCTTATAGACCCATTTTGAAGTTACTATTGATTTTTCCTTGGGTCTAGGCACAATTTCCCATACATCGTTTTTCATGATGGACTGGTGTTCTTCTATCATGGTTTCTCTTCATTGTTTCTTATGAGCTGCCTCTTCAAATGTGGTGGCTTCTTCATTTAGAAGCCTTGTCATACATGCTGCATAGTTGGAGAATCTTTTGGACTTTTGCTTTTTCTGAAGGTGCCACTTGGGGCTTTGAGTCTTTTTGCTTCTTGTAGATTAGCTTCAAGCCAAGCTGGACGTTTCTTGGTTTTTGGTACAATGACTAGCTCAATAGGTTCACATGGTTGCATCGAATGATCAAGTTGTTCTGTTTCTTCATTCTGACTTTTTGGGAGACATGTGCTTTCTTCTTTAGGCTCTTCATACTCTTCTTCTTCTATAGTTTCTTCTATGGTTTTCTTGAAATCCATCTTCTCATTGAAGGTTACGTCTCTACTGACTTCAACCTTATGTTGTTCCGGGATATAGATTCTATAGGCTTTGGATGATTCACTGTATTCCACAAATATGCCCTTCTTTCCCGAGGGTTCTAATTTCTAACTTTTATCCTTGGGGATGTGAATGTAAACAGGGCATCCAAAGATTCTTAAGTGTTCCACACTAGGTTTCTTTCCCGAGAAGGCTTCTTCTGGAGTCATATCCTTCAATATGCGGTGGGGACTTTTGTTCTGAGCATATATTGCTGTCATGGCTGCTTCTCCCCACAAATACATAGATAAACCTTGATCGTTCATTAGCGCCTTCACAGTTTCTTCAATAGATCTTTTCTTCCTTTCTGCTACACCATTTTGTTGAGGATTATGAGGAACAATTAGCTCCCTCCTAACCCATGCCGATTTGCAAAAGACAATAAATTCCTTGGATGTGTATTCTCCTCCATTATCTGTTCTCAATGTCTTGATTTTCTTGTTTGTGAGGTTCTCTATCTCTGCTTTGAATTCTTGAAACTTGCTGAAAACTTCGTCCTTTGTCTTCAAGAGATATAACCAAGTCTTTATTGAATAATCATCTATGAAGATTACATAGTAAAGAGAACCTCCTAGAGATTTGACTGGCATCGGACCGCAAACATCTGAATGTATTAGATCTAGGATTTCCTTAGATCTATTATTGCTGCTTGAGAATGATTTCTTAACATTCTTGCCAAGAGCACATCCTTTGCAAATTCCTTTATGTGTAGATTGTAGTTCTGGTATTCCTTCAACCATCTTTTTGAGGAAGGGTAATGCTTGATAGTTGATATGAGCATACCTTCTATGCCAAAGTTCATTGGGATTGACTTCATCATGTTTAAGAGTTTCATCATTTCATTATAGTAGTCTGTATAGTCTTCCTTCACGGGTTCCAATAACTCTAGCGTTTTCTATGCTGGAGTCTCTAGACCAAGATAATACTTTTCCATCTACAAAGGCTATTCTTTTTCCTTTGTATTCTAGGCAAGATATGGATACAAGATTCTTTTCTAAACTAGGTACATATAAGACATTGCTCAAATGAACATTGTTACCTGTTTCCAATTTGAAGGAGGCTTGACCAATTCCTTCGACTGGATAGATGTTCTTATGTCCAAGTTCTACCTTGTAGGATGTCTTCTTTCTATTTAGATTAGAGAGTTTGGCATGGTCTCCTGTCATATGCCTGGAAGCTCCACTGTCAATTATCCACATGTCATCTTCAAGAGTTCCCGTGAGAGCTGAATAGTGTAGATGATCCATCTTTTCATTCATGATTTCTATTGACTGATAACTGGTCAAATTTTGATTTTGACCCAAAATCTCAACCTTGAGGTTTTTGACTTCTAAGAGTGCCAAGAGGTGCGCTAGACTATAAGGCGCACTAGAATATCTTCTCCTTTAGTAAGGTGTTCCATCATAAGGTGTTGGGCAAGAGTTTTAGGGTTTTTGCAACTGCACCTGCTAGTAACTCTAGCGATAATGCTTCAGTAACTGCACCTGCTAGAAACCCTAGCAATAGTTCTTCAACGAGCTTGATAACCTTATGGCTTAGCTTCCTTCTAGTGGTTAGATTGAATGAAGTGGGCCCATAACCTGTAAGAAAAGTGGGTGTGCTCGTTTAACCATAGACAATATAACAATATTGTCACCCAACCATGGGCACGAATGCCACTCCCGAGCACCTTGACCTTGACAGAGAGAAGAATTCCTGTAGCAAGTCAATAGCCAACCAAGGCTAATGCACAAAGCAAAGATAACCAAGACTGATCAGAAAGTCCAACCCAGAAAGACCGAAATTACAGGTTGCAGGAACTGCAACTGCAGTTGCTCCCTAGACTTGCGCACTACTAGATTTCTGCAGTGCGCACAAGTGGATTTCTGCAGTTTCGAGATGTCTGTCTCAAATGAGAATTGGCGTCCTGCATTTATACTGCTATCTCTAAGCTGTCTGGCTGACTTCTTCTGGAGGCTAAAGACTCAATATAAAATATTTTCTTTAGTCGACTTCTCTTCTAGGGTTATGTCCAAGTCTTTTAAGGTTTCTCTTGCTTCTTGGAATATTCTAATCTCATCAAAGGTCACAAGTGGAGGTTAATACCTCTCGCAACTACCATAATATCAACATCAACAACCACATTTTCTTTGCCTTTCCTGTAAATGATCTCATAATCATAACCAAAAAGCTTAGTTACCCATTTTTGTTGCTCTGGGGAGGAAGGCTGTTGGTCCAGAAAATACCTGAGGCTTTGATGATTTGTCTTAATTTGGAAGCATTGCCCTAGGAGATAAAGGCACGAGAGATCCACTGCATGCAAAATAACCAACATTTCCTTTTCATGGATTGATTGGCCGAAATGGTGTTCGGACAATTGTTTGCTAGTAAAGGCCAAAGGTCTACCTTCTTGCATAAGGACAACTCCAATTCCTCTACCTAAGGCATCACATTTGAGGACAAGGTTTTTGTGAAATTAGGAAGGGCCAAGACCGAAGTAGTACACATAGCTGCCTTCAAAGCTTGAAAAGCTTGATCTATTGCGAGAGTCCAAGTGAAAGAATTCTTTTTAAGGAGAGCAGTGAGAGGGGTCGCAATCTTCCCATTATTCCGAACAAACTTGCAATAATAGTCGGTTAAACCCAAAAAACCACCCAAGCTTTTGGTAGTCTTGGGGCGAGTCCAATCCTGCATTGCTTCAATCTTTTTAGGATCCACCCCGACACCAGCCTTTCCAACAATATGACCCAAGTACTCTACTTCTGAGGCTCCAAAGGCACATTTAGAGCGTTTGAGGAAAAATTGGTGCTGCGAGAGTAGATGGAAAATTTGATCCACTTGGGAAAGATGAGATTGCCAAGTTTTACTATAGATGAGAATATCATTAAAGAAAACTAAGACAAAATGACGGAGAAAAGGACGAAAGACATGATTCATGAGGCTTTGGAAGGTGGAGGGGGCATTACACAGGGCAAAGGGCATGACCAAAAACTCATAGGGACCCTCGTGAGTTCGAAAGGGAGTCTTGGGTATGTCAGCTTCTTGCATGCGTATCTGGTGGTAGCCAGAACACAGATCAAGTTTAGTGAAGTACCGAGCACCACTCAGCTCATCCAAGAGATCATCAATGACATGAATGGGGAACTTGTCCTTGATGGTGAGCTTAGTGAGGGCACATAAGTCAGGACACATGTGCCAAGTACCTTCTTTCTTAAGTACCATGACCATAGGGGAAGAATAATGGCTGGTACTGGGGCGGATAACACCCGCTTGGAGCAATTTCTGCACTATCTTCTCAATTTCATTCTTTTGGGCAAAGGGGTGACGATAAGGGCGAACATTGGGAGGAAGATTGTCAAGAACAAGGGGCATGGAATGATCATGAACACCACGAGAAGAAGGAAGTCCCTGAGGGGTGGAAAAAACAACTTGATGTGTGGAAAGGATAGCTTGGAGGTCAGGATGCACAAAGTGTGTCGCAACGGTTTGAATAGAATGGAGTTGAGAAATGATACCAGAGTGGCCTTTCTTGAGGAGCTTTTCCATACGATGGGAACTAGTGATCTCAGGAGAGCCAATTGTGAGACCGTGGAATTGATACCTTTGTCCTTCTTGTTGGAATTTCATGGTTAATTCCTTAAAATGGGACCCAAAGTGCATAACCATTCAACACTTAACACAATGTCATAACCTCCCATGTCAATGGCAAACATATGAGATTTCAGTTGGTAATGTCCAATTTGAAGACAAACATTTTCACGACGCCCACCACATTTCATTGACCCACCATTGGCTATCATGATTTGAAAATTATTGACTACACGAATATAACAATTGGTTTCCTAGGCAATGCGACAATGAATAAATTGTGGGTGCTACCATTGTCAACAAGGATGATGACCTTCCTATGCTTAATGTAGCCAATGAGCTTGAGCGTTTGTGGGGCCGAGAAGCCATTGAGTGCATGCAAGGAAATACGTGGGTCAACTTCAGGGGAGTCAACAGGCTCCTGGGTGGCATCGGGAAGGGAGAGTTCTTCAACAAGGGGAACTGTCACATCCTCTTTAGGAACATCTTCGGAAATGGCCATAAATAGTTTTTGTTTGCTACATTTGTGCCCCAATTTTTTTTTTTCATCACAATTATAGCAACGACCCTTCAATTGGCGTTCAACCATTTCAACCCTAGTTAGTTTCTAGACCTTGATGGGAGTGACAGGGGGGTTAGGATTAGTGGGTTGAGGGTGAGGAACAAAAGGGTTTTTTTTGTCCTGGGAAAAAACAGCTTGTTAGGCCTCTTTAGCTTGTTGAGTAGCTTCCAACCAAGTTGGAGGGTGGGCCATGCGAACATCGGATTGGATTTCATCCTTGAGACCACTGATAAAGCATTCACGGAAGAATGCATCTGACATGCCTGTAATTCGAAAGGCCAAATGCTCAAAAGCAATGATGAAGTCTTCCACTGTGCCTGACTATTTCAACTTGGTCAAATGACTGAGATAGTGGGTATTGTTAGAATATGATGGATGTGCTCGTTTAACCATAAACAATATCACTATTGTCACCCAACCATAGGCCGAAGCCACCCCTGAGCACCTTAACCTTGACAGAGAATCATTCCGGAAGCAAACCCTAGGCTAGATAGCCAAACAAGATAGCGCACCTCTCTCCAAGGATAATGCACCAAACAAGAGTAACAAGAGCTGATTAGAGAGTCCAAATCATAACCAAAAGAGTCCAAAACCAAAATTGGCTAGCTGTAGCAGCTGCAACGACAACTCTCCTCCAAACTTGCGCACAAACTGGCCAAGTGCAGTGCGCACAAGTGCTGCTTATGCAGTTCTGAGAATACTGGCCAAAATGAACACTGGCCTCCTGTATTTATACTAATTCTAGCAGACTGCCTGGGCAGACTTCTCATTCTGGGTACTAATTCTTTAGTATATAATATTTCCTTTAGCCGACTTCTTCTCTTGGAGGCTAATAACCTAATACAAGTCATTCTCTTGAGTCGACTTGTCTTTTAGGGTTATTAACCAATTAATTAGGGTTTCTTCTGTTAGAATATAATGGATGTGCTCGTTTTACCATCGACAATATCACTATTGTCACCCAACCATAGGTCGAAGCCACCCTTCGAGCACCTTAACCTTGATAGAGAATCACTCCGGAAGCAAACCCTAGGCTAGATAGCCAAGCAAAGGGTAGCACACCTTTCCCCAAGGATAGCGCACCTTTCCCCAAGGATAACGCACCAAACAAGAGCTGATCAGATAGTCCAAACCATAACCAAGAGATAGTCCAAGCCAAAACGTAATCTGCTAGTTGTAGCAGCTGCAACGAGGACTCTCCTCCAAACTTGCGCACAAACTGGGCAACTGCAGTGCACACAACTGTTGCTCTGCAATTCTGAGAATGCCTGCTAGAATGAAGACTGGTCTCCTGTATTTATACTAATTCTAGTTAACTGCCTGGGTCGACTTCTCATTCTGGGTGTCTATTTACTTAATATATAATATTTCTTCTGGCCGACTTCTTCTCTTGTAGGCTAATAACCTAATACCAATTGTCATCTTGAGCCGACTTCTGTCGACTTCTCTTCTAGGGTTATTAGCCAACTCATTAGGGTTTCTTCTTGCTTCCCGAAATATTCTATTCTCGTCAAGTTTACACATGGAGGTAAATACCTCCCACAACTACCATAATATTAACACTTCCTCCTAGCTAGGGAGGTATTACAAGTAATGGTCTCGAGCACAAACATACCATTCAACCGGTAGCATCAACATAGTTGTATAGACTATCTCATGACTAGATCACGAGTACCATCATCACCATTAATGTCATCAGTTGCATCATCTCTCGAAACCATACTCTATCTGAGTAATTAGACATGATACTGGATAAGTCACTCACACCACAAGAGCCATTCTTCTAATCTGGACATATGTCCTAGAAAAATAAATGCCCCGGACCATTTTCCGTCTGGGAAATATCTGTCCATTGATTATCCATCTAACTGATAATCATTTTCAACACTGCTGATAGTCTTCAAGGCAATCAAAACAATATCATTCAATAGAACACAACTGTGTCTATCCATAGTAGTACACAACTACAATCTAGTGGTACACTACCACACCAAGTAACACACAAGTACTTGATTAGTGACGTATAGTCATAAACAATGGAACACATCCACCACAGTAGTATACATCTACTGTCTAGAGACATACAGTCTTCATAACAATCATCTGATATCAACCTGCACAGAAACAATGTTATGATTAAACCGAATCATCTGGGCCATTCTTCCACTCACATCTGTGAGATCTTGGAAGAGCATTTGCCCTCAGAAGGTCAAACATCAATGATGAGCTATCTGGACTATTCTTCTCAAGCAAGGAAGAATAACTGTCCTAATTTCTTGAGCCTGGACCATTCCCCACCTTGGGCCATTCCTTCGATACTAGACAAAGTGTAACCTGGAGAGAATGAGTCTGCCCTAAGGAATGTTTGTCCTTGATTGTTGAACCTGGACCATTCCTCCGACACTAAACAGAGTGAAACCTGGAGAGAATGAATCTGCCCTAAGGAATGATTGTCCGGACCAGTGTTACCAGAACCAAACCGG
>ML777562.1:2103768-2128394 GCA_009831015.1 Picea engelmannii | reverse complement strand
GCTTCCCTAGGAGTAAGCCTAGACGGAAGAAGTACCTGCCAAGGTGACAGTGTGGGCAGGGACTTAGACATTGTGTCTCCGAGGGCACACTAAGTGAGCCGGACTTAGCTCACGTTTGCAAGTGTGCATTAGGGCGACCACAGAGCCGACTTCTCTTCTGGGATCTTCTAATTCTTTTGAGGCTTCTTTGATCTGTTCAATGGTTATTCTCTGACTTCTTGGCATCTTCATCTCTAAGAAAAGTTATCCCGGAGGTGAATACCTCTTGTTGCTACCAAAAACATCAACATGAAACACATCATAGTTTAATGCCCAACCCACATTGCATTTTCAGCTGCAAATTAGTTAGCAGAAATTAAATATCTCATAACTCGAAACACAAGAAGTCTGCTACAGCCAATAAATAGAAATGGAAACACACCCAGAAAAGTGTATATAGAGAATTTTGGTCAAAACAAGACCCTGGAAAAACCCACAAGGGGAAAACCAGTGAGAGAGGGGAGGATTTTTATTATTCCGAGCTTAGAGAGAAAATTCATTTATAGCAATCATCTTCAGCAATACAAATACCAACTTATCTCGAAAATCGAGCCACAAAAATTTCTCAAAATCTGAGCATAGCTGCTCGAAATTTGTGCCATAATTTCCTGTATGAAATCTACAGGTCTGCTCCTCGATTTCTATGACAGTTGTACGGTTTCCCTTGGAATTCGTGCCATAACAGTCAACCCAATTTATGTCCCTGAAAGTACAGTACTACATCCTTGGAAAGTGTGCCAACTCTCCATAATGTATTGCTGCTTCTCTTCGATTTTTGTGCCAGAAAACAACAGTACAACCTCTCAGAAATTCATACCATACAGTAGCTTTAACGCTGAACTTTGTCTCGGTTTGTGTGCATACACTTGCTTTGGAAATCATGCCTCAAGCAACTCGATCTCTTCTCTCTCTCTCTCTCTCTCTCTCTCTCTCTCTCTCTTGCACTCTCCAAAACTCATGAAGAATGCCAAAATGGGGGCACCTCAATCTCTAAATTGACTCAATGGGGGAAGTTGAAGAGTCACATGATCTAACGCTGGAGATGAGATTGATCAATGGTGGTGATTAGAAATCTTTTTAGTCACCCACTTCATGAAATTTCCATGAAGTCACTTTTAACTTCATATCACACCAAGTTAATTCACTAGGGACCACATTGGACATTTTCTCACCCCTAGGCGCCTAAGTTGTGAGAAACACTTGTCCTTGGTACTTTTTAATTATTTAACATAATGTATGTGAAGGACTAACACAATTTTAATTAAATGGTTCATACACCATCGTATAAGTCAAAGTGAGACAATATGTTAAAACAATCTCAATTATAGTACAAAAAGGTACAAGAAAAAAGAATACAATGAAAATTCAAAAGTGTCGCTAGGTTCAAAAGAATTGTTTAATATTTTATTGCAAGGCAAAGGTTTACCGAAAATTACCAAGGTCTTAAATCAAACTTCAAAAGAGCTATATAAAGGATTATATTTAAGGGTCATTAGAAATCTTTTTAGTCACCCACTTCATGAAATTTCCATGAAGTCACTTTTAACTTCATATCACACCAAGTTAATTCACTAGGGACCACAATGGACATTTTCTCACCCCTAGGCGCCTAAGTTGTGAGAAACACTTGTCCTTGGTACTTTTTAATTATTTAACATAATGTATGTGAAGGACTAACACAATTTTAATTAAATGGTTCATACACCATCGTATAAGTCAAAGTGAGACAATATGTTAAAACAATCTCAATTATAGTACAAAAAGGTACAAGAAAAAAGAATACAATGGAAATTCAAAAGTGTCGCTAGGTTCAAAAGAATTGTTTAATATTTTATTGCAAGGCAAAGGTTTACCGAAAATTACCAAGGTCTTAAATCAAACTTCAAAAGAGCTATATAAAGGATTATATTTAAGGGTCATTTAAGTTTTTAAAGGTGATTAATTTCCTAAAATATAAAGGGGTTATTCAAGTGATTTAAATTCTTAAGTCGAAGAAGCAAGTCTTAGAATATTCAAGGATTAAAAAAATAAAAAAATTGGGTACTACTGAGGGAATTCTTATACCAACAAATGTGATACTAAAAAGAATAGATAGGAAAATACATGAACAATTAAATCAACTTCAAAGAAAACTCGAAGATGGATGTAATCATTCAACACATGAATTGGGAGAAAAATACAAGAAGGAACATGTAGCCTACGAATCAAAGAAAACAAAATCTAACATAAGAAGAATAAACAACCGAAATCTATATAGGACAAAATATAATAAATCGGTTAAGATTGAATGAGATAGATTTACAATGACCTCTGTGATGTTATATATACACATTGACTGGTCTAGTTGGTTGAATGGTCATGCCCCTTAATTAGGCCATGTGTCACTTCATTAATTATTGTGTATTACTATTTTTATTATAGAGCATGGCATGTGGCCAAACAAACTCGAAGGAGCAAAATGCCCTACCTTGGAGGAAGCCCAAGGCATGACAAGTGGTGAAGAAATAAGCTAAAGAAGGAATACCTAGCTTACAATAATGACATGTGGCATTGAAAGCATTTGGATGGTCAAATAAGGATCATTTGATGTCGAGCTCCCTACCCCGTGCCTAAAAAAGAACATTGCGATGCTTGATCATGAATATACCCACTTTAAGATGGATGTTTTGTGATAGAAGGCATTTAAAGCCTATTAGAGTCACTTTATGAGACATTATCCACTATTTGAGGCATATTGCACATATATTTGGAGGCATGTTTCACCTTCAAGACATTTGGGCCAAGGACACTTTGTTCAAAGCATGTTCTACATATTTGGAGGAGCATCCTTTGCATGAGGAAGCACCATGTGGCATGGTTGACATTATCCAAGCCCTTAAACAAAGAATTAATCCATACTCTAAAGAAATAGATAAATGACAAGTAGCTAGTTGACCTATGCAAAAGTGCAATGTGTCCCAAGTCAACATTGGACCTATAATCCTAAAGGAGATCAAATAGAACATCATGTTCACTCTAAAAAAGGAGCACTACGGTTTTGAGAGCTCTATAAGAAGAGTGCTCGGGTTAAAGAGGCCCTAGAGTACCAAAGAAAGCACTAGGGAGGTATGTCATATGTGGGAGGACACCTTTCATGGAATAAAATATCGGTTTCTCCTCTCTTAAACCCGAAAGGAACTAAGCCCTAATTTGGAATAGAAACCTATAAATAGAGGAGAGATTCATTTGCCAAAGGTGTGGTTGAATTTTAGAAGTTCCCCTCCAAGCTTAGTTGAAGATCTTTGGGAGGTAGAAGTTGAGGAAAATTTCAATGTGAGGTTCTTCATCTTTATTTTGTATTTTCTTGGGTTGATTTGATGGCTGGAAATTACTTGTACAAATCTACTAGTGTAATCTTTGAAGGACATTTTTTCTCTAATAAGAAGGCATTAGGGTTGAGTTGAAACCCACCATTTGTATTGTTGTAATCATTGTTCTTCATGAAGGATATTAGCTACTGTAATTTTCTGTTTAGGGTTGTTCACTCTATTTATTAAGGGATTCCCTAGCCAGGAGGAAGGTTAAATGTGTCACATTTAGGTCCTCATGACCTTATGGTGAAATCAAACATGAGGATGTGATGTATTGTTACCTATTTGTTCAATAAGAAGGCCATCCTACTTTGTCTATTTCATTCATGGCTTCATATGTGGTTGTCCTTTAATTGTTCATGATTGCACATTATTACTTGGCTAATTTTGTACTTATTGTGAGGAGCATCTTTGGATGTCCCTCCCTTAATTTACTGCATAATGAACTAGATCCATTTGGTTGGTTACAGGCTACAGCATGTTTATGTCAATCTAGCTATGCTTCCTTCCATATTGTTTGAACCCTCTTGATCGTTGATCCGTACTCTATTAACCAGTTGTATACGCACTACTCTTGGTAATCCACCATCTCTTTATTTATAAAGAATGTCATATTAATAGTACAATAAGCATTTATATTAATAGTACATGCTACTAAGTATTCATTTGTTCCTGGCATTAATAAAATCTAAAGGATTGCAATACTTAAGGAAGAATAAAAATATCAAACCTGATATGCAAACCTGGAGTCTAGTTATTGTTCCGCTTGAGTTGCTTTTCTTCTAAGACAAGTATTCTTTCGATATTGAAATTTGGTACCCCGGTAACAATCTCTCTCAATATCCTCAGAGCCCCATGATGCAAATGGGCCATCATCATATGCCATAGCTCACATAGGTCACTATTGTTGGTACTATGTATCAATGTTCTAGTTGGCTCAAACATAATCCTGTACAGCGTCCCATGTCGAACCCCAATCACTTTGGTAGAAGTGATACTGGATCCCTTAGGATACATGAGCACGTGTCCATCATGGAACACCAACTCATATCCCATATCCTCAATGGTAGAAACTTAAATCAGGTTCTTTTTCAAACCTGGAACATATAAGACATCTCTCACCAACAAGGGAGGTTGAGGCTCCCTCTGAAAGGATACTGTCCCACTACCAACTGCCTTGACAATAGAGTCATCTACAAGCACCACGTCAAGATCCTCAGTCTCTGTAAGATCTATAAAATGCTCATGAACACCTGTCATATGGCGGAAGGCTTCGCTATCAATATACCACACACTAGTAAATGTTGCACTAGAAGAAAGGCAAACCAATAAAGAAAAATCCTTCTCAAACCTGGTGGAAAACTCATCCACATCTACTGAAGTCGCAGTCTGCTTCTTCTTCTTAATAGGACACTAACCTACATAGTGCCCCATCTTGTGACATGCAAAGAACTTGACTTTGCTCATGTCCTTTTTCCCTTCACCCTTTGACTTGTTCCCACCCTAGGAACACTTCTTCGACTTCTTCTTGCTCTTTACAGCAAGAGCCACATTCTCCTCATCATTACCATTGGATGAACCCCCCTGCACATATCCTCTTCGAGTTTCCTCCCATATGAAATCATCCCAAAGACGATCCCACTTGGACAGATTTTCTCTTGCAACAATGCCCTCAACAAATATAGCCCATTGCTTGGTCACACTATTCAAAAAAGTCCTCACAAGTTCATTGTTAGCAATAACCTCCCCAACAACATCGAGCTCATCTCTAACCTGAGTTATCTTGGTAAGATATGTGGCAACATTTTCAGTCTTAATCATTTTTATGCCCTTTAGTTTTTCCCTCAATACCATTTTCCGGTTTTCATTAGAACTTTGGTAAAGTTTAGTTAAGGACTCCCACATCTCATAGGCATTGGCTTTACCTGTCACATGTGGAATCACATGGTCCTTTATGGCATCAAGGACGATTCTTTTAGCCTTGATATTCTTATTGGTGTAAGCGACCAAAAGAGTAGCATCTGTAGGCACCATCACAGGATTCGTTTGTGTGTTGTTCACAATGTCCAATAACTCACACTCCTGCAGAAGCAACACAATCCTATCCTTCTATGGGTTGAAATTAGCAGCCCCATCCAATCTGTCCTCAACCCTCAAACCAGTGGCCATTGACCTTCACAACTGATTATCCAAATCCAAATCTCTGCTTGGTGAAATACTTCTCTCCCTCAACAAAATCCTTGTTTATGTTTGTTGATATATTTCCCTTCTTAGTTCATTTGCAGCCAGTGGCTGTTGGATCACCAATCCCGAATACCCGATGACCGTTAGATCAGCGTCCCGTTACCAGAGGAAGCGCAGAGGAGAAGTATAGATCTGATCCGTTGGATTTGAGCACTGAGGATCAATAGTCGTTGGATCCAAAAATAAATGCATGAAGGTTAAGCCTTTGGATGACCATACGAGAGCGGACTGGTCAAAGTCCCGAAATCATCGGAACCGTCCATCCAGGAGGACGCGTGGTGAGCAATCAGCGTTTCGTTGACTCGTGACTCAATGAAGTCAAAGGCGGAGTTGCGAAAAACTCGCAAAATCGCGATATGATCTGAGTCGTTGGATTGAGAAATAATCTGGGCCATTAGATCCAGGAGGTGAATGTAGCAGACCACGTCAGCAAGGACAAGTGGCAGACTACGTCAGCAAGGACAGCTGGCAAGCAATCAGCATTTCGCCGACTCGCATATGGGGAAAGTCAAAGGCAGAGTTGCAAGGAATTCGCGATACGATCTCAGCGCTTGGCCAACAGGAGAGATCTGGACCGTTGATCCGATACGAAGCATTTCGAAATTTCGTGAGTTGGAAGTTTCGAGGTAACTCAAAGCAGGAATTCGCGATACGCAAAATTGCGATGAGCCCTTTTTTATTAGCCCTTGGTCACAGATGGAGGTCACATTGTCGAAGATTGGGGAAGGAGCTAGCAACGCTAGGCTCCATTTCGGAGTTTCACGAGTTGGGAAGATCAAGGCAACTCGCAGCTGGATATCCCAATACGCAAAATCGCGATGAGATCTGGACCGTCGGATCATTGGAGATCTCGGTTGTTGATCAGGCTCGATGAAAGTTCATGAGTTCGCGAAATGCGAAGCACCCTTTTTGCTTGGCCCCTGGTCACAGCCAAGGTCACATCAGCAGAAAGTTAAGGGAGGAGCTAGCACGCCGCTAAGCTCCACATCAGAGATCGTCGAGATCGCGAAGCACCCTTTTGATTAGCGAGCGGTCACAGTCAGCGGTCACGTGTAGAGAGAATAGAGGAAGGAGCTAGTGCTGCTAAGCTCCATTTTGCAAATCGCGAGTTGGGAGTTTCAAGGCAACTCACTAGAGGAAATCGCGATACGCGAAATCGCAAAATGCTTTTTGAATAAGCGCATGGTCACCGCCGGTGGTCACGCGAAGTAAGGGGCTTAGAAGCCAAAGAAGGCATAGTCGACTAGCTATAACTGACAAAGAAGACGAAGAGTCTCGAGTGCCAGAGAAGCTAAGGAATCTCGGCATAACGCCCAGTGATAATGAACGCATGAAGCTAACCGCCAAGGAAGACGAAGTGTTGCCATGATGATCAGGAGATGACTCGACGAGGAAAAAGTATGCAGAACAGAGAAGTGATGGAATTTTGTTGTGGAACAAAGTAGTAGGGAGGAAGAGTTGCGGTGAACAACCTGTAGGGCAGAACAGAGACGCAGTGAAGAGTATGCAGTGGCATAGTGCATGTAGGATGCAGAAGGTGCACAGATAGCATAAAAATGCAGATCCGAGAAGGGACGAGGTGTTGTTGTTGACAGTGATCCAAGCGGGTAGAAGCATGCTGCGTGCAGGAGCTGAAGCACAGAAGTAGCAAGGAACAGAAATGCATATCTAAGAGAAGAACAGAAAGCACAGCAAACGTGAGGAGAGAGACACTGATGCAAGCAGAGCAATGCAGTGTAGCAGAAAAGTGATGAGAATGGTAAGCCATAGATAAATGTTGTATCACTGTGATAAATTCAAGAAAGCAAAGATTTATATTTCAAGGAGGTGTTAGGGAGGACTGTTGTCCTCTAAGTTTCAAGTAGGTGCTGGAACACAGTGAGTTGTAGATTCCATCTGGTTGCAACCAGAGAAACAAGGGTGGTTGGATGGTGCAAGGAAGAACTATTGTTCTCTGTTATACAGGTTGGTGCCTGTGTGACTGGAAGTTGGTGCTTCCATCCAATTGGTGCTAGAACACTCAGGGAGTTGGTGCTTCCTTCTAGTGGGTGCTAGAGAAACCAGAGAATTGGTGCTCTCAGCAAGTTGCAGCTTGCAAGACAGAGGTGGTAGCCTCACAATGAATTGGTGTTCATAAGAATGATAATTTAAAGAAAATAAAGATTACTTATCCTATCAAGAAGAAGAGGTTTTCCCCTTTATGGGTTTCCTCAGGAAATATCTGTCTTTGTTTATTTCATGTGTGTGATTGATGTTTAATATTCTAGTGCTTACTTCCCTGTATCATTGTGATCATGATTGAGTGTTCTGTGAAGAGTTTAAAATGGGTATAATTGTTTAAGCACAGTAACAATTGATTCACCCCCCCCCTCTCAGTTGTCCAACAATTGGTATCAAAGTCGGTTCCTTTTATCTAAAGGTAGATCAATAGGCTTAAACATGTCAAGCCATGAAGGAACTTCAGCGAATAAGGCCCCCCTGTTCAATGGAGCAAACTTTGCCTTCTGGAAAGTTAGGATGAGAACTTACATAATGGATTTAGGTGCAGATGTCTGGGATGTGGTAGAGACTTGTTATGTAAAGCTAGTTGTACTAGCTAATAAGGATGGCAAGCTAGAGTTCAGCTTCAACGCTAAGGCTATGAATGTTATTCTGAGTGGGCTTGCAGAAGCAGAATTTGTAAAAGTTATGCACTTAAAAACTACCAAAGAAATGTGGGACAAACTCATTAGAAGTTATGAAGGTAATGAGAAGGTAAAGGACGCCAAGCTTCAAACCTACAGAGTACAGTTTGAACAACTAAAGATGAAAGAGGATGAAACTGTTGGGAAGTACTTTCTGAGAGTTGAAGAACTAGTAAATGCAATGAAAGCACTTGGTGAAAAAATTGAGCAACCCTCTTTAGTTCAGAAAATTTTGAGATCTCTACCAGATAGGTTCAACCCGAAGGTCTCTGCTATAGAAGAACTTAATGATCTAAAAGCTTTGGCTTTTGATCAACTTCTAGGAACGTTGACTGCATATGAAATGACGATAGGTAAAGATAAACCCACCTCTAGAGAAGCATCATTTAAAGCAGATAAGGATGAGTATTATGAGCCTAATGAAATTGAAGCAAAATTTGTGAGAAGACTAAAGAAAGGATCAGGCAAGTTGCCCTTCAAGTGTTTTAACTGTGGAAAGATAGGTCACTTTGCATCTAAGTGTCCACACAAGAAGCAGGATCGGAATTAAGAAGGTGAAAAGAAGTACAAATCCAAAAGATTTGATAAAAAGAAAAGTTTATGCGTAAACAATGATGACTCTTCAGAAGACGCAGATAGCGACTCTTCCTATGAAGATAAGGTAAATGACTTCATGCTTATGGACAAAGAGGATTATGATAATAAAAGCACAGGAAGTGATGCTAATGATGAAGAAGTTGTGGTTGATATGGAAAGTGAACTAATCAGTGCTTTAGAAGAAATTGACAGACTCAGACTCGAGAAAAGAAAACAAAAACAGTTGTTGATGCAGTTTGAAAAGAATGATGAAGACTTTGCCCTGCTAAAGGTGGAGTTAGAAGAGGCAAAGAAAATAGAAGAAATTATGAAACAAAAGTTATCAGAGAAGAAGGCAAGATGTGAAGCCTTGGAGGAAGTGGTAGTAAAGACCAGAAAAGAGATGGAGAAGTTCAAAGCATTGTATCCCCAAAATCTTCCAAGCATTAAAGCCGCAGAAGGATTAACCACCATTCTGAATCAGCAAAGGAATCCAAATTTGAAAACTGGTTTGGGTTATGAAGAAGGATCAAGTTGTAGTTAGCCAAGCAACAAAGATTCCATCAAGTTTGTCAAATCTACATTCATTGACAACAACAAATATGGAGAAATAGAGGAAGATAATTAGTCGCCAAGGAAGAGTGAAAGAAAAAGTACTAGAACTGAAACTGTAGAACAAAGAAATCAACCTGCTCAAAGAAGACATCCATTTTCCAGGTACAAAGGATTTTTTATGGATATTGTTTTCTCTGTTCTAACTTTGGTCACAAAGCTGTAAATTGTTCTTTAAGATTTAGATATGAGAAATCAAAACACTCAAGGAATAGATATCTGTCGCAACAACGAATGAGACAGCCAAGTAACAAACAATCACAGAATGCAAATCATGTGATGGTTGGAAAAAGGGCACAGGTTAAGCATAACAATAGTTATGATCCTTTCTTCAATGAACCAGAATGTTACACCTGCCATAATTTTGGACATAAAGCTACAGACTGTCGCTTAAAGAACTACGAGCCAAATTTGAATCCTTCTGCTGAAAATGTCAAGGTTTGGAAGAAGAAAGAAAATGACAAGTGTGGACTAGTGTTGTCAGCTCAAAGACAAAAGAACCCATGGTATATTGACAGTGGATGCTCCAAACATATGACGGGAGACAAAGGTAAGTTTCTATCTCTAAATAAAAGCAAATCAGGAAACGTAACCTTTGGAAATGATGCTCCAGGTAAAATCAAGGGTAAAGGGATGGTAAGTTTAAGTAATTGAAAAGGAAAAGCTCAGGATGTTCTGCTTGTAGATGGGTTGAAACATAATTTTCTCAGTGTAAGTCAAATGTGTGATAGAGGATGTGAAGTGGTGTTCACTTCCAAGGATTGCAAGATAAAGTCTGTAAACTCAGGACAAGTTGTCGCTAAAGGCATAAGGACAGATAACAATGTATATGTGTTGAAAGAAGATAGAGAAGAGTGTCATCTAAGCAAACATGATGAAAATTGGTTATGGCATAGGAGACTTGGACATCTAAACTTGAAACACTTAATCAAGCTCAAAAATCTTGAGGCAGTAAAATATCTTCCAAGAATATCAAAGCCACAAGATTCTGTCTGTAAACCCTGTCAGGTAGGAAAGCTAACTAAGACACAGTTTAAATCCAAGAGCTCTACTTCAACAGAGAAACCACTCCAATTAGTTCATATGGATTTATGTGGACCATCAAGACAGGAAGGCACAGGGAAGGAAAACTATTTTATGTTGATCATTGACGATTACTCCAGACTTACTTGGGTTGCTTTTCTCAAAGAAAAAGCTGAAGCATTTGAGAAATTTAAAATATTTAAGGCTTTAACTAAGAATCAAACAGGCAAGAGGTTAAAGGCAGTAAGATCAGACAGAGGAGGAGAATTAATGTCAAGTGATTTCAAGCAATTATGTGATAAACATGGGATCAAGAGAGAATACACAATCCCAAGAACTCCACAGCAAAATGGAGTAGTTGAGAGGCAAAACAAAACAGTTCAGCAAATGGCCAGGTCAATGATGAATGAGAAGAACATTGGTCAAACCTACTAGGTAGAAGAAATACACACAGCAGTCCATGTTCTTAACAAAGCCCACCTCAGACCACACAGTGACAAGACACCTTATCAACTATGGTATGGAAGACCTGCTTCAATCAAACACTTCAAAGTCTTTGGGAGTAAGTGCTACATAAAAAATAATAGTAAGAACCTTGGAAAGTATGATGACAGGGTTGATGAAGGCATCTTCTTAGGGTATGCTACAAAGAGTAAAGAATACAGATGTTATAATAAGAGGCTGCATAAATTAGTTGACTATATTGACATAAAAGTTGATGAAGGAATTCCAGTAAGAGAGGTGAACAATACTGAATCAACAACAGAGGATATAGATGAAATTGAAGTTGAACAGGTCCAAGAATCAGAACAAGAAGACTCTGAGTCAGATGAAGATGCAAATACTCGGGCGAACTCAAATCAGCAGACAGCATCAAATTCTTCCTCTAGAATTACTCAAAAGAATCATCCTGCAAGTCAGATGATTGGTGAAAAAGACAAAGGTGTACAAACCAAGAGAAGGATAATGAAAAACATTGAGCAATCACATATAGCCTTCATATCCATGGTGGAACCCAAGAACTTCAATGAGGCTAGTAAAGACGTAAATTGGTTAAAATCAATGAATGAGGAACTGGACTAGATCGAAAAGAATGACACTTGGGAACTCGTTCCTAGGCCAACAGATAAAAATGTAATAGGATCAAAATGGGTCTACAAAAATAAGATGAATGAGCAAGGAAATATTGTAAGAAATAAAGCTAGATTGGTCTGCAAAGGATATGCTCAAATAGAAGGACTGGACTTTGATGAAACATTTGCGTCTGTAGCAAGATTAGAAGCTATTAGAATGTTTCCTGCCTATGCTTGTCATAAGAAGTTGAAAGTCTATCAAATGGATGTCAAGTCAGCTTTTCTAAATGGAGATCTAAAAGAAGAAGTCTATATGGAGGAACCAAAGGGGTTCCAACTATCAGATAACCCTGACTTTGTCTACAAGCTAAAGAAAGCCTTATCTGGGTTGAAACAAGCTCCTCGTGCCTGGTATCACAGACTGGATACATATCTTCAGGACAAAGGGTTCAAGAGAGGAATAGTGGACAACAATCTATATATCAAAAGAGAGGCTAATGATTTGCTCATTGTGTTGGTCTATGTAGATGACATCATCTTCGGTAGTAATAATGCTTCACTGGTAAAATGGTTTTCTTATGCCATGCAGTCTGAATTTGAAATGTCTATGATAGGAGAACTGTCATTTTTTCATTTTTTCTTGGCCTACAAATTACTCAGAAGTCTGAAGGAATATTTCTTTCTCAAGAAAAATATCTAAGAGAAATGTTGAAAAGGTTTCAAATGGAAGATTCTAAACCTATGAGCACACCTATGGTCACTGTATGTAAGTTAAGCAAGGATGATGAATCACCTGATGTTGATCAGAGTTCATCTAAGTCTATGATAGGCAACCTATTGTACATCACAGCATCCCGTCCAGACATAATGCATGTTGTTGGACTGGTAGGAGGTATCAGGCCGCACCTAAACAGAGTCATTTGTTAGCTGTCAAAAGAATATTCAGACACTTGAAAGGAACAATGGACTATGGCCTATGGTATCCTAGGAATCAGAATTTTCAACTATCAGTCTATTCAGATGTTGATTGGGCTAACTGCGTAGATGAAACGAAAAGCACAAGTGGAGGTGCCTTCTTCTTAGGAGATTCCCTTGTATCATGGTTGAGCAAGAAACAAGGTTCCATTTCCTTATCAACTACAGAAGCTGAATACATTGCAGTTGCCACTTGTTGTACCCAAGTGTTGTGGTTGATTCAGACACTTGCAGACTTGGAGGTAAATTATACTGCACCGATCCCAATCCATTGTGATAATACCAGTGCAATTAGTGTGTCAAAGAATCTTGTCTTTCACTCCAAGACCAAGCATATACCCATCAAGTATCACTTCTTGAGGGAACAGGTAACCAACTCTGTGGTTTCTTTGCATTACATCCCATCCAAAGATCAAATTGTTGATATTTTCACTAAACCGCTTGCACAAGCACAATTTGAGTATCTACGCCAGAAGTTCGACGTGACCCTGTTATCAAGTTAAGATAGTCCATCCTGTCAGGTTGAGCTTATGTTGGTTGAATATCTGATACATCCGAAAAATATTGCAACAACTCAGGGGAAGCATGTTTTTTTTGACATTGATGTCAAAGGGGGAGAAAAGGAGTGGTCCCAACCGGATGCTACAGTTGGAGGTCCAAACATTTAGCGCAGCCGTTTACAGAGTTGCCATCAATGCCAAAGGGGGAGATTGTTGGCATGTTTACAGACAGAGTGTGCTTGTCATTGATGGCAAGATCAGAGTGTGCATCGATGGTAAGAACAACAGCAATGATGGGATGATCACAGGAAGAATGTGCCAGGCGGGCACAAGAAGTCTCTTGGAAGACGCAGCAGAGCAAGCTCGAGAAGCTCAGAGAGGAATAGTGCAAGAGTTGCACGCAGAGCGCAAGTATGCGCCACGGAATTGTCAAAGATCAGAAGAGATAGCGCTTTGCTCTTTACAAAACTGCAGCCGAGGTCCAAGACAAGGACTCGTAGGAGAAGCAAAGGTCAAGATCTTGGAACACTTAGAAAATCTTCTAAGTCAAAGAGATCAGAAAGCTTAGGAGGAAGAACGCCAGTGGCCGTTCGATCACCAATCCCGAATACCCGATGACCGTTAGATCATCGTCCCGTTACCAGAGGAAGCGCAGAGCAGAAGTACAGATCTGATCCGTTGGATCTGAGCACCGAGGATCAACAGTCATTGGATCCAGAAATAAATGCCTGAAGGTTAAGCCTTTGGATGAGCGTACGAGAGCGGACTAGTCAAAGTCTCGAAATCATCGGAACCGTCCATCCAGGAGGACGCTTGGCGAGCGATCAACATTTCGCTGCCTCGTGACTCAAAGAAGTCAAAGGCAGAGTTGTGAAGAACTCGCGAAATTGCGATATGATCTGAGTCGTTGGATCGAGGACTAATCTGGGTCGTCAGATCCAGGAGGTGAATGTGGCAGACCACGTCAGCAAGGACAGTTGGCAAGCGATCATCATTTTGCTGACTCGCATATGGGGAAAGTCAAAGGCAAAGTTGCGAGGAATTCGCGATACGATCTCAGTCGTTGTCCAACAGGAGAGATCTGGATCGTTGATCCGATACAAAGCATTTCTGAATTTCGTGAGTTGGAAATTTCGAGGTAACTCATAGAAAGAATTCGCAATACGCGAAATTGCGATGAGCCCTTTTTTATTAGCCCCTGGTCACAGATGGAGGTCACATTGTCGAAGATTGGGGAAGGAGCTAGCAACGCTAGGCTCCATTTCGGAGTTTCACGAGTTGGGAAGATCAAGGCAACTCGGAGCTAGATATCCCGATACGCAAAATCGCGATAAGATCTGGACCGTCGGATCATTGGAGATCTCGACCGTTGATCAGGCTCGATGAAAGTTCATGAGTTCACGAAATGCGAAGCACCCTTTTTGCGTGAATCCTGGTCACAGCCAAGGTCACATCAGCGAAAAGTTAAGGGAGGAGCTAGCATGCCGCTAGGCTCCACATCGGAGATCGCAAAGCGCCCTTTTGATTAGCGAGCGATCGTAGTCAGTGGTCACGTGGAGAGAGAATAGAGGAAGGAGCTAGCGCTGCTAAGCTCCATTTCGCAAATCGAGAGTTGGAAATTTCAAGGCAACTCACTAGAGGAAATCGTAATACGTGAAATCACGAAATGCTTTTTGAATAAGTGCTTGGTCCCCGCCAGTGGTCACGCGAAGGAAGGAGCTTAGAAGCCAAAGAAGGCATAGTCGCCTAGCTATAACTGACAGAGAAGACGAAGAGTCTCGGGTGCCAAAGAAGCTAAGGAATCTCAGCATAACGCCCAATGATGATGAACGCATAAAGCTAACCGCCAGGGAAGACTAAGTGTTTCCATGATGATCAGGAGATGACTCGACGAGGAAAAAGTATGCAGAACAGATAAGTGATGGAATTCTGTGGTAGAACAAAGTAGTAGGGAGGAAGAGTTGCGGTGAACAACCTGTAGGACAGAACAGAGACGCAGTGAAGAGTATGCAGTGGCATAGTGCATGTAGGATGCAGAAGGTGCATAGATAGCATAAAAACGCAGATCCGAGAAGGGATGAGGTGCTGTTGTTGAGAGTGAATCAAGCGGGTAGAAGCATGTTGTGTGCAGGAGATGAAGCACAGAAGTAGCACAGAACAGAAATGCATATCTAAGAGAAGAACAGAAAGTGCAGCAGACGCGAGGAGAGAGACACTGATGCAAGCAAAGCAGTGCAGTGTAGCAGAACAGTGATGAGAATGGTAAGCCATAGATAAATGTTGTATCACTGTGATAAATTTAAGAAAGCAAAGATTTATGTTTCAGGGAGGTGCTAGGGAGGACTGTTGTCCTCTGAGTTTCAAGTAGGTTCTTAGACTTGTAGCTTCCATCTGGTTGCAGTCAGAGAAACAAGGGTGGCAGGGTGGTGCAAGGGAAAACTATTGTTCTCTGTTATACAGGTCGGTGCCTGTGTGACTGGAAGTTGGTGCTTCCATCCAATTGTTGTTGCAACACTCAAGGAGTTGGTGCTTCCTTCTAGTGGGTGCTAGAGAAACCAAAGAGTTGGTGCTCTCAGCAAGTTGCAGCTTGCAAGACAGAGGTGGTAGCCTCACAATGAGTTGGTGCTCATAAGAATGATAATTTAAAGAAAATAAAGATTACTTATCATATCAAGAAGAAGACGTTTTTCCCTGTATGGGTTTCCTCAGGAAATATCTGTTTCTGTGTATTTCATGTGTGTGATTGATGTTTAATATTCTAGTGCTTACTTCCCTATATCATTGTGATCGTAATTGTGTGTTCTGTGAAGAGTTTAAAATGCCTATAATTGTTTAAGCACAGTAACAACTGATTCACCCCCCCCCTCTTAGTTGTCCAACAATTTCTTAGATGTACGGTACAGAATCTGTACTGTACGGATGCCTTTAATGTCGTAGTTATCTCCCCGATTTGTGTGCCAGTTTACTTCCTTGAAAATCGTGCCCTAGTTGTAAGTTCGACTCCTCTTTCTCCTTTCTCTCCTCTCTCTCTTACTCTCCAAATGCTCATGAAGAACAGCTCAAAATGGGGGTGCCTCAATCCCTAGATAGACTCTTGATATTCCCAATAAAGAGTCACTTGATCTAATGGTTGAGATTTGATCTCGGGCCATCAAGATCAACGGTGGTGATTAAATGTCTCTTTAGTCACCCTTTTCATAAAATATTCTCAAAGTCATTTTTAACTTTATATCTCACAAATTTAATGTACTAGGGACCACTTTGGACACTTTCCCACATACTAGGCTCCTAGGCTATGTGAGAAACACTTGTCCAAGATACACTTTTCACAGTTTTATGGTCCAAACCCTTATTTTTGGAGATCTTCCACCTTTGGAGCCTTTCTTCACACATGTTCATGTCGTTATTGAGGGCATCCATCTTGAAGGAGCTTTATTGGACATTTATTCATGATTGAGAGAGTGTCTCACCTTTGAGAGCTACAACTTCCCACCTTGGAAGAGATCTAGAAGGTTCCAAACCCTAGATCTAGGGTCTAATTACATATTTTGCGGGCGGCATAGTTTCAAGAGCAACTGTCTTTTGACAAAGCACTCATTTTTTTTACGAAATCAATGCCATTGGATGCGGAGAGGTCATGGGATTTCTGAAATGGGATCATAATAGAAATTCCAACAAAAATTGACGTTGTTATGGTGTTTTCAAAATCTACTACCGAAAAATTATCACTGCATTTTCACCATTCCTTTGAGGAGCGCCCCACCTATATTGCTTGAGCACTCTGGTTATTTTGGTAGACAATGATTGATGTATTCCCCTAGTGGGGAGCGTCCTAGCTCTTGAGGTCACATCGCACACATTTTTATGTTGTATTGTTAGGAAATTTCACCTTGGAGAGCCACACATCCACTTTGGAGGAGATCTAGAAGGTTTCAAACCCTTTCCTACTTTGAGGAGTTGGTTGTGGACCTATCCACTTGGAGGCCTTTAGAGGCTAGGCATTGCACCTTTGACACATCGTGTTCCCTCTTACATGGAGACATCCCACTCTCGTGGGCTTATTTTGGTTGGAAGCTTGTACATGTATCTTGACCACTTCATTATTTTATCTATTGTTGATTAGTTAGTTGGAGGAAATGTTTCTTTACTCCTCCCTAGGCTAGATCTAGGCTTTTCACTCTTGATATTATTATTTTATTGTAAAGGAAGTTCAGCTAGACTCTATATAAAGAGTATCCCTTCCTCATTTGTATTCAAGGTTGGAATTTCGGAAATTCCCCTCCTTGGGGCTTAATGGACACATCTTTCTTGGAGCATATGTGATGTATAAGGGCCCTTTCTTCGTTGAGTGGATAAATATTTGGTGCTTAAAGCTTGAAGTGGTGTAGTTTCTTCTACATAGGTAAGACTAGCAACTTGATCCATTGAAAGGTAAAATCTACCACTTGGAAGGAGTTTTGCATGAGTGGTAACACTTCTTCTCTCCTTTGTTATCTTAGTCTTTGATGTGTAATAGTCTGCTTTATATATCCTTTAAGAATTCTAGCCATATCATTAACTTCAATTTCTAGGGTAAAGTTGACTTGCCTAGTTGAAGGTGGATCCTTTGGACCTCTACCTTGTAGAATTTCTGCATTAAATTCCAGCAAGCTTAGAGTGGAGGCTATTGAGTCTTTTAGCCTTGCTTCCATAGCTAACACGTAAGAAAATAAGCCCTCCTAGATTGTAACAAACATAAATATATATAAATAATCATTAAATAATAGTAATAAATACATCATAATGAAAAAACATGTCTTATCAAAAAGACATGTCTACTAATGAATGGACGCCCCTGCGTGGGTATATATGGTCCTCATTATCATTATATCTCATACTATCTTATTTATTCTCATACACATTTATATTATTTATTGTCCTTATGGATATCTTTATATTCCAAGTATTTTGGATATTTACATAGTGAACCGGGTTGGTTCACCACATTTGTATCGGAGCTTCGTTTTTCTGATCCTGGCCTTTGGCTAGTCTCGTTAACAGACCTTACCTGAATCGGATTTTACCTAACCATACTTCATTCAAAGTTTCTCTGGTTTTTCGGGCCCTTGACCACTTAAAAAAATAAAAATATATCAGTTGTTGTAATTTGAAGAAAAAATTATTTAAAAAAATTGGCAGGGGGGGGAAGACCCCTATACATCTGTTGTGCCATCCGACCACCACAAATTCTATCCGTACAGCCACAAATTGCAAAAATCCAACCATACATCTCATCGTACAGACAATTAAATTCGGGCAAACGTTTTTAATTGACGGTCCGTACAAACTGCAATTAAAAAGTAAATTGAATGTTGTATTGTACGGATCATTCATTCGTCCATATGTGTTGTTGCAGTACCGCCCAATCTGTACCATCCGATCGTCGTTGTCTTTCCACCTTATCAGTCGTACTGCAGCCGAATTTTCTTTCGTCGTACACCGTACAGTCCTTGTGTTTTGTGCACCTTACAATTACGTCCGTACATTCCATACGATATACCCACTATTTTAATAGATCATGATGCTTGAAGAAAAAAATGGCACCTATCATAAAGGAAATTAATACATCGTTGAAATTAATTAACAAATACTTCACCGTGGCTTAAAGATCACCTTAGTAAAAAGTCAAACCATCACTTTTATTTTGAAAAGTTGATTATTCATACACGAATTTTTGAATATACATGAATCGTGTTGTCGTCCTTATACACACTTGCAAATGTGAGCCAAGTCCTGCTCACTCAGTGTGTCCTTGGTGGCACAATGCCTAGGTTCAAAGCCCATGCTGTCACTTTGGTTTGAACCTCTTCTGTCTAGGCTTACTCCTAGGGAAGCCAAGGGGGATAGACCCTAGTTTCTAGAGGAGATTTAGCATTTAAGTTCTAGAAGTTGATTTTAATTTGTTAAGGTTTGGGTGGAGTCTAACCTATGATGCAAAGGCAGCAAATGCAAGATGCAAGGTTGAATATGCTAAGCAAGCCCTTTCCCTAAGTCAACTAAGATTAGTGCCTAAGGTTGGGCAAGTGGTCAACTAAAGTTAAAGGGTGTTTCGTTACAATATGATTACAAAGATTACAAAAGAATAGTTACTCTACAGAATTGCTAAGTACAAGTTATTGCAATAAAGAATGTTAGAAATACAATGATACAACACAACAAGCTAAACACGTTTTGTTTAGATGTGCAAGAATTAAAGAAGATCAAGGCATGTACATCATCAACACATCAAGCCTAAGCATGCCCCACTATCACTTACTTTATTGGACTTCTCCTCAATGTCAACATCAACACTTATAATCCACAAGGACACTTAAAAAGATTATGAAGCTCTGAAAACACAAGTGTTCAAGAATAGTTAAGGCACTTAGTTAATTACCCCAAAGTATTACTTGTAAGTGACTAAGTTGCAAGTATTAAACCACAAGATGAATTAAATTAAACCAAGGTTTACTTGCTTAGTGAGTTAAGGGTTTTAAGATTTGAAATGATTTTAATTACCCTTATTAAATGTTTCACCAAAAAGTCTCATCCCCTGATTGTCAAACGGTTGCTAGATGCTCAAGAAGTGAGGCAACGAGGCCTACCCTAGCTTCACAGGTCAGCCCTACGAATTGAATTTTTACGGAAAGGACGTCGCGCGCCGTGAGACCGTCCCCGGTCTAGCACCTTATGTTGCCCTCCTCAATCCACGCTTTAGATGGTGAAGAAGGTGGTTCAAGGTACCCTATTAAATCTATTAAATATATATATCAATTGGTTATACTTTTAGGTGTATTAGAGAGTGTTTTGGTGACTTTTAGTTGCCTTAAATTGGTGATTAAATGTCAAAACCGAAACTTATTGCAGCTTATAAAGTATATTATTTAAAGCGTGTAAATGAAGCACTTTAACACCTGTATAGCAAGAGAGAGCAAGTTGAATAATGATTTAGTTTGTCGCCATTGATTAAAAATTAACATGAAAGCTTGGTATGTAAGAATACTAATGAAGCAAGGGCAAGAACAACTTGCCAAATGAAAAGAGAAGAGGCTCAAGCTTATTACCACTTATCTTATGATTAAAGCATTAAGAGAGAAGACATTAAGTGTAAAGCTTGAAATTAGATGTATGCCTACACTATCAACTTATCCAACAACACATTAACTTATGTGTGATGGCAAATGGCCTTAAAAATGTGATAGCATGAAAGGAAAACCACTTACTTAACCATTAAAGTATCATCCATTTAATGTGTTAGATTGGAGCATGTAAACAAGATGGATCTTAAGATAGCTTATAACATGCAAGTAGAATTAAACAAGTTGATTATGCCCCAAGGTCCTAAGCTAAGGACTAATGTGTGTAGAGATCTAGATCTAGAATATTTTAACCTTTAAAGCATAAGAAGAGATCAAAAACACATTACTTGTCCTAGCTTTACGTTTTTGGGAGTTTCTCTCCCAAGGTGTACCGTGTAGGCAATTATTAAGATTAGATGAACTTGAAAAAGAAAATGAAAAGCAAGACAAACCATTCAATGGCACAAGGTGGAGGCAAGCCAACCATTGTTGTGCTAAAGAGGTTGTGAAGAGAGCAAACACAACAAACTATTAGCAAGATGCTCACTAACCCCACATCCTAGCTCAAAAGATGAAAGAAAAATGGAAAAACTTCAAACTAAAGCTAACCCTAAACTCACACGTGGGAGGTAGGCTGTACCAATCCTCCTCCCAAGCTTGTGAGCAACTAAAAATCAACAAAAGAGAGTAGATCTATGCACATTGAGCTATAAAATTGAAAGGAGAGGTTGAGATTTGTTACCCACTTGAAGAAAAGGGTCTTGGAGTGTTGTGTGGATGATTTTGGGTAGCATAACCCCCTCAACCTGTTACAAACCTGCAAATACCAGCAAGCTATGCTTGCTAGAAAAACTACACACAACCAACAATGTGAAGAAAAATTTCTGTTTTTAGGGCAGAAATTTTTCCCCTTAAAAAACTATGATAAAAGTGATTTAAAATGACCAATCTGTTGGGTATGTGTTATATTCTTTGCATGTGTGTGGGTGGGCGCATCAGATATGACAATTGCGTCTGACGATCCCTCGTACTAGTGCTTTGTTTGTGTCGTGTGCGTTGGGCGCTTTCCTAGGGGTGTCCCAGGGGGGGGCATGTATGCCCCCCCCTGGTTACGCGCAGCGTTCGGCACCGAGATTAGCTCGGGACAACGCCCCGAAATTTTTTTTTTGGCAGTTTCTACTATTTTTAGCGGTTTACTAAAAATAATCCCAGTTTTAGGGATTAGTGTTTTGGTATCTACGGAATACCTAAAAACATTGTATATATTGTATAGTGAATGGTGAAATTCGATATAATGAATATAAGAAAGGTTTTCCCAGTTGAAGGTTTCCGGTATAAAATCTCTGTGTACTCTTGTATGAGCCACTGATTAAATTTTGTTTTGCTTTAGAATCTATATGCATTGCTTTAATTCATAGGTTTAAAACTTACATGTGGTATCAGAGCTCCTTTTTGGCTTCAGAGGGACACCTTTGTTGTTGAGGGTTTGGCTCGGTCTTGATAAATCAAGTTTATCTTGGGTTTGTGTTAAACCTGGGTTTAGTGGGAGCTATTGCAGTGGAGATTTGAGTGCAGAAAGAGGAATGGCGAGTTCTTCTAGAATCCAGATAGAGAAGTTCAACGGTAAAAACTTTGAGCTATGGAAGATGAAGATGAAGGACCTTCTTGTAGACAAAGAACAATGGATCGTTGTGGATCCCGGTACACAGCCTACTAGTACACCGTTTACTAGCACACAGGCTACTGGCACACAACCTACCAGTACACAAACTACCAGTACACCACCTACTGGTATGTTGAAGGAAGATTGGGAGAAGTTGGACAGAAGAGCAAGGAGTATTATTCGACTCTGCCTCGTAGATTCGGTTTTGTTGAATGTCTCGGGAGAATCTACAGCCAAGGAAATATGGGATAAGTTGGGGAATTTGTATCAATCAAAGTCCCTCGTAAACAAGTTGTTTCTTCGAAAGAAGTTGTATCATCTTAGGATGGAAGATGGAGATTCTATGACAGAACATCTAAATGCCTTTAATACTCTGGTAAGTCAACTTGTCTCAATTAATATTACGATTGCAGAAGAAGATAAGTGTATTACTTTGTTATGTTCTTTGCCAAACTCTTGGGATAATCTGGTTGTAGCAATTGGTAGTACAAAGAATTGGTAGTAGTATAAATTGGTTGTAGCAATTGGGATAATATGATTCAAGACATTGCTACAAAGAATTCCCGCAAGCCATCACCCGAAAGATGACTACCTTGTCCATATTTACACCAGATCTTTCAATGGCCAACTAGGGTATCTTCTTAGAGATAAAAACCCCCAATCCATTCAAGAAGCCCAAGAGCTCACCACCAAGATAGAAGGGAACCTCCTTTCATCTAAAATTGAGCCTTTTGCTAACCCAAGGGGGAGAATAGACACCAAGCAGAAAATAGTACACAACGTTGAGCCTACTTCAAATCTATGTACCAGTATCAGCAAGCTACATGCCTCCATGGATGGCATCATAAAGAATCAAGAAGAAATGATGAGCCAGATTGTCAGACTTGAAAAATCCTAGATCCAAGCACCCAGGCCCCCGTTCAAAGGACAATTCCAGAAAGGGAATCAATTTTACAAGCCGAAGAATGAGCACGAAATTCCAAATACCTTGGCCCCTATGAACGTTGTTGATGAAAATCCTTGGTGCCTGGAGTGCAGTGAAGCGCATTGGGAGCATGAATGTCCTTATAACGTTGGCCATCAACAAGTCAACAACATGGATTGCTTCATGGGTTTCCCTCAGATAAATATCACAGATATAGAACATCAAGAAGCCGTAAGGGAAGCAACCAGAGCAGCAAGGATGGCAGTGATAAACAACCTGGATCAGGAATCACGAGAAAAGCTAAAGAAACAAGAAGTTCAAGTATACAGAAGGAAGAACTCGAAACAACCTGCTACTGATAAAGCAAAACCCCCGCCCTTGGAAATGCTTCTTCCCAAGACTTCCAAGGCTAGTAAGGTTGACCTAAATTTTGACTTCGAAGGGGCATTATCAAAGATGCATGTGAATGTTCCCCTCAAAGAAGCAATCAAGATCCCATCCATCAAGGAACGATTTAACACTTTCTTTTCGGGATTAGATGAACCTATGGACCCCCCTATTATGTTGCAAGTTGACCATTTCAGGGTCCAATATGGTGAGAACCTTCCTTTCTTCATGACTTTGACAATGAACAAAAAGAATCTAAATAATTGCATGCTAGATACAGGTGTTGGTGCCAACATGATGTCTCTTAAAGTCATGCAACAAGTGGGTTTGAAGGTCACTAGGCCTTACAGGAATGTGTGTGGTTTTGAATCTAAAGCAATACCCACACACGGGGTGGTTGTAAATGTTGAAGTACGCCTGAAGGAGTATCCAAAAAAGATAGTCCACATTGACATTGTGGTGGTTGATGTCCCAGATGTGTGGGGAATATTATCTAGGAAGTTTGGCGCAATGATAGGCGGTTCCCTTGAGATGGACCTCACCTTTTTGCGATTACCTTTGAAAGATGAAACGGTGGGACGTCTACTTAATGTACCAATAACTGGGGACCATGTGCAGGATATTGTTCATCCCGTGAATAATGACAAAACGCAGTACGATATGATACAAACTCTTCAGAAATATTCTCTAGAAGACATGCCCTTTGCAACCGAAGAAGACTTTGATCAGATCGAATGGCCCAAGAAAGAAGAATACCAACAACTCCTAGATGAATTCAAGAACAAAGAAGTTGGGACGGTGAAAATATTAAAGAAGAATGAACATGACGTACAAATCCACCCGTCTCAACAAGAAGTCTTCACAGCAGAAGCCCACCCACCCACCTCCCTCGGTACAATACACCAGGGTTGTTCAGGGAACGACCAAATACAAAGTCAAAAAGTATAAGGAAGGAGATATGGTATGGATGTGGGATACCCAGAAAGAAGAGCCAACTAATGTAAAAGGAAGCAGACAGTCATGGCTCGGACCCTTCAAAGTTGGAATGGAATCAGTTGATAACTCATACTACTTGTCCACTTTGGAAGGAAGAAGGCGCCCATTACCTATCAACGGGCACCTCCTCAAACCCTCCCAAGGTGGTGGGACCTGACTCCACAGGTAAGTCAAGGTAAGTAGGCATTCTTCGTGTATTATACCATTTGCATTTCATGTTAGTTTGCTTCCACACTTGCATATTGATTGTTTTATTTCAGTTATATATGTCTATATATGCGGGGTTGCAATACCACCCCATCTTTGTTACCGATGCCCCTATCGAGTTGAGCAGGTCTGCAGGTTATGCTAGAGATGTTGAGGTTCTCATGCGCTCTACGGTGAGCACATGTCCCCGAGTTGGAGCCAGATGTTATCCCCGATTTCATGGGATAACTAGGAGATCATGTCTCGAGGCCCACAGGTCCTAGACATGGAGTACC
>ML777562.1:2092224-2103668 GCA_009831015.1 Picea engelmannii | reverse complement strand
GGCGCATCCAGTGCCCCCAGGAAGTGCGCAAACCCCCCAGGGGTCCAAATCCAGTGCCTCAGAGACCAGATTCAAGATCCGGCACTCACCCTTTTCAGTCTAGAGGCCAGGGCGCTTCTTTGGACTAGTTTCCATCATATTCCGACAGTCTGAACTCTCGGACGAGTTTGCCAGCCAGTAACGGTTACCGTATTTCTCCGGAATCGCATATTTTCGCCGATCTAACCATGCATGCATCAAATCTGTTATCATCTTTTGATCACGGGTATTTTTATGTTATTTGATTGTATTCCAGTGCTGATCCATGAGATCTGGCTGACGTTTATATTCTATATTTCCAGTAAGCTATTGTATTTCCATGCTTGAACCGTATAATACATGATATTGGGCAGTTGATGTTCTTTACTTCTGCATGCATCCTTTATATGATGTTTAAACCATAAATATGCAACATGCACATGCAATAACCAACATGCACATGCAATAACCCACAGGCACCTGCAATAACCATCAAGATCTCAAACATACAACTAAAATGGATCAAGAAACCCCCAGTGTATCAGATCTGCAAATCAAAATAATAGATCAGTAGCAAATATCTTGATCAGCGGGATCAGTGATATTTCAAGTTTGAGTAAAGTGAGGGGGTAAGGGTGTTTAAAATGTTGGAAAAGGTTGGGTTGGGTAGGTTTAGGCTAGGAAACCTCTCTCTAATCTTTTTCCACCTTTACATCATCCTTTTAACTCATTATTACAAAAATTACATTTTTGCCATGTCATGGCCTAGCAATTAAAATTGTTGTTTTTGACTGACTGACACTCCGGGTGGACAAACCCATAGCAAAGGTTGTCCGACTGAGCTGAAACTTGGTCCATTGGTGTAGGGGGTCTCATTCCATTTCTTTTGAGCACAAATACCCCTATCAAAAGTCTCAGGACCTAGTTACAATTCCGCAAAACTTTCTAAGATGTCTTGCATGGTCATTTACATCATTCTTAAACAATAGTCACAAGAGGATAAACCCATTAGAACGCCCTTCACCACTTTGGAGGAATTATTGCAAGTGTGAGGGAAAAAACTCAAGGAAAATCAATAAGGCTGAAAAGCCCAATTGATAACCTAAGGATAAAAAACCCTCGATGGAAGGAAATCTCCCAATCAACTGATCCCAAGGTAACTGACCTAACCATGAGCCATGCAGACCTATTACAATATTGACCCACGCAGGTGTGCGGAAATTCCAGTTACAAAGAGAGGTGTTGGGGCCAAAAATGCCCTGTAGAACCAAATAGTCTTCGACAAATGAGCATCTGATGATGCATCTCTTCATGGCACATGGAATTGACCCCCTAGTTGGAGAGGCGGTCAACAAATCGATTTGGTATAAAGGATATAATAGGGGTAATTTTAAGAGTCCAAATTAATTAAAGTTTCAAATATTAAAGGGACAACAGTTTTATATTTAAAAAGGAAATATTGAAGTGTTGTACAAGCATATTAAGAAAATATATGAAGGAGAAGCTATAAAAGGGTACCTTTAAAAAAGAGAAAAGTAGTATAAAATCAATCATCAAGGTGTATTTGAGCTTTGAGGAAAAAGATTAATTAACATATATATATATATATATATATATATATATATAGAATTATATTAAAGGAGTAAAACAATAAGGTTGTAAGGTGTACAAAAACATAATTGATATTATCAAGCATCAAGGTGTATTTGACCTTTGAGGAAAAAGATTAATTAATATATATATATATATATATATATATATATATATATATATATATATATATATATATATATATATATTAAGCTTCAATATATATCTAGAATTATATTAAAGGAGTAAAACAATAAGGTTGTAAGGTGTACAAAAACATAATTGATATTATCAAGGATGTTTAAGGGTTATGCAAGATATTATTTATCAAAAATTATCGATGAAGGCAAAATGGAGTCCAGTAACGAAGAAAGATTTTCTTATGAAGGTTATCCAATTTCGTCTTACGAGTTTTCTACATTAAATGGGAGTATTCAAGGAAGAGAGGTTAATGTCATTATCAGCTTGGACTATAATGAAAATTATATTAATATTGATTTGGCAAATCAATTATTAATTCCAGACCTGAATATAATTGAAAAGAAAGATATTTTTCAAATCAAGGAGTTACAAGAGAAAATTGATGAATATGAATATATATCTCAATTTTGTGTTACAACTATGTATAAAGAAGAAATTGACGTCATTATATAGGGCTACCCTAGTTTAAAAATCTAGGTACCTTCATCTTAAACATGGAGAAAAGGTTTGTGACATTCCCCCATAAGGAGAAGATGATAACATTACAAGACACTACATCGGAGCTAGATTCAGTAACAACAGAAGACTTTAACGATATCTCAGAAGTAATACATCAAGAAAATCAAAAAGCAATGCAAAGGATGCAAAAATAATTTGACGAAGTTATCACGGAAAAAAACAAAGAAATTTCCCGCTTAAAAGACCACAGTCAAAAACTACTTACACAGATCAAGAAGTCAAGGGATAGAAAACAGTGTGTTCAGAAATTGGAACAAGAAAATCAGGACCTCGGAAAGAAATTATCGCAAAAAGATGAAGAAACCTCGCATTTAAAGAACCTTAATCAAAGATTATTGGATCAAATCATAATGTTGAAAGAGGAAAAATCTAAGAAGGAAGACAAGAACAAAGTCGAAAAATCAGATAAGGAAGAAAACTCACGCTTAAATGTTCATAATCAAAGTTTACTTACACAGATTAAGAAGATAAAGGACGTTAAGAAGTCGTTGGAAGATCAGTTAGAACAACTTAGCAAGGAGGAAGTATCGAAGACTTCAAGTGAAAGAATCCAAGTTGAGGAGAAAGGAACAAATACAGATCCAGTTATTATCACAACTCAGGAAGATGACAAGCCAGCTAAAGAAAGAACATACCCGGATGTTGGAGTACAAATGACGAAAATTCCAAGTGTAAATCCAGCAATCAAGAAAGCAGCATCAACCTATAAAGAAGAAAATCATATACCGAAATTAAACCAAGAAAACTCTATAAACATGATAAGGGAAAATAGTGTTATAAGAACTCCTTATCGACATCCAGATCATAAGAGAAGATATCTTAACCAGCCAGAATATCAATGTCATAAAGGACGAGAACGACTAACTTATCGTCCGAAAAATATTGATACCAGTAGTTCATTGTGGAAGAACATCGTTGCACAATAGATTGATTTAGGATGGTCTAACCATTTCACAGTTCGACAGTTCTTCGCCACTCTAGGTCACTCATATCGTCTCATATCGTCAATCTTGACAACACCAAAAACAGAGAATCATGCGAAGACATTGCAAGCTAGAATGAAGATGTAAGCCTCTCCATAAATATGCTTTGGGGACAAAGCATTTCTAAAGGGGAAGGCTATGTAACAAACATAAATATATATAGAATATATAAATAATCATTAAATAATAGCAATTAATACATCATAATGAAAAAACATGTCTTAACCAAAAGACATGTCTATTAATGAAAGGGCAACTCTGCGTGGGAAAATATCCAAGTATTTTGGATATTTACATAGTGAACCGGGTTGGTTCACCACATAGATACCCTCTTGACTCCATTGCCCTTGTTGGATTGGCACTAATCTCTACTTCCTTCCATCACTCTTTTAACCCTTTTAAAAAACCACAAAAATACATTTACTAAAACTACTCTTATATCACCTTGTGCCTCATTGATTAGCTTTAGTAATCCTATTAGGGATACCCCCTTGAGCCAAAGGAGAGTTGGCCTAAAGTGAAGAGGATAGGTTACTCAGGTGACAGTGTTGACCGTCCTAGTAGTTCCCTCTCAGGTTGCACCTTGTGGATTAGGGCTTTTATCATTAAGTGCAAGTTGGGGAGGTAACAATTTTTACTTGGGGATGTGTCCTTAAGGACTCAGAATTATCTCCCAAGTTTGTACATGATTAGATGTTTGTTTTCTTGAGCTGCCTAGCTGATTTTTGATAGAGAAACTATTTATACGCTGCTGTAATTGATAAATCAGAGTGATCCCCAAGGCTGAAAGCTCATTAGGAAACAGATCCAAGAAACACATGTAGTAGGGTTGAAATTTGAGTTGCAAAAAAGTGCTGAAAATCCCTCAGAAGCACTCCCTGATGGATTTCTAACAGCAACCTGCCTTTACACATTTAGTAATTATCATTTTATCATTTCTGATCAATTACAAACCTCATTAAAAATCATTACACTAAAGACCACTGCCTACCTAAAGACAGAAGCCAATGTTCTTGAAAACTGCCCTCCTCCAAATTCATTTCAACCATGGGGAGAAATCTGGTACTCTTTTCTAAAAGGTCTTTCAAATAGAAAGGAACAAATTCATTTTGAAGGGAAAGGAGACAAACATGAAAAAACATTGAACAGCACTGTAATCAGACCTGTTTGTTTGTCTGCAATTGTGCATAGCTAGCCCTTAGTAGATTTCGCCACTTATCCTGACAAATATATACAGTACTATAAGTATGGCATGTACTATTAAGTTATCATATAAACATCAGCTGTTTTGCTGAATACAAAGTATAAGAAGACAGATAATAGAAAGATATCTATTAGATTACCAAGTTATTTATAATTCACCTTAAGGTCGACTGAGGTACGATACACAGATGATGAAAATGCAAGCTTCTTAATGTCAGACCACCTTCCAACACCAAAATGAGAAACACCCTCCACCAGTTTAACCACTTCATGAAGCGTCCAAGAGCGGTGATGCTTCCTGCGAATCCCTCCTTTTGCTGTTCGAATTGTTTTGAGATAATCATACGAGATATCATCCAGTGAGTCAGAGTTTGAGGGCTCCAAAACATAATTCCTATCTGGTGGGACTGAAACTAATGCCTGTTCTTTAATTTCTTTATTGTCATGCACCTGCAGTTTTAAACACAAGGCTTTAAACAAAAATTATCGGCATAACATCATGATACTCGATTCATCACAACATCCTGAACACTGCATAGATCGGAATAGATCTCAATAAAAAGATAACCTGCCACTAATACAACATTCAAGTCTAATACCAACTTTTTTCAATTCCATCTTTAAGACTGTCAAATGGTATATAATTGCTTACAATGTTCTGACTTGATCCAAAGGGTACAATCTGTTTCATATTGGCAGTATCACTACTATAATGTGCTGCTGGTACACAAAGGGATTGCTTTACAAGGTTGGCATCTCTTCCACTTGATTTGCTTTGCTGTAAATCCTAAATCCAATCCACATCATGAACAGTGCAAAGATCAGAATAGATCTCAATAACAAACATAAGCTGCCATGAATACAACCTTAAAGTCTAACCCTGACACTTTCAATTCCATCTTCAAGAGTGTAATGGTATGATCCCTTACAACCTTCTGACTTGATCCAAAGGGAACAATCTGTTTCATATCCGCAGTATCACCACTATACTGTGCTGGTTGTACATGAAGCTCTTTCGTAACAAGGTTGGCAGCTCTTCCGCTGGATTTGTTTTTCTGAATAAAAAATTGAAATCAGAAAAAAGCCTGATTCCAATTTAACCAACCAAGATATGGAAATTGCACACATAAGAACTTCACAGTCTTGAAGATCTTTTTGTAAAATCCAGTAAACAGGAAAACCAAGACCAACATATACAGTATAAGTTGTCATACAAAAGTAAAAGGAAGATACACTTTAAAAGGAAATACAAAGCATCAAAGATACTAAGCCGTGGAAGAAGAGGAATTTTAATGTTATTGGCAGAGGAGAACATAGCAGGGAAAACTGTGTACCCTCACTTTCTAAGAGAGAATAGATAAGATAAGATCATTTTAATGATGTCCACAAATGACCAAGAAATAGGTCGATGGGACTTGAGAGTACAATCAGTAGCATCTAACAAAAAATGTAATAACAATAACTGAAATGTATCAGTTATCATGATATAACATCTATTTTACTTGGAACAGAATATTTATCATGTATCAAACACAAGCAGCATGAAGATGGTCTACAAACCATTGTTACAAAAGAAAAGATAAGATAATTTTATTAATGTCCAACGAATGACATTGTCTTGGCAAAAGCTTAGGAAAGAATCAGTCGTCTCAGCAAAAAGAATCAGCTAACATTTTTAAAAAGAGCATAAATTTTGAAATCATTGCTAAATCCAAAAAAGTATCTTTGACACAGAATAAACACCATGTTTCCCCTCTACCAACATGCTGAAGCGAAGTTCTCACTCATGGAATCAAAAGCTGCAAGAAAAAGGGAGCAAAATGACCCCCAAAAACTCAACTTATATACAGAATTGCATCCTGACAGCTGATTGTTCAGAAAAAAATCGGGAATCACTCCACCAACTCGTGAGGTTTTCCAACAACTCATTTGGAGTTTGACCCACTGATTAATTGGCAAGCCCTGCAACATTGCTACAAACACAATAGGATGGGACTTGGAAAAGAAATTTTGTAATGGAACTTTAAATTGAGAGGTGGCAGCACATTGATACATATTGAAGAGAATCAAACATTCCAATTCAACAACCTTAATCCCTGAAAGCCTCTCCAACCTTATCCATAACAATAACATATAGCAAAAATGCCAGAGGTATACAGACATGAAGGGTTGTTGACAAAAGAGAATAAATAGTTTATATAGCCATTTAATTGGTGATTGTTCAGGGACACAAAATTTAATCCCTTTATACCGAAAGATACAAAAAATAATCATCTTTAATTCTTAGAATTAATGACATTTTTTTCTAATTAATAGTTAACTGATGATGTTAGAATACGTGTTATTAAATGTTAGTGGTATTAATGTAAGTGATGGTAAAAAAAATTAGATCACTCTTAATTAAATTTAAATATAAGTGAGCCTCGAGGGTTAGCTCAAATGGTCATGAGCCAGATGTGAGGTCACAGGTTCAACTCTCTTAATCCCCTCGGAGTTAGGCTCCATTAAGGGCCGACGGTTTACCCCATTTATCATCCATGGATCGTGGGGAAGTACTCGGAGGGTTTTCTGCCAGGATTTCCTTGGAAAAAAAAGGTAAAATATAAGTGAATTTGAACAAGTGGTTAGGTCAACTAACACAAAGAGCAGTTCATTACATGAAATTAATTTATTTACTGTACCATGTAAGTGATTATTAATAATATTACATTGTGGGTCTTTCAACTTGGTATCAAAGACATGTATTGGAGAGTGGAAATGATGAAGAGGCGTTTATCTGGCAAAACAGAAGAAGAAGATTGTGCCTTCAGCAATCAGCGGTCATCAATGAACAAGAACTGGCAGTCGGCAAATTATGAACAGCAATCAACAAACTCTAACCAACAATCAACAATTTATGACCAACAATTAAATTTTATGATGACAACAAGCAAAGACTTTTAAGGCTGCAAGTCAAGGGGCAAATTTCCAGTGTTTTAGGGCAAGTTTGAATATTCTCAGTGGTTCTATGGGATTTGCATGCTTATACAGAACTGAATGGAAGGTTCGAACAGCAACAGAATTGACCAGCAATCAATAATTTATGACCAACAATTAAATTTTTTGAACACAACATGCAAAGACTTGAAGACTGTAAGTGAAGGGGCAGACTTCACTTGTTTGTAGGGGAAGTTTGAATGATTCTCAGTGGTTCTATGGGATTGGGATGCTTGTCCAGAAATGAATGGCAGATTCAAACTGCAACAAAAAAAATTCTCTATATTTTAAGTTTAACCTTTGTACTGTCTTAAAGAGAAAAATGGAAAATTGTTGATTGAGGAGTGTTGCCGTCCTAATACACACCTGGGGTAACGTGGAAGAAACCTTCAATCCACTTGGTGTGTCCTCGGGGGCAAGTCTCGAGTCAAGGTGTCGTCACCTGATCCTCAACTCCTCCATCTAGGCCAACTCCTAGCGAAGCCAAGGGGTGTAGTCCCTACAAAATAAATCTAAGGCTTTTCTAAACTAAGAAAGAAAAACACTTTAATCTAGGAGTTTATTACTGAAAATAAAATTAGATCATTCACCATTTAGCATTTATAATCATAACTAACACTTTGCTCATGAAACATTCATACATCAAAAGGATACAACATCTGTAATATTCAAGAGCATAAAAGAAGATTAGATAACATGCATAAATGTAACTGCTCACATAAGGTAAATTGAAAGTATTTTTTAACTAGTGCCATAAAGGGAGTCGTGGGCAGTGTAGATCGAAGATTTTATTAAAGTAAATTTTGTAATTAGTTAATGAAGGGTGTTTGGCCCCTTTAGAAAACTTGTTCTTTGCTTGGACTTGCTGAGAGTTTACCGAAACCCAATGGTTTCACCAGTAAACTCACCAAAAGTGTTGGATGTCCAAAACGGGTGGGAAGCTAGGTCCCGAGAGGGCCCACCTTACTTCGCAGGTCACTTTAAGGCTTTTTCCTCCCAATGAACTCACAATCTTAAGAGATTTCCCTATTAAACTAGCAAGGTTCAATTACTTGATAAAACTTGAAAAAGATAGATCACAACCTGCTTGTGAATAAAGAACTTGCACAAACACTTGAGAGTGTAAAGAAAAGATCTTGCAACAATTAAGTGTATGTACCCTGCTTTGTAGTTAAGAGAGATTAACAAGATACTGCTTGAAAATTAAATACTATTGCAAAACTGATTGAAGAAAGAAAATACTTGAAAACGAGCTAACTAAGTATGCATGAAAATTTGAGAATTAGTGAACATGCATAAGAATTTAGAGTGTTGTAGTGTGTTTGATATGTTTGACTTGTGTATTTGATTGTTAGATTTTAAGCATGCACAACTCAAAAAAGGACAAAGCAAACCCACAACACAAATCCCCCTAAGGGGATGAAGAAACTGGGCACAAAGGCCTGCTTTAGTGCACTATTACAATGGAGAACCAGAGTTATCTTTGAGCCTTTCGCTATTTTTTAGAAGAAAACGGATCCTTATTATTGGATCATTAAGAAAAATACAAGAAGAAAAGAGAGAAAAAGGAAACTTCGTTTTAACGAAGTCACAACCCCCCAGGGTCTCCAGGAGCCTTGATTTTGCCCAAAACTGGCAGAATCTCCTCTTGAACCTGTATTTGCTACAAGAAAACAGCAAGTAAATCAAGTTGAATATGATAAGAAAGAGTTCTACACGATAAAAAATTTATCAAAATTTTTTAGAAAATTTTTCTAAGGCAAAAAGTGTAAATTTTAGGGCCTTTGAGGCTTAAAACAAACCTAACTTAGACTCTTTTTAGTGACTTATGTTTGTAGGACAGAAAACATAAAACCTCTAAACAGCTTGATAAAGAAGTTAAAACTAAGCACAAACTTTGATCTAGACTAGAGATGAAAAGACCAAGAAAACGCCTAAACTTGCCTAGATCTATTCTTTTAAAAATTGACAAATTTCAGCCTAGATCTAGCAAACCATGAATGCAAACCTTATATGTTTAAGAATGAAATATAGGCTTGCTCTAACTTGCATGCAATCAAAAAAAAATGAGGAAAAGAGATTTTATCAGTTTTCTGCAGCTTTCGTCTGAGCCTGGAACTTTGGGCTATGGGGGTTTCTTGGTATGAAGAAGAGGGAGCTTGATCTTAGAATCCTTTGGACGATGACAATGGAAACCACCAACTCTCAATCCTCCACCTTGAGGAACCTGTAATTATACACTTCAATCCTACCCAAAACTATTAAAGTTCTTTCCTACACACACAGCTTACAAACGCATGTTAAATTTAACCGAAAATAAAGCATGCATTGAAGAGTCTATGAAGTAAGAAGTAGTAAGATAAATCAAACTAGATTACTCTTACCCTATTATATGATAGCATACCTACAAGGCTTTAACAATTAACCACAAAATTAAAATGTAAATCAACACATGTTACCTCAAAAAAATATTTGCATTTAGGTCAAAGCAACCACACATTTGAGTCCACACCAAAATAGCTCCAAAGACTTTCTTATTCCAAATGCTTACAATATTACAATAGCTTGCTTGCCCAAGACTGAACTCACTTGACGAGAGGTCGACCCTTTCTTAAATAGCTTGAGGGATGAAAATTCTAAAGCATACATGCGCTAGGGTTAGGTTTAGGGTTTTGGTAAAGCGTGGGAGATGAGGGAGTTGCGCATGACTAGAAGAGTAGATACGCTAGGGATAAGGGGAGTGGATGTAGAGTGGTTTTAGGTAAAGGGGAGAGGATACGGAGTGAAAGGGGAGTGAAGGCGAGTGATGGAAGGTGTGAGTGGGAGTGAGGACGAGTGATGGAGTAGTTAGGAATGCATGGGCCCTTTAGGAAATGTGCCAAGCTTTAGGAATTCGCCACCTAGGAAATGGGGTCGAGTTCCCTCATTGGGATCTCCCCCTAACTCAATGTTATCTCCAATCAAGTCGACCCTACCTCAAATGAACTCGCCCAAGCCTCCAGTCAACTGGGGACATGGAAAAAACATGTCTCAATCATGTTCCCCAGTTCTCCTAAAATTTAGGAGATTAATTAAATTACCCATTTTCCGTAAATTTAGAGTAAAATTGATTTTTTAGTGATAATAATCACTTTTTAGTCTCGAAAGATGGGAAATAGGGGTTTACATAATACTCTGGACTAGAAAACGACTATAAATATGGCATCTGAACATGTTTGATGCCATATTTTTTACATTTATTGACTTAGAATTAATAAATTCCATTTTTGCAGGAATTTAATTAATTCACTGAAAACTTAAAAAAAACCTATCAAACCTAGTCGCAATTTCCAAATGACTCAATCAATATGTCCTAGTATGAGCTTATATACATTTAGACACTAGACATTGGATTTTCCATGTCAAGACATGCTTGTCAACACATACTCCGGCACTGGAGCAATTCTTCTGAGTGAAAAAACTTAGAAATTATTTAATCGCTCACTAAGGCAAGCAGAAAAAGTAATTAACAAGCAGAAAAAAGCACTCCAAAGTATGTGCTCACTCCTGATCTTGGGTGGCCAATAGCCTTTTAAAAAATCTCATACTTAGGACATTTATTACAATGGTGGAAATGCGGAAAAAATGGGGTCTTTCACAAGACCGGTTGAACTATGAACTCTGCAAATATGAGTTCATTCTCTGACGGCTCTTCAGGAAATCCAGCTTGTGCAAACTGGTGGATAACAAGGAGCAATGGCAATACATGAATAAAATGTACGCATTAGCAGTGACCCAGCAACAGATTTGTCCGAGAAAAACAACACCTTAATAATTTCTCTAGTGAAGCAGTGATAATTGGTGTGACCAATTGAATAAAGGTCAGAGATTTTTGTAAATTTTTATCAAGCTTATGCATCAAAACTTCATAATTTAGCATTTTAATGACAATTATATGGCACGGCTGGGTTCAGA
>ML777562.1:2038885-2058212 GCA_009831015.1 Picea engelmannii | reverse complement strand
CTCTAATGCTTTGGAAACATGATTTAAAATCTTAAAAATATATTTTTTTCGTTAAAATTTAAATATTTTATGTATTTTTTAAAAAACCGGTTCATTGAAACCGGTTTGACCGGTTTATTACCGGTTCCGGTTGGACCCTCGACTGGTTCCGGTACCGGTTTCGGTTTTTAAAACATTGATCTCACCCATTGATTAGACTTGGCTAGATTGGATCTAGACCATTGATCTTTTAGGGCTTGACCAAAGGAGGCTAAAGGAGGGTATAGTGCATTTTTTAGATAAATTTATTCACTTGTGAGTTTTGGAGAAGAGGAGGGGCGCATTTCTCAAGGAGAGTGAGGGCGCACTTGATGAGGGTTTGAGAGAAACCCTTGAGAGCTTGAGGAGGAAGCTCTTGTTACTTTGAGCTTGCATGGAGAGCATATCCATGGAGTTTTAGCTTCCAGTTTCTTGGAGGGAGCATGCTATATTTAGGAGGGGTGCATCTACTAGAGGAGGCGCATTTATTTCCTTCATTTCCTCACCAGGAGAGGAAGACTTGGAGCCTTGAGATGAGGTCAATTGCATTGGGAGAGAAGAGCTAGGGCGCATGCTTCCATGCAAGGAGGCATCCTACTTATGGCTCTATTATTTGATGGTGATATTATCTGCTAGGAGGAGGGCGCACCAGTGGAGTGGGTTGACAGCTACCTGGTAGTGGATTCACTTGGAGGAAGCTAGTTCTGACAGTTTCAGTGGAGAGGCAGCACAGGACAACACATTCTTGTGGAGGGATTTCTTCATTGGGTCAAAGAGGAGCTAGAGCGCTTCACTTCAGTGCAGAGAGCAACAAAGGGAGAGGGCGCACCTGAGTTTGCACACATCTCTCTCTAGATCTTGTGGCAAGGCTTGTGAGGAGCTTGCTATGTATACAAGTTCCATTGTATTGTATTACTTGTATCTCTTGCTTTGATCATCATTATATAGACATATATCCCAAACAGGTCTTCCCCGGGGGGGGTTTATCCAGGGTCATGTTGACCAAAAATACCTGTCATATTTATGCATGCTTAGAAGTGTAAATCAACATTTTAAAGTTAAAGATCTAGAGGTAGTGTTATGTGTTTTAAGTTATATTGCATGTGCTAACATTGAGATAAGAAAACACTTGCAAGGGCACCTTAAAAGAGCACTTAACCTTCAAAACATTGAGCAGAAAGTAAGATGATTGTTTCCTGTCCTAAAACAGCAAAGGAAGACAGCCATAGAGTTGAAACATAGAGCCATACTAAGGTCAAGGATAGACCTTAGGTGGCAGCCTCATAGGACCTCAGAAAATCTACAGATTCTAGAACCCTAAATAAGATAACAATCAAATATAATTTCCCAAACCTAGAATGAATCACTTCATGGATGGTTTAAGTGGTGACAAATATTTTATGAAATAGATTTGGAAAATGGGTATCATCAGATTCAAATTCGAGAAGGAGATGAATGGTAACAATATTGTGAATGAAGGAAGTTTTGTTTATGTGGTTAGTCACGCAATTTGGATTCAACAATACCCCAAGTACATTCAAGTGGTTGATGAACAAATATTTAAAGTCATTTCTTGGTATGTTACTAATTGTTTATTTGGATCAAGGTTACCGAGAGCATCCTCCTAAGCACGACTCCCACCCTAGAACCACGCTACAGGCGAGAGCGCCCTTGGGAGCACGCTACATACCCTTTTGGTGTGCTCCTTGTTATCGCAGGATTTGTACTTGTGCAAAGCCCACCACAAGTTCCCCAAATCTTGCATAACTATGGAAGATCCTACGACTGTCACCTTAATAAGAACTTCCCTCGTTTTAGTGATGACAGACGTCCACCGCAAGGGAGGCTTCCCCGGTGACCTCAAGGGATCAAAGTAGCAAGTATAGTAGTCAAACCTACCGGCACCTCTCTTGATCACCAAAATATTAGGTCTAGGTCAAGGAAGATATGATATAAGGTTGTTTGAGTACCTTCCTGGAACAAGAAAACTTTATAGCATATATATGATTATTTCCAAGTTCAAACAAGCAATAAAAACCTCTTAAGGACACTAGACATGAAAAGTTGCTATGGCTGTTATGAATTTGCACCAATGAACAGTAGTACAACACTGTAAATAAATTATAACAGCAGCAACACTTATTGATAAGAAATGCAACAATTGACAACGAAAATGTATAGCATAAATCCACTAGAGCAGTACCCAATTGTTAAATGCAATTTCTGAATGAGTTAGGCCACCAACAAATGAGTGTATGCAGCATTTTAAAGAGTTATCAGGTAGCTGTAGTAAACTTTATTAACAGCAGTAACTTATTAGGCAAGTTTGCAAGTGTTAGTATTAGTATTAGTAATGTTAGAGGAGGAATTTGAGAGCATAATAGAGGAGGAAAAATATTTTGTAGCAGTGATTCAAGTCACAGTGTCAAAGTCAACTCCATAGTGAGTGCCCCCTTTCTTTGTACTTGCATTTCATAATTGAAGAAAGGAAAACAGATCATAGGCCTCACCTTCTAGTTGGTTTTCTCAAATTTTAGGTTTCCCAGGATAACATCTTGTGTTCACTTATGTGGATGGTGTGTTCATTTGTTTGTTCTTTCATTTCCATATTTCAATTACTTTCATACATTTGAGCAATAAGCGGGTGATAATAAATCTGAGATCTAAGGAAATAAACCTGCATAATAAAATATTTCAGCATAATACAAGATCTGTTGTGACAAACTGTTCCAGTAGAATATCCATGGAAGTTTACCGATCACAAGATATATGATTTATGACAAAAAGATCTTTAGCGGGTTTCAAGAGCAAGAGGGAGAAATGCTTGTGTAGTTGGGTGATGATGCCACATGTCTTGTTAAGGGATTGGGCTCCATATCTTTCAAGATGCCTTCAAGTGATGTTCTTGAGTTAGATTATGTCTTGTATGTTCCTGATTTAACAAAGAGTCTTCTTTCAATGTCTTGTATGACAAATTTATGGTGTTTGGCTGAGTTCAACAGTCAACGAGTCACCATCAAAGACTGCAGCCATGGATCTAATCGAGACTCGAGTTTTGGCCAAAGGAGTGAGAGAAGGTGGCCTTTACAGGGTACTCACAGATCCAATTCGACAAGTAGGGCAAGATGCCATGATGGAAGAGCGTTTCTCCATCCTTCAGGAGGTCATTACAAAACCGACAGTGCAATCAAAATTGATTCCTTGATTGTCACTGATGGGAGAATGGAAGCATACCAAGATGTAGAAAATAGCTCAGAAATACACTATGTCATACATAGATTTCAACCTCCTATTAAGCTTCAATAGTAAAGCATTAAAACCCAATATTGAACTGTACTTTATCAGCAGAAACACTAAATGATATAGATCTGAAGCTAAATCAGCAGCAGAATATTCATGAACAATAGACAAATTCTTCACATTCCCTCCAACTCTCCTCAAAGTGTGTGCCCTCCTCTCCCTCATGAGCTGCCTTTATCTAATTTCAAAATATAACTGTCCTAACCCTTGGTCTTGCAATGAGATTGATGATCAAGATTAGATCTTAACCTCATGAGATCAACGGTCACGACTTAATCATTCATTGAGGTCATTTAAGTCACTAGTGACTAAAGTGAGCCACAAGATCCTAAAGTCACTTTTACATTTTAAAAATAAGAGATCCAACTTTATAAAATCACTTTATAAAGTTACTTTATAAAAACACATTATAAAGTCACTAGGGAGAAAATGTGTTCGGTCACTTCCGCATGCTAGGCGTCGCCTATGCAAAAGTACCTCCGAACTACCAAATCTAACACAAGATAAGGTTGTTGCAAAAAGATTCTCTCAACCAGAAGTAGCTGACCTTTATGAGACTCTTACTCCAGTGGTAAAACGATTCTCCTAAAAAGAGGGAGTTGTTATAAACATCATCATCATCATCATCATAATAATAATAATAGTATCATTAGGTTAATGAAAGGTCAAAGAGAACATACCCATTCACCTCATCACCAGTCAATGCATATAACTATACCACCACAAGGCTCATTGTAATCGCCATCTTATCAATTCTTATCAATCATTTATTATTCAATATATTTATTTATATTTGCCGAAATACATCTGTCAATTTACTGATAAACAAGAATTGTTTACTACATTTGATATCAGAACCAATCTGTGGCCAATTTCATGGATTAAATTATCAAAGTTGCTGTGACGTACAATTCTTCTATCATCCTTGTAATTATTGCAGCCGCCACTTAAAATTCCATAAATCCATCCTTGTAGCCATCAAATTAGTGTCTAATTATAGTATCATTAGGTTAACCAAAGGACGAAGGGCACATATCCATTCACCTTGTGACCAGTGAATGCATATAAGTAAATACCATCACAAGGCTCATTGTAATCAGCATCTTATCAATTCGTATCAATCATATATTATTCAATATATTTATATATATTTGCAGAAATATATCTGTCAATTTAGTGATAAATAGGAATTGTTTATGTCAATTGCCCTAAATGCATTGATGCATGCAACACCAGTTTTGGATTTTAGTATCACTGAGGTCATACTCATGTTGGGCTGTTTTGAGTTTAGCACAGATTTCAATTTCTTATTTGATAGATCTAATACACTTATCTTGGCCCTGTATACAGATGAGTTCATTATTGCCAGAAGTACCGAACAGTCCATGATGTGCTGTGAGAAGATTTTCACCAATGAAGATGGCATGAAGAACAAAGGAGGTTGACAGGTTGCTAATGGAGTGTTCCTTGTACAAAAGCTTTTCCCCTTAAAGATTCCAAAAAGAGTTCAGAGTACAGAAGGAAGCAATGCTCCAAACTCATGTTTCTTCAGCTTCGTTGATGATCAACTGTTTGACCAAGCCCCTAGCAAAGGGGAGATTCCAGATACAGTGGGAGTATCTTGTGTTTGACAGAGAACACTTTCCTCGGTAAAAGGGGCTGTTGAACTTTTAGTACCTCACAAAGTGTCCCACAGAACACCATTAATGGCAGCAACAAGCAGAGAAGATCTCAGCACATGCAGAGAAGGTGTGGTGGCAGGTACGCTAGCAGAGATTTCATACAGCAGTCGGTAAAGCAGCCTTAAGGACAACAGTAACAGTACACCCTCCTTCAGCAATTCCATACAGCAGTAATGAGGGTGCAGGGGTATTTATTTTGGCATGCATGTACCATCCTCAGTTTAGTTCCAGTTTAGATACTTTTTATAGTTAGCAGTTCAATTCTATTTCTGACTTTGCTTTAGTTAGTAGTTGTGTGTACCAGTAGTTAGGGGGCTTTGCATGTGGAAAGTATCCAAGAAATGGAGCATGGATCCCAGGAAGAGAGAGATACATGCATGCATACTTCCACTCTCCTCTAGTGGGCGCACCGACCTAGGAATAGTTATTTCATGCAGGTTGAGGATGCTAATCCCAAGGCAAGAAATAGATCTAGGTTTTAGGTTTATTTCATTCAAGGTGTTGTTGTGCATGTGTCCATATTCATTGTACCTCCTACTCTCTAAAGGAGTAGACAGGGGTATAAGGTTTTATTCATTCAGTTTTTCAGAGTAGAAGCAGTGAGTGAATGGTAAAGTCTGAATCTTTAAGTGTATTTTTTGTTTTCAAAGAGTAAAAAATGGTGATTTGATTTGAGTTTCAAATATGTGTACTTGTTGTTACTTTCTTCAGTGCGATGTGTTTCAATATCTAGTAGATTTCAGATTGCAGTTTTGATAGGGATTTCAGTTTCCTGTTTTCTGTTTTCTGTTTTCTGTTTTCCTAATTAGGTAGGTTAGAAATCAGACTAAGACTGCTACCATGTGGTGGGGAATTTTAACAGACTGATTGAGATAAACAGCCAATTGCACAAAGTCTTTGAAATGACTAATATGGGTTTTCTGCATTATTGTTTTGAATTTGGAAGTATCAGGGGGAAAAAAAGGCATATTTCTTTCCTAAACTAAGTATGTCAAAGAACTTCGAAAAAGTTCCAGATAGTTGACTGTATGGCTTCCACAACCTCTTGGTTTAAAATTAGCACTCACTCTTGATTCACAACCTCTAAATGAAACATATACAGAAGATTGGTAGGTAGTTTGATTTATCTTAACAACTTAAGGATTGATCTTAGTTATACAGTTGGCTTGGCTACTCACTTTATAAATGCACCATGTTATAGCACAAGTTGTAGGTTGGGCAAAGCCCGACCCAACCACAAAAGCAAGTGATAAAAACAGGGAATCCTACACCCAATGTCACCTCGATGTAGGTCCCACACTTCAAGGGTGACTAGGTCACTCTAGGGAGGCGATCCCGGTGACCCTAGGGGGAATGAGATGTAGATGGATAGAGATGAAAGTGGAACCCCTATAAGTCAGATCTAAGTGGAGTAAGAAGTGGAAAGAGATGCCTTGTAAACCCAACAAGTATTGCCCCAAAGATGTAGTACTTCTCCGGATGATTGTACCTACCCGAGACACAAGAAAATCTAACTTGCAATGATATATGTTAGAATGGATCAGCAAGTTAAGACCTAGAAGATGATCTGTGACATCATCTTCTAGGTCTTCAACACTTCATCTCTATGATCCGGCATGTGGACCCTTGGAATCCAACCTGTGGGCTTGTAGCCCCATGGAAGCCCAAGCTAGGCTTGTTCACCCAAAATTGTCCACCAACTAGGTCCTGCAAAGACAAATGAGCATGCCCTCCAAGGATCTCAAGTCATAACATCATGATAAGTGAATCCAATCAATAAATCAGCCACCTTAGCATGTGCGTCAAAGATCACTATATCAAATAATTAATTGCTCGAAGACACTACGGGAATTGTCAAGCTTGAGTATGGGAGGGTTGATGAGGTGTCCTATTGGGTAGATCTTGCCCTGGGTCAAGGAGAGTTTCCAAGAGATCCCTCTCTAAGCCATGTAAAGTGGGTGAAGTGGTTGGGGTCAAGACTCACTAGGCATCGGACTCATGACATGTAAGGTGTCGTAGAGTCTCATTCATGGGTGCCTTTGTAGAGGGTGTATGGTACCTTTGTCCGCAATGCACCTTTTCCAAGCCCATTATTTGCATTTCTTTTATTCTTTCATAATTCTAAGGAAAGGATGAAAGTCACTGCCCTGGCGTGGTGACTAGATAATGGCAATGTCACCCACAAATACCTAGTGGAAATGAGAAGGTTGTCTCGTGATGACACCCCCTTTTTCTCAGCCATGCAACTAAGAGCCATTACCCTGGTTTGGTCACCAGATCATGCCAATGTCATACCACTAGATATTCATGGACGTGATAGGTCGGCTTGTGATGAGACCTCCCATGCATTAACTAACCTTTCAAGCATTCTTTATCATATTGTGGGTCCCCTTTACTCAAAGATAAGCGTTTCACTGCTTTCTTGGCTGATCCCTGGGCAAAGCATCTGCAAGGTTCATACAAGGCTTTTATCTTTTACCCAACATCAATCCCTCTGGGCCTTTAGCCCCTTCTTCCCATAGAATGAGGGACAACCCCTTCTTGGGTCAATACACTCTAAAATCCCGAGAGATAAGGAAATGGAGGGGAACAATGATGGAAAGTGGTAAGTATGGTCGGGAACTGTACGATGGCTCTTTAAGGGAGTCCCTAGTAGCAAACCCATCCCCAAGGAAGAACACTTAATAAGGCACAATGTCAACCACCAAGGTGAAGCAAGGCAAAAGGCATAATGTCCAAGCATATATTATGAAATCTAGAGCAATCTGAGATACAACATACTCAATTGGCTTAAATTTTGAAATGATGTTCATCATAATACTGACTTGTACCTCATGCAGCAAGGTCCACTGCCTTCCGGAAGCCAGTTGATGTGGTGGATGTCATCTGGAAATCTGTGACCATTTGTGGTGGTGAGAGGGGTCTCCAACTGTGCAAAAGGGTATTGTTGGTCATGTAGTCTTCTCGGCACTCCATATCTGCAACCTGAGGGCCTTGAGACATAATCTCCTTAGTTATCCACAAAATGGGGATAACACACCAAACACTCCAGGATATGCATTTAGCCTTGGTTCTAGAGTGATTTTGCAGTTCAACAGAAAGCATCCCACTATAGCACTTTCTTCTACAGAAGCATAGTACAAACTTTAAAACTACATTGAGTGGAACTTGTTGATATTATGGTAGTTGTTGGAGGTATTTACCTCCACGTGTAAACCTAACGAGAATAGAATATTATGGGAACCAAGAAGAAACCCTAATTAGTTGGCTAATAACCCTAGAAGACAAGTCGGATCAAGAGGATAATTTGTATTAGGTTATTAGCTTCCAAGAGAAGAAGTCGGCTAAAGGAAATATTATATACTAAGTAAATAGGCACCCAGAATGAGAAGTCAACCCGGGCAGTTTGCCAGTTTTAGTATTAATACAGGAGGCCAGTCCTCATTCTAGCAGGCATTCTCAGAATTGCGGAAGCAGCACTTGTGCACACTGCAGTTGGCCAGTTTGTGTGCAAGTCTGGAGAAGAGTTGTCGTTGCAGCTGCTGTAGCTAGCAGATTTTGGTTTTGGCTTGGACTATATCTTGGTTATGGTTTGGACTCTCTGATCAGCTCTTGTTTGGTGTGCTATCCTTGGAGAGAGTGGTGCGCTATCTTGTTTGGCTATCTAGCCTAGGGTTTGCCTCCGGAATGATTCACAACAAGGTTCAAGGATTTCAGGAACAAAAAGAAGTTTGGCTCCAGGAAGAAAACAAATCAAGAGAAAGATATGTCAAGGATACAATGCTTCAATTGTCAAAAGTATGGTCACTACAAGAATCATTGTCCCGAGTTAAAGAAAAGGAAGGAAACACACGAGGCATCAGTTGTCGAAGAAAGGGAACCCTCAAAGAAAGCCAAGCAGGAAAAAACAGACTTCTTCTTCTAAGACAAGGTAACAATACTCTTCATAGTTCTCGTACATACCATGTTTTCTGTACATATCTTGCATATCTATTTCCTAGAAGATAATATGTTCAAAAGAGAAACTATACCGATGGAAGAACAACAAGATAAGGATTGCTATCACAATGACTACAAGTTAGGCAATACACATGAAAGGATGAAGTACATCAACAAACCTTAGTAACAGTTCATGTGGAAGTTATTACATAAGTAACAGTTGCAAGATAAGCCGAAATCAGAATCAATCTTGAAGAAACCTAGAAGAAGTAAAGACAGAAAGAAGTCCGCAATCAAGAGGAAATTGGAAGAGGACTCATGACACTTTGCAGAAGACAATAAGGATGCAGACGGAGGCGTGTGCTCTCTTAGTTGGAGGGAGTTGATTACAGAATTCCAAAAAGGACTTCCCATTGTGGTTAACCATGGATCCTATTCTAGGTTAGTTACCTAGAACTTTATCATTGGGGAAGTCCTTTCATCGAGTGTTTTTTTTCCTCAGGTAATTAATTTGGCCTAACCAACCGCTTTAATTACCCTTGAGTTTTTCACTCCAAAGTGGTGAAAGGCGTTCTAATGATCGAGCCCAATGGGTGACTAGGGTCTAGGAATATTGTAAATGACCATGCTAGACATCTCCTAGAGTCTTGCGAAATTCCATAGAGTCTAAGTAGTTTTTTTTAATTTTTTAAAATTACCCAATTAATGGTAATTTTAATTATTTTTTATGTAAAAATGTAAAAACTAGGTCCTTGGGGATTTTGATATGGGTGTGATTACTCAAAAGAAATGGAATGAGACCCCCTACACCCTTGGACCAAGTTTCAGCTCAATTGGACAAGTTTTGCTAGGTCACTGTCCATGAGGAGAGTTATCGCACAGTTTGTAGCTAGGTCAAATGGCTAGAAAATAGAGGCCACACTGGCATAACAGGAACCTACCCGACCCAATGTCACCACAATGGGGAGGTTCTTTCTATTCAGGGAGGTTAGCCCAAGGGAGACGTCCCCGGTAACCTGAGGTTTTGAAGAGGCCAAAGTATAAAGGTCAAAGTAAAAGTTCCTCCTCACAGGTTACCACCAAGATCAGATAGTCCGGCTAATAAGCCAATAATGAAGTGTAGCCCCAAATGAGAACACCTGCCCGGAACAAGATAATAGCAAAACAATATATGCAGGCTATAATTCAATGGGTTAGTACTTCATATAACTATCTGATATCAATATATAAGCAATTAAAACAATAGATATCAATGAGATTAATGTAAATTAATACAGCAATGGGATAATATCAATTCATCAATAAATATTGAGATGATGTAGCCAACAATGTATTTAATCAATCCCTTACTCAATAAATGCTCTTAAACCATCATCTAATTGCTTATCAAAGACAAATGTTGCATCAAGATGGAATATCCAAGAGTGTCGTCAGCCTAATTAGGGTTAGTTATTTAGTTAGAGTTTCAAATTATAAAAGTTTTAAGAGTTGTTTGGCCACTATCACTTCAACGTTTGGGAGCTGAGATCAGTGCCTAAGGGTAAATGGAGTCAATTAAGGAGAGGACGCAAAGTTGAAGGGATAAAAGGCTAAGGACTAGAGGGAAGGGTTCTAAGGTGCTGCAATGGCAGGGCCCTAGAATCAAAACCCTAGGGGAAAAAGGCTCACTCCGGTGTTGCTTAAGCAAGGCCTCGTGCTCTTTCCTCCTTCCTTAGGTCAAACTTGGCAAAACGGCTAGCATAAAAGATAATTCAAGACAAGAGAGTGAGGTGAGGGAGAGTGTTGCAATGGCAAGGCCCTATCACCAAACCCTAGAAGCAAGACGGCCCTAGGTGTAGTTGACCTAGGCCTGGGACGTCTCCTCCTTCTTGACTCTTAAAAGGCTCGGCTAGCATAAGGGAAGAAGCAATAAGAGTGTAGCAATGGCTAGGCTCTTCCTTCCTTCTTCAATGGCTGAATATTTCTCTTTTAGGGGACATGAAACAAGGACCTACTTGTGTGCTTGTCACCTAGGGTTTTAAACCAGCAAAGTTTATAAATAAATGCAAGAATATAAGCCTACAACCATTCAATTAAGAAGTTTTGCAGAAAAATCACTTACATATCATGAAGAAATAGCATTGCAAACCCTAGTTGTAAACCTTCCTTCAAGAGAAATGCCAAAAATGCCAAGAAAATCCTTCCTTCAACAAGTGCGCCTCACTTAAAAGATGAAATACCCCAATTAGGGCGCAAAAAATAGATCTCACAAGAGTGAGTGTTGTGTTATGTCAAAATGAGGATAAAACTCCTCAATATATACTGTATCAATGACCTCTAATTAAATTTAGGTCATAAAAATTAGCAGACAAGGCTTTAAACCAAAATCATATTGTTTTTACATTAAATGCTCTTTTAAAACCCTAAATGAGCAAAAGATGAGACGTCAAGCCCTCCTGAGGGAGACGTTAGGCCTTTTTGGGACCAGTGCAGCATCCAGAAGCCAGACGTTAGCCCTCCTTGGGCTCTCCCAAGCTGCCACACGTGCCAACAACCCTGTCCATCTGCCATACGCTCATGATGACGTCACAAGCCTCCTGGTGACATCTTGGGTCATCTGGGGCCAACGTTTCACTGCAAGTGGGTCAATCCCCCTAGGTCTGGCTCAGCCAAAGTGTCCCTGATGGAATGTCCTTCTTCTTCTTAGGTGAAAAAGCTCAATCAAGCAGTGTCCTGTCTCTGCCCCTGATGGGGTCTCAGCAACCCTCTGATGGGCTCTTCAGCCCCATGGAGGTCCGAACTAATCATCTCCCCATGTGTACCAGTCCATGTGGTACCTGTCCGTCGGGCATGGTCTTGCACATCAAAAACTTCGCCCTCCATGGGCTCATTAGTCACAGGGATCATAGCAATGCTAATCACATCTCATCATTAATATTATCAGACATATGCATAAAAACCTCGATATATGATTCAATAGCTCAAAGATATTACAAAGACCTACAATACAAGGCTGAAGAAAAAGATAAGACACCCTATTGGGCTAGTATCCATAAGGAAAAGAAAGTCTCCAAGGGGTATCATCCAAGCCATGTAGAATGAGGTGATGTGGTCAAGGGATGTCCAAACATACGGGTAGAGTGAAAGATAGGGATGCATAGTATTACCTGTGGGTGCCTTTGTAGAAGGCGAGTTGTACCCGTCACGAATGCAATTCTTTCCAAGCCCTTTATTGCCTTTGTTCTTTTCTTTATTTGCTTTCTTCTTTTTTATTTCAAGGACTAACTAGAGGACACTGCCTTGGCGTGGTGACCAGAGCTGACAGTGTTACCCACAAGCACTTTCGCAGAGATGATAAGGCTGGCTCGTGATGAGACCCCCTTTCCCTTGGCCATGCAACCAAAGGTCACTACCCTGGCGTGGTAACCAAATAGTGGCAATGTCATGTTGCTATGTACCCATGAACATAATAGGCTGGCTCGTGATGAGACCCCCTATCCTCTTGGCTAGGTCTTGTTTTGTTATTTTTCTTCGGGTCCCTCTTGTTTCTTGCTGAGAGGCTTTTTATTGCCTTCTCGGTGATCCCTGGGCGAAGCATCTCTAGGTTTCATTTTTATGGCTTTTATCTTTTACCAGCTGCTTTTACCTTCTGAGCCTTTAGCCCCTTCTTCCCACGAGATAAGGTGCAACCCCACAAACAGATCATCCTAATGCCCGGACTAGGGGAATGGGACAGATGAGCGGGAGATAAGATGAAAAGTGATGATATGATGGGAGCGGATGATGGCTCTTCAAAAATCCCCCCGGTGGCAAACCAAAACCTATGGGTACAAGCTTGCTAGGACGCCCTGTCAATCCCCCCAACAATGGTCAAGTGGGTTAATGTAGGATCCAAGCAATTGTTAAAGATAAAAAGAGTAAGATGCATATATCTAAAGGTTATAATGATCAAAAGTGATACATACCATGATACCTGGACCAATTACCTCATGGAGCAAGAGCCTTTTCCGATACAAGACCAGGCCGATGGTGATGGATGCTATTGCTGCTTGACAAGACAAGTCTGGTGAAAGAGAGGAAAGATCGGCCCTCCAGGGCCATGCTCAGGTCAATCCTGCTCTCGATACTCCATGTCTAGGACCTGTGGGCCTCGAGACATGATCTCCTAGTTATCCCATGAAATCGGGGAAAACAAGGAGTCCAAGTCAATCCAAGTCGGCTATTTAATTGCTTAATTGACAAAGTCAAAAATGTCATTTTTTTGTAAAAATGAGCAAAAAGGTTAGAGAAAGAGTGGGAGATGATGCCTAACCCCTTCCCTAGGTTAGAGAAACACTTTTCCTAACTTAAACTCACTCCTTTACCTAGCCATCACTTCATTCCACTCATTCTTGTCGGGAAGTTGCACCCCCCTTGGTGAGAAAGTCATGCAAAATGAAAAATTAAAAGGAAAATCCCCCTTTCTCGCTAAGTGAACCCCCCTTGATCTAATTTTTTGTTGGAGCATGTCAAAAAGGTGTTTCCCATCCCCCTCACTCAACTCTCAAACCCTAAACCTAGCCAAAACCCTAAAAGTGTGTCCCTCCTTGAGATGTTCAATGACTCTTAGCAAATGAAACTCGGAGAGCATCCAAGAGGTGTCTCTATTGGCTCCAAGTATAAAACAAAGCCCTCCCTCCCTCATTTAACCCATTTATTCTCAGCCTACAGTTACTATACCCAAATTTCTCCCACTCCTCTCTCTCTCTCCCTCTCTTCTTGTTCTCATTCTTTCTTCTCAAGCTTGTGGCAAGTATTTCCTCAAGCTTGCTTTTATTGGAATAAAGAAAATCTTTGGAGGGGATTTCATGGTGCATTGTGAGTCTTCTGGATGCTCCTTATGGTTTTGGTTTGAGGTGATATTGTTGCCATACTTTTCTTGTGGGTTTTTTTCCTTTGAAATTTAATTTAGGAGATCCCAAGCAAAGTATTTTGCTTGGTTAAGTTTATGGTAGTATTGTTGTAGACTTAGTGAGCTACTTGTGTGGTATTGGAAAGTATTTTTCAATTTCCATTTCATGTGCTCACCTCCTTATTGTTTTGTAGCAAGATCTCACTTATTTGCAGGTCACTAAGGGTTTGGAGAAGTAATTTTCAAATTTGGGAAGTTGTTTGTTCAACCAAGGGATTCCTCCATTAATTTTTTGTTCTAACTTCTATCATTCCTTGAGGATTTGTGGTGGTTTTTCAGTTCTAAAATAGGCCCTAAATCATATTACATATTCAGATTTTTATGCTAAAAATTTATGTTTTCACTAACAAAAATTTTTGTGAGTTGTTTTGTACATTTTCAGCAAGCTTTAGCTTGCTGATTTTTGTAGTTTCTCGCCAGTACAAGGGGAGGTGTTGCCCATTTTGGGCCACAAAACACTCAAGAAGAGCCTCCAACTTGGGGTAAGAAAACCCCTTTCTTCTCTCTTCTCTTTCCTTGATTGTAAGCAGCCCAAGAGAGTCTCTACGGCTTGCATTCTTCATTAAATTCCAATTTTCTATTTTGTAATAAGTTGTAAATAACTTGTGCCTACACCTAGCAAAGAGGCTTGGTTTTGCCACCCATGCTAAATCGTAAGGCTAGGATTTAGAAGTAGTTTTTTGTTTTAAGCTTTTATTTTGTTGCCCCACTTGTCCTTCAGACAAGGTTGTGTGGCTAGGTTTACTTGTTTTCTTTTCAAGTCAAGTTATTTGTTTTTTTCATTCTTTTGCCTACACCCTGCAAAAAGGATTGGCTTGGCCACCCATGCAATATCGTAAGGCTAGTTAAGCAAGTTAAATGGTTAATGGTTTTATGCTTTTGGTTTCATTTAATTTTCTTTTTAGTTCATTGTTTATATGTCATAATAGTTAGAAGCATTTCCTTTTTCATTCTGGTATAAGCTCTTGGAAGCACTTTCATTTCTTGTACATTTTCTTTAAGCACTTGTTATTTCATCTATTTAAGCTCTCAACACAAGTAATCTTAATTGCTAAATCAATCTACTTATAGCTTTAGGAGGATCAATAAATCTAGTAATTAGAGCACCCTCTACTGATACAACTTTCACCACCAAAAAGGAGGCTTGTGGAGGCTACTTGGGGTGCTAGATCAGGGATGATCTCACGGCACTAGGTGTCCCCCTCGTTGAGCGTCCAAGTTTTCCGGGTTGACATGTGGAGCTAGTGTGAGGCCTTGTTTGCCTTGCTTATTGAGCACCCAGCAATCATTTTGGCCAAAGCGGTAGGAGTATTGGGGAAGTCACCTAGTTTAGGCTTGTAGCTTCACCTCATTTAATTCAACTCTAAAATTTACTCACACAACCTAAGCATTAATTTCATAATCTAATCTAAGTTGTGTTGGGCTTTACTTTCATGTAATTTTATTTCAAGCTTCATCTTTCAAGCATTTACATTTCAATTGAGTATTTTGATAGTTGAATGGGTCTTGCATCAAGTTGTGCATTAGTGCCCTTGGTGGCTTTCTTGTCAAGTTTTGTTCTCCTTGAAGTTGCACACTAGTGCTTTAGCTTCCCTCCTTGAAGTTGCGCACCTCTCCTTTGGGGCCTTCAAGCTTGGGTTGTGTGTTGTTACTTTGTGGTAAATGTATCTTTGAGCTATCTCATTTACTTATCTACAAAATCAATTGAGTGTTAGTTCTATTATTGCTTCACTAATGTAATAGATTAGACGAGTGCTTCTTTCATTTCTTTTGTAATTAGTTGTACTTTTGTATATTGTATAATCATCTAACTATTCTTTGTTTGTTGTAATTGTAGTTCTTTGTATTAAGTTGTAAAGTTATTCTTTGATTTGTACTTAGATCTTTGTTGTAACTTTAATTGACCCCATTTCCCAACCTTAGGCACTAGTCATAGTCGACTTAGGGAAAGGGTTGTTTTTCATGAAAGGTTTGCATTGCATTGTTGCCTCTCATATCGGCTAGTCCCCCCTTGCCTTAACAAACTAAAATTAACTCCTCGAATTCATCTAATAATTCACATAGTAACTAGGGTCTACCCCCCTTGGCTTCCCTAGGAGTAAGCCTAGACGAAAGAAATCCAAATCGAGGTGACAGTGGGTTTGGATTTAGGCATTGTGCCTCCAAGGACACACTAAGTGGAATGGAACTTTTTCCACGTTTGCAAGTGTGTATGAGGAGGGCAACAAACCCCATGCCCAAAATTCTTGCCCCCATCCATGTCACTTTGTCCACATGTCTTAAAGAAGGGCACTTTGTCCACATGTCTTAAAGAGGGGCCCACTTGGGAAACACTCCTAAACTTGAGGCACAACCCACCCAATAGGTCGCTTTGTCAACCCTCCCATACCCAAACTTGGCAAATTGCATAGGGTCCTTGAGCACTTGTTTATTTTGATGAGGTGGTTTTTGATGTACATGCTTAGATGGCTCTTTTATTGACTTGATTTACTTTTCATGATACATTTGACTTGAGATCCTTGGAGGGTGTATTCATTGTCTTTGCAGGACCTAGTTGGTGGACAGTTTTGGAAGAACAAGACTAGCTTGGGCTTCCTTGGGGCTTGAAGCCCACAAGATGGATACCATGGCCCACACACCGGACGATGATGGTAGCCTTTGGAGGCCATGAGAGACACCTTGGAGGATCTGTCCTAGCCCATTGCCAACCCAATGTCTTTCTCTTGAGGCTAAAACGTCACATTTGAGGGGCTTGACGTCACCCTAGGGCCAGGATAATGGTGGTGAAGGACACTTGGCACGTTTTGATGGGAGAAGGTTTGGCTTGAAGGAAGAAACCCTAGCGCATGAGAGGGAGGCCCTAGAAGGCCCAACGATTTCCATCTTCTACTCCAACGACTTACAAAAGATGCCAAAACGTCATCCTAGAAGGGGGATGACGTCGCATTAGGGTTTCTTATGTGCATTTTTAAAGTTAAATTTGAATTTTGTATTGTAAAGGGGAAAATAAGGGTTGTTGGCCCCTTACATTGTGGTTTACCCTAAAATTAAGTGGACAAACACTTTTAGTAGTATTTGTATAAAGAGAGATCACTTCTATTTCATTTTGATCATAACTCTCCCATTGTGAGAGGCCTACTTGACTGAAATTTGCGCCCTTCTGGGGAAAATTCACTATCTCTCTCTCTTGTGATATGGTTTCTATCTAGTCTAATGAAGTGAAGTGGTGTGCTACTCTTGGAGGTCCTTTCTCTTGCTTTGGTGATGAAAATTTCTTGGTAACTAGGGTTTTGTCTTGGCATTTCTTGGAATTGGTAAGGAAAATCTGCACTTTGTTAGGTTTATTTCTTGTTCCATGGTTGTTATTGGCTAGATTCTTAGAGGAGTATAAGGGCATACACCCTCCACCAAGTTTTGTCATTATTGTTTGTTGAAAAGACTATTACAAAGGTTTTCAGGAGGAGTAAAAGGCTTTACACCCTCCTAGAATTTACCTTGTTAGGGTTACTATGTCAAAGAAGTAAACGGGCTTACACCCCTTGAGATCTAGTAGGCCTAACCTAATACAAGAAGACTCCATAACCCTTTTGGCAAGGCACTAGTCATTTATTGCATTGGAGAAACAAAATTACTTGCATTGGTAAACGTGATTTTGGGAGAGATTGATCTTGTTCAAGTTGGAATCTTTTCTTGATGCTTTAAGCTTGCTAAAGCCTCTAGGGCGTCTAGATTGGTCCAGTGGATTTTGAGCTATAGAAAACTAAAAGCTACAGCCATTAGGGATGCAGCAAATCATCTTATATTTTTTATTTTAACTTGCATTTTAACCATGGAAATTTGCTAGTAAACCATTATTATCATTCTACTGCTAGCCGGTGAACTTTTTGTCTGATTACTTGCTTGTTTTCATGGTTAAAACTTGTTGTTGTAGCAAATATTTGCTGCAGCCACTTGGCTGTTACAAACATACTCTGAAAACATCATATAACAGCCCTCTAAAACCACTAAAGCTTGTGCTGAAGTATTGGGAATTGGGTCGGCCTATGGGAAAAGGATATGGGAAAGGAAGAAGACCAGAACAAGGAAATGGGATGATATGAGACTAGTGCCTACCAACCTATTGGACTAATGGAGTCATGAAATATTCCATGAAATGAAAAGACTAGTTTGTCACAATCAACTACTTTGGTAGGCTATATGGTAAAAAGGGCTACTTTGCCACACTCAACTATCAAATGGATGAAATAACTATTTGATACATTCATCACTTAGGTGTATACTTAAGGTAAAAGGAATTAGTTTGATGCAATTTAACTCTAAGTTTTTGCTGGAAATGAGTTATAGAAACAAGTCTTGAAGGTCTAGGGGTGCACTCATCAATCCTAATAAGTAGGTGTTGTTTTATCGCTGAGATGTACCTCCAATCTGCAACTTAATTTAACAGAAGAATGGAAAACAAGTGCAGAAATAAAACAGCAAATAAACAAGAGGGAGAACCTCCTCACATTGCTTATTCCTATATGAATAGTGGGATAATTATTACAATTAGAATGATAGCAAGGCAGTGTCAACAACATAATTGAACAGCATAACAAGACCATACAACAAAGTAGATCAATACCTCAATGCTTCATTAGTCTTCAAGAATTTGATAAACAAGGGAGCTCCACACCAATAATCTCCAAGCTCTACAATCTCCCATCACTTCTCCACTTCAAATCCATAATCACAAATTCCCCATCACCAATTACAATGAATGGAGAGAAAGCTCATCTTTTATAAAGGTAGCTTAATCTCACAATAAAATATATTGTTATCCAACTAACTCCACAAGTCAAAGAAAAAATATGATAATGGAGTAGTTAGATCTATCCCCAATCATGGTTGACCATATCAAGTAGAACATATGGAGTCCATCCTCCCCAAGACTCGCCCCATCCAAAAATATGAAGGAATATACAATAAATCTCCAAGAGAGAGGGCACATCACCAAAAATGGGCTATTTGACCAAGTAAAGATGTTACAAGGTCCACATCTAGAGCACCCTCCAAGATGCATGCATGCAAATACAATAAGATATCCCTTGACATAGGCCCTCTAAGATAAAATGTGTGATATACAGAACCAAGAGTTTGTTGAAAGACTCAAGATGCTCAAGCATTGTAGAGAAATGAATGGACACATGAGGGCATATAGGCAAATATCACATGACATGAAACAATAAATCCACTAATGTGAAGCCAAAGTATACAACTTGGAAGGCAAAGACTAGTTGGGAGGAGGGTATTCTCTAAAGTATGAACGTTGTGGAAGCTCCTGTTAATGTTTTATGTTGATATTATAGTTCTTTGCATTTCATAAGATAAGAGCATAATAAGAACAAGATCACTGAGAAATACACATCCACAATAGACACAGCATTTATCCTGGGAAACCCTCTAGGGGAAGAAAACCCAG
>ML777562.1:2006960-2017625 GCA_009831015.1 Picea engelmannii | reverse complement strand
GAAGTAGATGTATTGATAGGCCAACACACTTGTGATAATCTCATTGCTTCACTTATCTATTTGCAACTAATTGTCTTTATCTTTCATGTGATTATTTGTTTATCATTGATATATCTTATTGATTAAATATCTGTTGTGGTGTGCATAAAGTAAGTGATTGAGTATCCCACTTTGGGAGGCATCACTTGCTTTCATCCTTAAGTGCTTGAGTGGTTAGTTGCCAGTGAACGCAGTCCAAGTGGAGTAAGTGCCACTTGGGGCATGCTTGGCCCTAGGGTGTGACTTGTTTATATCTTTTGTATATCTTGTGCATTTGTGCATTTGTATCTATTTGATGTATTTTGGTAAATAACTTGTGAATCTTGTATAAACTTGGTAACACTTAATCATTCGTTTGTATAGTTATAATCTTGGTTTGGGGTAGTTTAGTTGATTTAATTGTAATACTTGTTGTAATTGAACCACCCCAAAACATAGTTGACCCCACTTGCCCAACCTTAGGCACTAGTCTTTAGTTGACTTAGGGAAAGGGATGCTTTTCATTTAGACTTAGAATTGCACTTGCATTGTTGCTTGTCATCCTAGGCTAGTTTTCCCCCCTTAGCCTCTAATCAGTTGAAATTCACTCCTAGAACATTTAACTTAAAATTAACTCAGTAACTTAGCGACTACCCCCCTTGGCTTCCCTAGGAGTAAGCCTAGAAGGAAGAAGTTCCCGTCAAGGTGACAGTGTGGGCAGGAACTTAGACATTGTGTCTCCGAGGGCACACTAAGTGAGCAGGACTTAGCTCATGTTTGCAAGTGTGCATAAGGACGGCAACAAGATCAACGGTGGAGATAAAGTCACTTAAGTTACCCTCTTTCCCTAAGTCGAAAAAGTCACCTTTTAATTTGTCTCTCACAAATTAAATGACTAGGGTCCACATTAGGCAATTTCTCACCCCTTAGGCACCTAGGTGATGAGAAACACTTGACTAGGTACTTTTTAATTATTTTAACACTCCCTCTTACCGAGGAAAGTGTTACTCACCACTCCAAGCTTGTCCCTGAAAAATACAAACTTGCCTTTGCCCAAGGCTTTAGTGAGTATATTCGCAACCTGCTCATCTGTAGATATGTATTGTAGCTCAACTGCTTCTCTCTAAACATAATCCGGAATGAAGTGATACTGAATCTCAATGTGCTTAGACCTGTCGTGAAAAACTGGATTCTCAGAGAGTTTAATACAACTCTGATTGTCACAGTAAATCATAGTAGGCCTCAACTACACACCAAACAATCCCACCAGCAACTTGCGAAGCCAAAGAGCCTCACAACTAGCCTGACTGACAGCCATATACTCGACCTCTACAAAACTCAAAGCCACTAACTTTTGCTTCCGACTGAACCAAGACACCACTATTGAGCCCAATCCGAAACAACATCCAAAAGTACTCTTCCAGTCACTGACACATCCTGCCCAATCTGAATCTGTATAGCCAACCAATCAAACTCCATCCCCTCTTAGATAGTCCAGACCATAATCCACTGTACCACAATGATACCTGAGCACATGTTTTGTTGCCACCCAATGCACTCTCCTAGGCTCCACCATGAACTAACTAAGAGTGTTGACAGCAAAATAAATATCTGGCCTGATATTGACCAAATACATCAATGAACCGATCAATTGACGATATAAAGTGGAATCAACCAATTGTGACTCAGAAGCATGAAGCTTCTTCCAGTTAGTAATCATGGGAGTGGTCAGGGGCCTACAATCCTCCATCTGGAATCTCCTCAGAATGTCACAAACATACTTTCCCTGTCCCGAGAAGATGTGTCTAGGCTCCTGCCAAACCTCCAATCCCAAAAAATAATGCATCAGTCCAATATCAGTCATCTCAAACTCTGAAGCAAGGTTCTCCTTGCAGCTAGTGATGAGTCTCTCTGCCCCTGTAATGAAAAGATCATCAACATATAGCAAGAGTATGAGAGGATCCTCTTCAACCACAATTAAGTATAGGTTGGGATCTGTCTCACTCTTCTCAAAGCCCAATTGCTGCAAGTAGGCATCAATCCTCAAATCCCAAGCTCTGGGAGCTTGTTTCATCCTATACAATGCCTTCTTGAGTCTGCACACATGAGAATCTCTCCTATGCACCTCAAATCCCAATGGCTTCTCAATGTACACCTCCTCCTGTATGAGACCATTCAGAAATGCGATCTTCACATCCATCTGATGGATCTTCCAACCCATCTCTACTGCAATAGAGATCACTGACCTATTCGAGGTATATCTAGCAACCTGTGCAAAGGTCTCATCATAGTCACCTAACTCAACCTGTGAGAACCCCCGAGCCACAAAGCGAGCTTGGTACTTCTCAATGCTGCCATCTGCAGCATACTTGAGTTTATAGAGCCACCTGGAAGTCACCACTGACTTCCCCTCGGGTCTAGGAACAATCTCCCAAACATCATTCTTCATGATGGAATTGTACTCTTCCATCATGGCATCTCTTCAAACCTGTCTACCAACAGCCTCCTCAAAGGTGGAAGGCTCAGACTCCTGGATGTTGCTCAACATCACAATGTAGCTGCAAAATCTCTCGGGGGATTTACTCTCCCTCACAGCTTGCCTGGGATTCCCCACTGAACCATGTGCCTCCCTCAAAGTATCCTGAAGCCACTTGGGCTTCCTCCTCTCTGAAGTAGTGTCTCATGGAGGGAACTCTCCTTGCTCAACCCCATCACCTGAAGACTGTGACCCTAAAGTAGAATCTGGAGAACTCGATCCTGAAAGCTGTGGACCAGTAACCTGTGATCCTGACATCTATGGCCCTGTAACCTGTGGACCAGTAACCTGTGATCCTGACATCTATGGCCCTGTAACCTGTGGACCAGTCGTCACTGAAACTGGTGGTCCCGAACTCTGTGTCACTGAAGTCTGTTGTGGACTCACCTGAATCTGAGGTGATGACTGCCCACCCCTCTCTGTCCCTCGTGACTTCCTAAACGCTCCATCCTCCTCAAATCTCACATCCCTTCTCAAAATTGTCTTCCTCAAGGAAGGGATGTAAATGCGGAAAGCCTTTGAAGTCTCACTATACCCAACAAAGATCCCCTTCTTTGTCGTGGGTTCCAGATTTGTCCTCTTCTCAGAAGGGACATGTGAATATGTAAGGCACCCAAAAATCCTGAAGTGCCCCACCTCAGGCTTCTTCCCAGAGAAAGCCTCCTCAGGAGTCATACTCCCCACTACTCTGTGTGGACTCTTGTTTTGCAAATAAACTGCAATGTAGCATGCCTCAGCCCAAAGAAAAAGTGGCAGCCCCTAATCATGTAACATGGCTCTCGCAGCCCCAACTATGGCCATGTTCTTCGTCTCTGCAACCCCATTCTGCTATGGGTTTAAGGAAAAGTCAACTCTCTCCCGATGCCCTCTCCTACACAAAAGTCCATGAACTCCTTGGAGGTATACTCACCCCCATTGTCTGTCCTCGGAACTCTGATTTTCTTCCCAGTCCGGTTCTCCACAAGAGCTTTGAACTCTTGGAACCGATTGAAGACCTGTCCTTCGGTCTTCATGAAGAAAATCCAAGACTTTTGAGAGAAGTCATCAATGAATATGACATAGTATAAACAACCAGTCAAAGATGTTGAAGACATCGGACCACATACATCAGAATGAATAAGATCAAGTATACCTGCTTCTCTACTGTCACTGCTTGGAAAAAAATCTTGGTGTACCTTCCCAAAGCACACCCCTTGCACAACTCTTGGTGCTCTGTACTAAACTTTGGAACTCCAGTCAAAATCTCCCCCAATATCCTTCAAGCCCCATGATGCAAATGGGCCATCCTCCTGTGCCATAGCTCACAAAGATCATTGTTGTTGGCAGAATGACATAATGCACTCGCTGGCTGGAACATGAGCTTGTACAGCTTCTCATGTCGAGTCCCAATCACTTTGGCAAAAGTGATACTAGACCCCTTGGGGAATAGGAGCACCTGTCCATCACGAAACAACACCCCGTAACCCCTCTCCTCAATAGCAGAAACTGAAACCAAGTTCTTCTTCAAGCCAGGAACATATAGGACCTCTCTCAACAACATGGGAGGTAGAAACTCCCTCTGAAATGATACTATCCCACTACCAATTGCCTTGACCACTCGGTCATCTCCAAGCACTACCTCAAGATCACCAATCTGAGTAAGATCTGTCAAGTGCTCATGAACACCCATCATATGGCGAGAGGCACCACTGTCAATATACCACACACTGGAAAGACATACTACTAAGGAAAACTCTTTATCAAAGTTGCTGGAGATTTCCTCCACCGTTGTCAAAGCTGATGTCTGTTTCTTCTTCTTGTTCGGACATTATCCTGCATAGTGCCCAAATTTGTGACATGCAAAGCACTTGACTTTGCTCATGTCCTTCTTTCCTTCACCCTTCGGTTTGTTTCCTCCCTTAGGACCCTTTTTGAATTTCTTCTTGTTGTTAGCAGTAAGAGCCACATTCTCCTCATCATGACTTGTGGATGAACTATCATGCACATAACCTCTCCAGGTCTCCTCCTGAACAAAGTCATCCCAAAGACGTTCCCACTTGGGAAGGTTCTCCCTTGCCACAATGCACTCAACAAAAACAGCCATTGTTTGGAAACTCCATTCAATGTTGTCCTCACAAGTTCACTGTCAGCAATGGCCTCCCCCACAGCTCCAAGTTCATCTCTCACCTGTGTCAACCTGGTAAGATATGTGACCACATTTTCAGCCTTGGTCATTTTAATGCTCTTCAGTTTTTCTCTCAAAACCATCTTCCGGTTTTCATTTGTACTCTGGTACAACTTCGTCAAGGACTCCCACATCTCATAGGCATTTACCTTCCCTGTCACACGAGGAATCAAATGGTCCTTGATGGCATCAAGGATAATTCTCTTGGCCTTGATACTCTTCTTGGTGTATACTGCTAGAAGAATTGCATTTGTGGGTACATTCACAGGATTTGTTGTGGAGTTCTCAACAATACCCCATAACTCACTTTCTTGCAACATCAAGATCATCCTCTCCTTCCAAGCACCAAAGTTCACTGCCCCATCAAGTCTGTCCTCAACCCTCAAACCAATAGCCATTGACCCTTTTCTGTTGAAAATGAAAAATTCAAATTTATGCCCGGTGAAGTGACTTATGTCCCCCCTTTTCTGACTTGCTAATATAAATTTGTCTCTCTTTACCTCAACTCTGATACCATGTAAAATTTCAGACCCCACCCAGTTTCGAGTCTCGCTGATTTTCAGTCAATGTTTAATGCCCAAACCCAGTTTTATGACAACCAAATAAACTCAACATATAAACAACTTTTCAAAATTGAAACATGAGGATTCTAAACGATATTTAATGCAGAAATAAAAACATATCAGCAACACAATATTCAGAAAATTTACACAGAGATTTTTGGTCTAACAGCGAGCCTGGAAAAACCCACAAGGGGAAAACCAGTGAGAGGGAATTTTATTATTTGTGAGCTTTAGAGAAATTTCTTTTACAGCATATTCATCTTCAGAAATTACACAAACTTATCTCAGAATTTCTTCAGCAAAACTCCTTCTGAACAGTCCCGAAATAGCTCCTCGATTTTTGTGCCATAAATCTATATTGTTGTACGGCCTCCTTAGCATTAAATGTTGTACAGACTGTCTTGAAATCTATGCACTCTTTTCTAAGTTTGTTGTACGGAAATTACAATAGTAATGACACCTCGAAAACTATGCCCTTTCCTTGGAAAATGTGCCCAGCAACCTGAGTTGTACGGACCTCGATTTTTGTGCCAATTTCAGTAAGAACTATACGGATTTTCTCTACAGAAAATCGTGCACTGCAAGTACCTCGATTTTTGTGCAAGGAAAACAAATTTGGTAGCCTTGGGATGCGTGCCAAACTCCTTGGGAAATGTGTTGTTGTTCCTCTCGATTTTTGTGCATAAAATGGTTGTACGACCTCTAGAAATCCATATTGTACGGCCTCTATTAAATGTTGTACCCTTGCCTTGAAATGCGTGCTAGCTTGCAGCCTTGAAATGCGTGCCTTAGCACTACAAATATATTGCCTCCTTTCTCAAGCTCGACCTCCTCTATTCTTGCTCTCTCAAAATGCTTCAACGACCCAAGAATGGGTGCGCCCTCCTACCCTAATCGACCTCATGAGGGAACGTGAAGAGTCTCTCAATCCAATGGTGGAGATTGGATGAGATCAACGGTGGAGATAAAGTCACTTAAGTTACCCACTTTCCCTCAGTCCAAAAAGTCACCTTTTAATTTGTCTCTCACAAATTAAATGACTAGGGTCCACATTAGGCACTTTCTCACCTCTTAGGTTCCTAGGTGATGAAAAACACTTGCCTAGGTACTTTTTAATTATTTTAACAGAAAATATCGCCATATTTTGAATGTATCACAAATTGCACTTTGTTGCTTGTAGGGTGAAGTAATTGTAAAGGCATTGAAGATTCACTTTGGTGACTCCACATTCTTGGTATCAGGTATCATCTTGTATTTTCAAATTTCATGTCAAGTTGTATGAAGAAATATGGCACCATGGGAGTTTCATGTATTGTATCCTTCTTTTGATGTTGAGAAAATTCCTAAGTACCCAGATGATTTACAAAATGGTTGAAGCGCATTCCAAAGTTTGATGGTGATATTCATTTTGTCATTCAACATGTCACATCATTCTTGAAATTTGTTTCAAAGCTCAATGTAATACATGAAGATGTCTTGATAAAACTATTTGCATATTCCTTGGAAGGAGATCCGTAGACTTGGGTCAAGCATTGTTGTAGGCCAAAGAAAATATCTTCTCTTGCAGGTTTGATTCGAGTCTTCCTCCAAGCATAGGGATCCATTGAAGGTTTCATGGTAGCTTTACATGAAGATGACCAAGCACCTCATAATCCCATGGAGGATCAAGCACATGAAAAGCATATGGATGAAGAATCTTCACATGCTTCCATGGTAGAGCAAGAGCCACCTCAAAACTCCATTGCAGACAAAGAGCATGAAAATGTTGATGAAGAAATCACTCGAACCTCCATGTCATCATTTAATGAAGACAAGTGTTTGGTAAGCCATAATCCTCCTCGAATTTCTAAATTCAATGATGCATTAATTGAAGATTGGGAGAGGGATATTATTGAAGCTGAACCCTTGAAGCATGATAAATTTTCAGATCTATTTATTTCTTCATGTAAAAAAAAAACGAGGGCAGCCAAAGGCATGAAGATGTAGACATCAATTTTCAAATTAGTAGTCATAGCTTAGACGTAGATTGTTGGAAATTTCATGAAGATCCCATCCATGACACTAATTTGTATGATTCTAGAGGGGAAAATGCAGAAATTTTGCCTTCAGAGCGGCCATCTTTAGTAAATGCATTTTCAGAAAATTACATAAATGATTTCCAGCCATGCTTTCTTATGGATAGTTCAGAAAATTTTCAGATTAGAGAGCATGTTGTTGAGGATGAAAGGGCAGAAATTCTTTTGGGTGATTTACAGCCATGTTGGATGAAGGATGATGGTGTTTTGTTTCACCCTATGGGGCATGTGTGTGCCAGTCAATATGCTGAAATTTTTCAGCCATCTTGTCTCATAGATAGGACAGAATTTTTGCAGTCAAAAGGGTGTAATTTCAATGGTGAAAATGCAGATATTTTCCAGCCATCATCTGCTCTAAATTTGTATATGAAAAACCAGCATTAAAGGATATTTTTGTAATTGTAAATTGCATGAGGTGTGAAGAGTTTTACAACAGAAATTTCCAGCCACTTATTTCTTCATCTTTTCCTCAATTTGTGATTGAAAATTCAGCTGGAAAACATGTTTTTGATGTTGAAATATATATATGGGACAGAAAATTTTCAATTTATGCCTTATTGTGAAAGTTTCCAGCCACATACAGAGGGGCAAGAAGTCCTAAGTTTGAGGCAAATCTCTTTGTCAAAATTTGAATCTTCATCTCATGTTTCATCTTCATATTTGTTGGAAGAAAATCAGAATTTATCTTGCAGATTTGTTGAAGAGCTATATCAAGTCTTCAAGAACGATAGTGTACATGGAAACCAGGGAGGCCATTCTTTTCAGCATGTGGATCAGCCTTGTGAGATGCATGGGGTGCATCATGAAGACCTTGCTTGGAGCAAGGATGAACCATCATTGTCATATTGCCTCCTGTTACCGGAGGATTTGTACTTATGCAAATCCCAACACAAGACTTCCGTATCTTGTGTAACTATGGAAGAACCTACCACTGTCACCTTAGTAGGGAATTCCCTTGTTTTAGTGATGGAAGAGGTCCACCACAAGGGAGGCTTCATTGGTGACCTCAAGGGATCAACTAGCAAGTATAGTAACCAAACCTACCACCCCCTATCTTGATCACCAAAATGTTGGTCTAGGTCAAGGAAAAGAAGAGTTTTGAAGATGATTTGGTACCTGCCCGGAACAAGAAAAACTTTATAGCATATATATAACAATTTCCAAGTCAAAGTATACAAAAAATGACCTCTTAGGACACTAGACAAGACAAATTGCAATGGCTGTTACAATTTTGCAGCAGTAAGCAATTATATAACAGCGGTAAATGATTTGTAACAGCAGCAACAATTAGTGCTCAGAAATGCAGCAATTGACCATGAAAAGTTAGCATACATCCACTAGAATATTATCCAATTGTTAGATGCTATTTCTGAGTAAGTTAAGCCACCAAAGGATGAGTGTATACAACAAATAGATGTGGTTTAGATGGCTGTAGCAAAACTTTTATAACATCACCAAATTATTTAGTGAGTTTGCCAATGTTAGTGTTGGTACAATTAGTAGAGAGATTGAGAGTTTTAAAAGGGAGTGTTTATCAATCAGTTCACCAAGAGAATAGCTTCTTAGATCAGTGGCTTTTAGGGTATGGAGTCTTCAAATGCAACTATGCTTGAATGTTGTCCTACTTGAAACCAAGAGGTAGGATTCAAACCCTAAGGTGCAAGCACATTTGGGCATCAAGCACTGAATCTTGAGGAGGACTTCTAGGGTGCAAGCACATTTGGGCCCTAGAAACCGTTTCTCCCTTCTTGTCGCTTCAAGTAGGTCAAGATCAATTATCTAGGGCTAAAATCCTAAAGTGCTAGCACTTTAGGATTTTAGGGTTTTAATCCTAGCTAGGACAATTCACAAATTCTAGATAGATATCACCTTGTGAGAGGAAGAAGCACTTATGTTCCTCTCTTAGGGTGTCAATAACAAGACTTCTTGCAACAAAATAATAATTTCACCATTAACATTAATAGCATAAACAATAATTGCAGAAATTCACTTACTTCATCCAAGAAACCAAGAGATTTCACCCTAATTGCAGAACTTCACTTACTTTGTCCAAGAAACCAAGAAATTTCACCCTAATTGCAGAAATATCTACCAAAAATCAGCAAAAACCATCCATAAGAGGCCTTCAAAGCATTGCGCATGAGAGAGAAGAGCCAGTTACCATATAGGGCAAAAATTTCAGAAGTGTAGTCTCACATAGGTGAGAAGTGATGATAAAATGAAAGTGAGGTTTAGGCTTTTTATATGAGACTAACCTCACATTTGTCCACATAATCTGTCAACAACCAAATGCAAGTGGGGCCGACCCCTCATTTGACCTTTACAAATGCTAAAAGTGCAAAAATAAATCATAATGGCCCACACGTGTGAGACGTTAAGGCTAGGTAAGATGACGGTGTGCCTCTAAAGGCTAAGGTAGGGCCTCCAATGTGAAGTAGATGTCAAGTGAGGTGTCTCCTCACCCAAGGTCATGCCAAATCATCCCAAGTACCCATCCATCCATCAAACCCTAGCCATGTCAAACCCTCGAAGGTGACGTCATCACCATAACAGGGCAAGCATCCAGGATCCAAGGCCAATGTCCAAGCTTTGGGGAGCTGCATGTCATCTATGCACTGTCTCTGATTGTCTGCTATTGCAACTTCCCTAATCCTAGTGCAAAATAAGTCCTAGGGTACTAAGCCCAACCTGTGGGGCCTCCAGTCCATCTATGTGCCACAATGACTGGATCTGCTCAAACCAAGGCCCAAATGTCCATCGTTCAGGGTTCTAAGAATGTGAGAGCCACTATCTAAGGCTAGTGAGTCACTAGATGACCCAATGCTCTCCATCACACATGCCCAGGTCCTGCAATAAGGGTACAATGTCCTGGGTACAAGCCTAGGATGTCCCTCAAAGAACCATGCCAGGGCCATCCAAAACAAATCAAAGTAAGAAACATGGTTAGCCAAAGTTCATAAGAAACATTAGTCCTTAAAACATGCAGAGTAAGTTGCAGCTTAAGATATAAGCCATGTAAGATAATTCACCTCAGTATCCCCTTCAAGCATCACACCAGCCCAGTTCCCCATGTGAATTACCAAGTTTAAGTATGGGAGGGCCTTCATCCAACCCTATTAGGTGTGCCACCTAGACAGGAAATAAAATAACCCAGCTAGAGGGATAGTGTAATGATCCCAAGCCAATATGCAAGGATCATCACTGTTTTGGTGTCTTTTTAAAACTTTTTCTGAGTGAGGTATTTCGTCAAACACTTTGTTGATCTACCTTTTAGATGTGTTTATATGTGTGTATGCAGCAAATAACAGA
>ML777562.1:1981564-1998748 GCA_009831015.1 Picea engelmannii | reverse complement strand
TTTCTATTATATGGCTTAAAAATTTGTATGTTGGTTTGTAAGTTTGTAATTGCTAGATTTTAGATGGTTGATGCTCGAATGATTAATCATTGATGTACTACTACTTACTACTATGGATGCCATTTTAATGTTACAATGTACAAATATGCATCTTTTCATACATTCTGCAACTAATTTGTCTTTCTGCATGTTTTTTTTAATATAAACGCAATATATATAAAAATTTATATATATATAATAGACGCTTCTGGGACGCTTCGCTTCCGAGGATTTTTTGAAAATGACGCTCCCGACGCTTCGCTTCCGAGGATTTTTTGAAAATGACGCTCCCGACGCTTCGCTTCCTAAAAACGCTCCCGCTTCACTTCGCGCTCTGGCAACATTGGTTAGATGCCTTCACCGAAAAATGGGGGGAAAAGAAAGATCGTCGTCACATGTTGGCAGCCCTCAACACAATAAAAAAGAACGAAAATGAGACAATGGATGAGTTTAAAAAAAAAATCAATGAACTTGTCTCAAGTATGCATACAGATATCAAGCCTCCAAATGATGCTATTTTGATCTACTATGTCGAGGCTTTTGGTGGGGAAATGAGATACCAACTTAGAGATAAGGAACCCCCCAACCTCAAGGCAGCTCAAGATATAGCAGTTAAGATTGATAAGAACATGCAAGCTTCAGGGAAGTCCAATCTTCCAGGTTTCAGTCGAGGTAGTTCTTCTAGGCAGACAGAGGCGAAAGACAAGGCTGCAACTCCTGAAAATAAAGACCCTAATTTCGACCCCTTAAAGGTCGTTACTGAGATGGTCAAAAGAATGGAAGCAACCCATGCTACTCAACTTAGTGCTTTACAGAATAGGTTGATAGCCATGGAAAGGTCTCAAAATAACAGATTCCAACCCAGACCAAATAATGATAGGTGGCAAAAGAAAGGTCCTCCTCAAGACCAAAGGCCTCTTAATCAGCTAGAATCAAATAATGTGGTAAATGAAGAAATATCATTGTAATGTCCCCACTTTGGGACATATCACAGTGTAGAGATTTATGATGACCAGAGTAGCCAGATGGATGTTATAGCGAGTACAGGGGTATTTGAGAGGCATTGTGGGGTCCGGCGTGCATTGATCATCATATTCCATCATTATGAGCCATTCCGCACAGGTTGGCTTTGGTTTCGTTGCATTCCGACAATTTCCATGATTTTGACTATTTTGAGCTATAAGTTAATTGAAATCACTAAAGAGGTCATTTTGGGCACATTACTTGGAGGAACCTCTCAGCGTAATAGCTCATGGGAATCGGGAGGAGCAACACTACAAGATGGGATGGCTAGAAGTGACTTTCAGTGGCCAGGGAAGCCACAAGGAGAGATAAGAAGCTTTTCAGAAGTAAAAAGGTTAATTAATTAATTAAAGTGATTTAATTAATTAATTAATTAAAAAAATATTAATAAAATGAAAGTCACTTTAGAGGGACAAGGTGAGCCAAAAAGTATAAAAGGAAGGCAAGGGCCTCTACTCATGATTCATGTATGATCTTATTTTGATATCTAGCTTCTAGCTAGTGGGCCCAACATTGGGGGTTTTGAGGGTTTTGACATAACAAACCCTAGAGGACGATTCGGTGGTGAAAGATTCCACCTACCTTGTCCCAAGCTTGGTCTCGGAGATGCAATACGCTCCCACACCATTCTAGTTCCAGATCTGCTCAGTTGCAGGGAATTCTACATCAGTTTTATGTGCAGATAGAGAGAGGGCGCACCAGTTGAGGGTTTCCAACAACAGGGCTGCACCATCCATTGAGGGAGGATTCATTCTAGCTGAGGAGAAGAAATTTCGGGAATTCCAGGTATTGGGTTTTCCTTGCAGGTGTCTTGGCATCATTCTTGGTGGGTTTTCGGAGTCTTTCAGTCGAGGATTGATTTGTATTGAGAGTGGGGCGATTTCCCAAGAGGAGGGCGCACCATTATTTGGAGGGTAGCTAGATCTAAGGATCTAGCAAGTATTTTGATGATTTGAGCACTTGGGTATTCATTGTCGTGCCCCGATCTATCATTCTAGTTGATTGGTGGAGCTATTGGAGGTCTCTAGGAGAGAGGCCGAATTATTAGGGTTTCAGTCATCCTGTGGGACGCACCATTCAGTGGAGGAGTTCAGATCTACAGGGTTTGAGAGGGATCTTGGAGATTCGGGCACCTGGGTTGTTCTTACCATCACCCGATCTACTGTTTGGCATCTTTCTTGAGGTGATTGGACATCTTTGGCACTAGGGCCAAATTGTTGAGGAGCTTCAGCTATCCAGTAGGACGTGGCATTGGTCTTCAATTCTTATCCAGCCTTTGGAGGCTTATTTTGTATTGTCGGGAGCATTTCGTAGCAGCTCTATTGTCTATCTTTTTGGCCATCTGTTGAGCATTTCAGATTGGCATCTTCATTGTAGCAAGTTTCTCTATTTTATGAATAAAATCTATTTGAGATGTTTTGGCGTGTCTATCATATTGCATATGATTGAGGTATGTTCCATGGTTGTCTCTTCTTGTTATTTGCTGCAAACATTCATATAAGCACATCAGTAAACCCTAAGGCCGAAATCAAGAGGCCATTCAACAAGTAAACACAAGTAAACAAATAGATCAGCAAAGTGTTTGATGAAATACCTCACTCAGAAAAAGTTTTAAAAGACACCAAAACCGTGATAATCCTTGCATAATGCCTTGGGATCATTACAATCACGTTTTTGTAGAGCTTGTGAAGATTTTCACGAAGAGTCTACCTACCCAGCTTTTCGCCAAATAAATGAACAGGGCCTCCCTCCAACAAACAGCTTTGTAGGGCAACCTAGAAACTCCAACCACATCAACAACTTTGGTGAAGCTCACCCTTTATCTATGGACTATTGGCTTCAAATGCAAGAAAGAAGTGAGCAAGTTAATCAAGTGGTTGAAGAATATGACAATGTCACTAAGTTATATGGTCATAAATCCACAAATGAGCAGATTTTGGAAATGGCAAGGCACAAAGGGATAGTTTACCAGAGGAAGGGGAAAGAAGGAACAAACAAGTCTCAACCTAACTTTCCGAAGGTAACTACTCCTACAAACACTCCAACTACTAATCTAACTGTTGATTTAGCTAGTTGGATTTCAAATGCAAAGGTCTTGGTTCCAGTGTCAGATCTCTCGAAAATCCCCTAACAGAAAAAGAAACTTCTGCAAGCAATAAATCTTCCAAGTAATAAAGTTGTTCCAAAAGATCAAGAAAAGGTTAAGGAACATCATGAAGATCCTCCAGTGGTTTTGACTAGCAGAGATAGGACTAAGGAAGAAAATCCTCCTTTCTTTGTATCATTAGAAATAAATGATCAATGGTCACATAACTGCATGTATGATTCGGGTGCTTCATCAAACATCATCACCAAGGGAATTATGCAAAGGTTGGGCCTTAAAATCACAAAGCCTTATCAAAATGTGTGTGCCATGGACTCTAGAGAAATTGAGACTCGTGGAATAATCATAGATCTCCCAGTCAAGCTAGCTTTTCGTCCTGACTTTGCATTCAAAATGGATGTTCTTGTTATAGATGTGTCGGATGCATGGGGGATGCTTCTATCTAGAAAATGGAGAGATTATATGGGGGGCTGCTTAAATATGGATTTAACCTTTGCAACTATTCCATATCCTCCTCCCTCAACTGAGAATTTTAGAGTCTTTAGGGAAACAGAAAGAAAATATCATATTGAAGATCCTAAAGAGCCTTTTAATGAGTTTTTATGCCAAGTGCCTGACATGGGTAACTTTTCCATATGTTCTAACTTCCTAGCATCAGCTGAAGAAAAATTCAAAGATGAAAAAGCAAGTAATAAAGCTTGGAAGATGAATTTTGATGGAGCCCACTCAAGTTCAGGCAAAGGGGCAAGAATTGTTTTAGAATCTCCAACCAGGAAAACTTATAATTTTGCATTCAAACTTGAGTTTGATGCAACAAATAATGTGGCAGAGTATGAGGCACTTTTGCTTGGCTTGGAAATTGCTAAGGACATGGGTATCAAGATTCTAAACATAAAAGGTGATTCAGACTTAGTAATTCTCCAAGTGAAAAATAAGTATGCATGCAAAAGTGAGAGGTTAAGAAGATATAGAAATGCTATTTGGGATACCATACAGTTATTTGATGCTATAGATCTCATTGCAATCCCTAGAGATTAAAACAGCTTGGCTAATAGTCTAGTTGTAGCAGCTTCTACCCTCCAACCCTCAGAAGATCTATGTAATGTCCCCACTTTGGGACATCATTACATTGTAGAGGTTTACAATGTCCAGAGTAGCTAGATGGGTGTTATAGCGAGTACAAGGGTTATTGAGAGGCATTTTGGGATTCGGCTTGCATCTTCCACCCCATTTCATCATTATGATCCATTCCGCACAGGTTGGCTTTGGTTTCGTTGCATTCCGACGATTTCCATGATTTTGAGTATTTTGAGCTATAAGTCAATTAAATTCACTGAAGAGGTCATTTTGGGCACATTACTTGGAGGAACCTCTCAGTGTAATAGCTCATTGGAATCGGGAGGAGCAACACTATAGGATGGGATGGCTAGAAGTGACTTTCAGTGGCTAGGAAAGCCACAAGGAGAGATAAGGCACATTTTAGAGGTAAAAAGGTTAATTAATTAATTAAAGTGATTTAATTAATTAATTAAATATTAATAAAATGAAAGTCACTTTGGAGGTAGAAGGTCAGCAGGAATTATAAAGGAAAGGCAAGGACCTCTATTGATCATTCGTGTATGTCTATCATTTTGATATCTGGCTTCTAGCTAGAGGGCCCATCTCTTGGGGGTTTTGAGGGTTTTGACTTAACAAACCCTAGAGGACGATTCGGTGGTGAAAGATTCCACCTAGCTTGTCCCAAGCTTGGTCTCGACGATGCAATACTCCTCCACACCATTCTAGTTCGGATCTACATCAGTGCAAGAGGGTTCTACACCAGCCACAGGCACAGGAAGAGGAAGGCGCACCATTGGGGGTTTCCAGCAAGGGGGGCCGCACCATTCTTTGAGAGAGGTTCATTGCAGGTCATTGGCGGGGCTTTTGGAGATTCTATCACCTGGGTTTTCATTGCAGGGTCTTGGACATCAAATCTAGTCCATTCAGGAGGAGTTTCAGGTGCCATTTGATATATTAGATGCATGGGACAAATTGGAGGAGAGGAGCAAACTTCAGAAAGTGGTTTTGGTGATTTGTTAGCTCAGATCTTCACTATTTCGCTTGGGACTTCACCAGGGAGATAACCAAGCCCCGATCTATCATTCTAGTGGTTTTGTGGAGCATTTGGAGGCATCTAGGAGGGAGGCCCAATTATCTAGGGTTTCAGGCATCCAAGGGGGTGCACCATTCCTTAGAGGAGATTCAGATCCATAGGGTTTGAGAGGGATCTTGGAGATTTGGGCACCTGGGTTGTCCTTGCCATCACCCTATCTACTGTTTGGCATATTTATTGGAGTGATTGGGCATCTTTGGCAACAGGGCCGAATTATTGAGGAGGTTCGGCATTCCAGCAAAGCGTGGCACCTTCCACCTTGGCAGTTTAGCAGTCTTACGACCCAGATCTACTTGTATTCAGTCTTCATCGGGTATCCAACCTTTGGAGGCTTACAGTATCTTCTATTAGAGCATTTTGTATGCAACTTCTATTATATTATTGGATCCATCTGTTGAGTTTCCAGATCGGCATCTTCATTGTAGCAGGTTCTTCTATTCATGAATAAAATCATATTTGAGTTGTTTTGGCTTGTCTATCATATTGCATATGGTTGAGGTATGTTCCATGATTGTATCTCCTTGTTTATTGTTGCAACACACATCTAAATCATCAACTTAAACCCTAAGGCCGAAATCAAGAGGCCATCCTGCAAATAAACACATGTAAACAAGTAAATCAGCAAAGTGTTTGACCGAATGCCACAACCAGTAAAAGTTTAAAGGACACCCAAAACCGTGATGTTCCTTGCATCTTGGCTTGGGAACATTACAATGGTATCAGAGCTTAGATTCCTACCAGCCAGTAGGAATTAGCACATGCATGTAGAACCATAGTGGGATCTTACATACGACAAGATGGAGTCTAGGGATTTTGATAGAGAGCCAGTATGTTGTGAGTGGGACTACTACAACCTTTGTGAGAGCACTAGGGCCCTAGTAACATTCCATCAATATTTGTCCATGGAAAATCGTAGGTGGAGCGCAGATGAGGTTACATTTTGGGGCAATCAGATAAAGGAATTCAGGGCTAGTGCAGCTAGTTGGAGGGAAACACAGAGTAACCCCACACCCAATAGGAGCACGCAACTCATTGCAAGGTGCCTTGGGAACCAGATCATAAGTGTAGGGGTAAGAAGCATGTTATGGAGGTACGCTATGACGATGATGATGAGGCATGTGAGGATGGAGTGATAGATGCTCCTCTGGAGCAGTCTAATGATGATAGTGACTCTTGCACAGAGGCTAGTGATAGTGACTCTGGCACAGAGGTTGATGATTCTGACATGCTTGAGGAGGATGGTAACCCTTGTGTAGTGGATAGACAGTCGGGGCAACAGGATGACAACACCTGCATTTCAGCAGACATATCACATAGTGTTGATGACCCTACACCTCAATAAAGTGGAGACACTAGTGGGGATTCCCACGTGTTAGCACCTAGATCTGATGAGCTCACTTTGAGGGCCATGACACATATGTCATCTTTTCAGACACCCATGATAGCCACATCACATGAGGATGTCAGTGGCATTTCAGATATGATGGATGAGTCTTGTGTGAGCGATGCACACCATGGACATGTAGACCCACAGACCCAGAAGGAGGTACAGGACGTACAGACAGTTGACCTTACACATACAAATCAGCAAGAGGAGATTGAGTCACAGCTTTTGGAGACTCCATTAGTTGAGCAAATTATGGATGCTGACAGGTTGATGGAGCACTTACTTCCAGGATCGGCCTACATGTTGGGGATCCACTCTTTAGTAGTCAGGATGACCATAGCACGTGTCTGGATACATAAATATTGGATCCAAGCGCAGATGATAGTAGCAGGGTGAGTGCACAGGAAGATACGACTGCTCATACAGGATACAGTGTGATTCAGAGGGAGACAGCGTCTAGTGATGGGGTGCAATGGCATACAAGAGGACCCAACAACACAGTAGACAGTGGGCAGTTCAACACATTATCTTATGCAGAGAGTGTTTATGGGGATTACAGAGTTGACACTAGCAGTGAGGGATATGAGGTGGCACCTCAGCATGACTGCGATCAGGAGTCACACCACTTAGCAGCACAGTTGAGAGTCAATGAGGGTATGATCATGGCAGCCACCAAGCGCAGTGATGACATGCATGCCTTGATGGCATATTATTGTTGGAGAGCATCAGTGGCACATGGTAGTTCATATGAGGGATTTGCCATGGATGATTTTCATACTCTCCGGGAGAGAGTATCTGTGATGAGGACCAACTACCAGCAATTGTTGACTGACAGGGATTACCTATTGAGGATTGGTGAGATGTATCATGAGGCTTTGAGGGAGCAGGAGTTAGAGGTGGACAGACTTACTCAAGAGTTGGAGAGCACTCGAGAATTCTTGAGAGGCACACAGACAGCCCCTCAAAAATCATAGTCCAGATCAGATGAGCTTCTTGAGGAGATCCGTCAGAGATCCATTTCACCTATCTTAGTGGATACTCGGATATATCATTTAGTCACGTTGCTAGGGGATGTTGGCGATCTGGCAGAGGAGCACCAGTTGATGGAGGACACTTCCATTGGTGTTCCGAGAGAGGTTGACCTCCATGTAGAGGTTGATCCAGCAGTACGCCCAAGATCTGTSATGCAGCATGAGTCTACGGGAGACGACGTGAGTATGTCGAAGCATACAATGATGAGTGATAGCTCACAGAGACATGCTGAGATGTATGGTGGGATTCAGAGGGGTGTATTGCCTTGCAGGGAGGAGACACACTTAGGGGAGCATGCAGATGCCACTCCTTTGCAGCAGCACATGGATATGAGAGAGCACCTTCACCATATCAGCAGTTGCATGAGAGATGAGAGATGGAGGTTGGTTGACCAGCAGTTGGAGGAGTTACTTCTGGTTGTACCTGATGATTGGGGTTTAGTGATGGCTACGGGCGAGCAGTTATCAGGGGTACAGGTAGACGTGCTTTTGGTCGAATCCTTGGGATTGACCGAGGCAGGTGATATATTTCAGTCCTACGGACAGCTACAGATGCCCATATTACCCTATTCTGACACTTTTATCATGGACAGCAGCATGAGGAGAGATAGACAGCGGCAGAGGGCATGGAGAGTGCGTGGGCCAAGACCACCTGACAGGAGTACTTTTACAGCATCCAAAAGGATAGAGGTGGATCGTCATAGGCAGCGAGCTGAGACTTGGTGCGTGATGGTGAGCATCATAGACCAAGTGACAACAGATGCGCACAGAGGGCTTCCGACAGTGATCAGTCTGACACCGGAGCAGTTAGAGGAGATTGGAAGTGATAAACTTCCAAGTCTACCATGGGATTCGAGACTTCACCTGGTTAGCAGGGTGTTTCATACATGGTGACCCAGGTTGAGCCAGAGAGCCACACACTCCACCAGGGCTCGATTTGGAGAGGGTCTGCAAGGATTTGTCCGAGGGAGCGAGGTAGCCTTTCACTTTTGATCATCATGATCAAACATAGAGGTGGTTGGACTAGTACTTCTACAAAGATGTCTTTACAGATACAGTTTCTAGTCAGCAGGTCCAATGGTCACAGCTATTTCAGTTTGAGGATCCAGGAGAGGGGGATCCAGTATGTATGCAGGGGGCAGACAGTCAAGGTCAGAGTGGTGCAGAATCAGCATGGTGATCTTAGACAGAGGTTAGCATGGGACCCAGGGATTGCAGGATTGAGCATTTCACTCACTGACAGAGGTGAGTGGACCTTTGCAAGGGAAAGTTGTTCAGACTTTCCATGTAGATTCAGTGTTGATGGGAGCACATCGCTTGAGGATGTCTCACAGAGGTATTGTGGTACCTCATTCTGGTATCAATAGGTGCAGTTGATGGGGGTCGTGTTGATCTTGATAGTAGCTTGGAGGATGGACTCATTCCAGGATGAGGCCATGTGTCATGTACAGGAGACTCACGGAGTTGGTGTATTTCAGGATTATGCGTCCTAGGGGCTAGCAGTTCATGACTTGATATGGGACCCAGGGGGCCGCATGTGTGATTGTTCATCTTTGGATGGGTGCTACTGTGTATCCCACAGGTGGACATGGGATCCTGGTATTATACTTGAGGGGATTCGGTTATTGCTTTAGGACAAGCAATTTTCTAGCAGGGAAGATTGTAATGTCCCCACTTTGGGACATCATTACATTGCAAAGGTTTACGATGTCTGGAGTAGCCAGATGGGTGTTATAGCGAGTACAGGGGTTATTGAGAGGCATTTTGGGATCCAACTTGCACCGTCCACCCCATTTCATCATTATGATCCATTCCGCACAGGTTGGCTTTGGTTTCATTACATTCCGACGATTTCCATGATTTTGAGTATTTTGAGCTATAAGTCAATTAAATTCACTGAAGAGGTCATTTTGGGCACATTACTTGGAGGAACCTCTCGGTGTAATAGCTCATTGGAATCGGGAGGAGCAACACTATAGGATGGGATGGCTAGAAGTGACTTTCAGTGGCCCAGGAAGCCACAAGCTGAGATAAGGCATTTTTCAGAGGTAAAAAAGGTTAATTAATTAATTAAAGTGATTTAATTAATTAATTAAATATTAATAAAATGAAAGTCACTTTGGAGGGAGAAGGTGAGCAGGAAGTATAAAGAAAAGGCAAGGGCCTCTATTGATCATTCATGTATGTCTATCATTTTGATATCTGGCATCTAGCTAGAGGGCCCATCTCTTGGGGGTTTTGAGGGTTTTGACTTAACAAACCCTAGAGGACGATTCGGTGGTGAAAGATTCCACCTAGCTTGTCCCAAGCTTGGTCTCAGTGATGCAATACTCCTCCACACCATTCTAGTTTGGATCTACATCAGTGCAAGAGTGTTCTACACCAGCCACAGGCACAGGAAGAGGAGGGCGCACCATTAGGGGTTTCCAGCAAGAGGGGCGCACCATTCTTTGAGAGAGGTTCATTGCAAGTGATTGGCAAGGCTTTTGGAGATTCTATCACCTGGGTTTTCATTGCACGGTCTTGGACATCAGATCTAGTCCATTCAGGGGGAGTTTCTGGTGCCATTTGATATATTAGATGTATGGGACAAATTGGAGGAGAGGAGCAAACTTCAGAAAGTGGTTTCAGTGATTTGCTAGCTCAGATCTTCACCAGGGAGGTAACCAAGCCCCGATCTATCATTCTAGTGGTTTTGTGGAGCATTTAGAGGCATCTGGGAGGGAGGCTGAATTATCTAGGGTTTCAGGCATCCAGGGGGGCGCACCATTCCTTAGAGGAGATTCAGATCCATAGGGTTTGAGAGGGATCTTTGAGATTTGAGCACCTGGGTTGTCCTTGCCATCACCCGATCTGTTGTTTGGCATATTTATTGGAGTGATTGGGCATCTTTGGCAGCAGGGCCAAATTATTGAGGAGGTTTAGCATTCCAGCAGAGCGTGGCACCTTCCAGCTTGGGGGTTTAGCAGTCTTACAGCCCAGATCTACTTTTATTCAGTCTTCATCGGGTATCCATCCTTTGGAGGCTTACAGTATCTTCTATTGGAGCATTTTGTATGCAACTTCTATTATATTATTGGATCCATCTGTTGAGTTTCCAGATCGGCATCTTCATTGTAGCAGGTTCTTCTGTTCATGAATAAAATCAGATTTGAGATGTTTTGGCTTGTCTATCATATTGCATATGGTTGAGGTATGTTCCATGATTGTATCTCCTTGTTTATTGCTGCAACACACATCTAAATCATCAACTTAAACCCTAAGGCCGAAATCAAGAGGCCATCCTACAAATAAACACATGTAAACAAGTAAATCAGCAAAGTGTTTGACCGAATGCCACAACTAGTAAAAGTTTAAAGGACACCCAAAACCATGATGTTCCTTGCATCTTGGCTTGGGAACATTACAATCTAATGAAAGGAAAAGGAAAGTTGGAGATAATCTTTAGGTCATCTGTCCCAGACAATATTGATCATTGGAAAGTTTTCAAAGATGATGAACAAGTTCTAAGGTTCATCCACAATGTCAAGGAATCCGCAGGTTTCAATGTCAGTTAAAAGGAGGAGGGGAATGAATATGTTGAAGAAGATAATCTAATAGAAAATCCAGTTCCCAGAGGAATAGCTGCCCTAGAAAATATTTTTGACAGGCATGATATGTATAAAAAGGAAAAAAGGTAATATAGCCTGGCAGTTATATTGAAATCAACATTGGGACAGAGGAATCCCAAGGTTTGTAAAAATTGGAAAAGGAACCTCAGAAAAAGAAAGAAAGGACTTGATCAATTTAGTCCAAGAGTATAGGGATGTTTTTGCTTTCACATATGATGAGCTCAAAGCATATAAAGAGGATGTGTTCCAACATATTATCCCCCTCAAGGATGATACAAAACCTTTCAGACAAAAACTTAGGCGAATAAATCCTATGTTAGCACATTTAGTTCAAGTTGAGCTTAAGAAAATGTTCAATACTGGCATCATTGCTCCAACAAGACATTCATCATGGTGCTCCAACTTAGTTGTTGTCAGAAAGAAAAATGGGGGGATAATGTTATGCATTGATTTCAGAAATTTAAATCTAGCATGCATCAAAGACAATTACCCCCTACCCAACATGGAGACCCTACTTCAAAGGGTAATTGGTTCTAAGATTATGTCCATGTTGGATGGCCTCTCTGGTTATAACCAAGTGTTGGTGAGGAAGGAAGATCAAAACAAAACTACCTTCACCCCACCTTGGGGCACTTTTGAATACCTAAGGATGCCTTTCGGCTTACTAAATGCAGGTTCCACTTTTCAGAGAGCCAAGGATTTTGCCTTCCATGAGTTAATGGGCAAAATCATTGAAATCTACCAAGATGACTTGACAATTTTTTCAAAAGAAAGGTCAGATCACATAAGTCATCTTAGGCAGGTGTTTGAAAGGTGTCAAAAAGTATGGCATCCCTTTGAATCCAGCTAAGTCTATTTTGGGTGTGGACGAAGGCAAGTTCCTAGGTCACATTATAGCAAAAGACAGGGTAAAGATGGATCCTGAAAGGGTCGAAGCCATAAATAATGTTCCTTTGCCCCCAACCAAGAAATCCCTTCAGTCTTTTCTTGGACAAATAAACTTTGTCAGACGGTTCATACCAAACTTGGCTGAGATGATGAAACCACTCCTTAAATTATTGAAAAAAGATGATAAATATGAGTGGACAGATGAAGGAAGGAATGCTTTCAAAAGTATTAAGGACGCAATTAGCAAATCTCCTGTGCTAATTCATCCAAATTATTCAAAAGATTTTCAAATCTTTTCCTTCGCTTCGGAAGACACTATTGCAAGGGTCTTGCTCCAGAAAAATGAGGAGGGTCAGAAGCAACCCATTGCTTTTAGAGTAAGGCATTACAGATTTTTGAGCTTAATTATACTAGTATGGAAAAGCAAGCTTATGTCTTAGTTAAATCTCTCAAGCATTTCTGAGTCTATATAGGATACTCAAAAGTTGTGGGGTATGTCCCTCACTCAGCGGTAAAAGATATCCTGGGGCAACAGGATTGCTTGGGAGTTAAGAGGAAAGTGAGTCTCCAAGATTCAAGAATATGACTTAGCGATCAAACCCACTAAATTGATTAAAGGTCAAGGGTTGGCTCAAATGCTCACTGAAGGAAATGAACAAGTGTTGGACCTGGTCTATCAAAACAGCCAATTTAGGCCAGCCTTGTCATCTGAACTTCAGAAATTAGAACAGCACCAATGGTATTCAAATATCATCTACTTTCTTCCAAACCTCACATGCCCAAGTCATTTGATTGGTCATAAGAGAAGGGTATTGAGGCTGAAAGCGGCTACGTATTGTATCATTCAATACCGCTTGGGGTGGAGGAATCCCAATGGAGTGATACTTAGGTGTGTTGATGAGCTAGAGTCCAAGAGACTTTTGGTTGACTTCCATTCAGGATTTTATGGTGGACACTTTGTGGCTAAAAGTTAAAACCACCGCCCACAAAATCCTCAAAGCAGGTTACTATTGGCCAACCATTTTCTCAGATGTTCATAAAATGGTCAAGGATTGTCAGCAGTGTCAGTTATTCACTGGGAAACAGAAGCTTGCAGTCTTGCCTTTTCAGCATGTAGTGGTCGAAGCCCCTTTTCAGCAATGGGGGCTTGATTTCATAGGTCAGTATAAGGATAATTCAAGTAATGGTTACACTTGGATAATTACAGCAACTGATTATTTTACTAAGTGGGTAGAAGCAATACCCACTAAGTCAACAACCGAAAAAGTGGTCATGGATTTCCTTGAAGATAAGATAATCACTCGGTTCGGTGTGCAAGCCAAGATTACAACCGATAATGCCAAGGCCTTCAGCTCAACAAAGTTGTCTTCATTTTGTTTTAAGTATGGCATTGTGTTGTCCCAGTCTTCAAACTATTATCCCCAAGGTAATGGTCTTGTTGAATCCAGCAATAAGTACTTAATGAATATTCTAAAAAAAATTGTGGTGGATAATAAGAGGTCATGGGATAACAAGATTAAGTTTGCATTATGGGCAGACAGAATAACCAAAAAGAGTTCTACAGAGAAGAGTCCTTTTGAGCTAGTCTACGGGCTCGACGCTACTTTACCAGTTCACTTAAAGCTTCCAGTGTATCAGTTTGTGCAGAAATATGGTATGGATGAGGACTTCCAGCAGAGCAGAATTGATCAGTTGGTAGAGTTAGATGAGATTAGAAGGAAAGCATTTGATCAGAGTATAAAGAATCAGGAAAAGGTAAAGAATACTTTTGATAAGTCTTCACGGCAAAGAGTTTTTCATGAAGTGGACACAGTCCTTCTTTGGGATAAAAGAAGGGAAAAGCCAGGAAATCATGGAAAGTTTGACAGTTTATGGACAGGTCCATACATAATACAAGGTACAGCTGGCAAGAACTCTTTTTGTCTTAGCAGGTGGGATGGTGAGAAGTTGGCACTCCCAGTCAACGGTCTGTTAGAATATGAAAGATTGTGCTCGTTTTACCATTGACAATACCCTTGTCACCCAACCATAGGCCGAAGCCACCCTCCGAGCACCTTGACCTTGACAGAGAAGAACACTGGTAGCAATCAATAGCCAAGCAAGGCTAATGCACCAAGCAAGAATAGAAACCAAGATGATCAGATAGTCCCACCCAGAAACTGGCGCAACACCTTTCCCAGAAAATTGCGCACAAGACTGCCAACTGCAGTGCGCAGAAACTGCTCTCTGCAATTCTGAGAAGTGTGTATAATGAGAACTGGCGCCCTGTATTTATAGTGGTCTGGCAAACTCACTGGAGCCGACTTCTCCTTTTGGGTACTAATTAATTCATATTAATTATATTTCTGCAACCGACATCTCGTCTAGGGTTTCCTTTACTTCTTTGCTTCCTTCCAGAATATTCTAATCTCGTCATAGGTCACAATAGAGGTTCATACCTCTCGAAGCTACCATAATATCAACACGGTCAACTTCTCAAGTTGTTCTTCAGTGAGGTCATCTGATGCCCATGGGGGCATCTTCTGTATCATATTCTCTAACCCTTATCCTTTGTACATGATGCTCTGTCTTTTTGTACATTATTTAATGCTTTTTGTACCATATTCACATGTATATTAAATGCTTTATTGTATCATATGTACTTGTATATTATCATCATTGCAATTCATGTTTATTATTGGTTTTATATGGATATGTTGTTGACGAGGCATCAATAATGCATGTCATTTGATTCTAGATTCTCGCATGGTCTCCTTCAGATATAAAGATCAACCACACGTCCCCATATGGAGCCAATGTTATCCACCGAGTTGCACTAGCTGAATTTGAAGTTGAGTTGCCAAAGACTGTGCAAACAGATGCTCAGAAATTAGAGTTCACAAGTTCAGCAGGTCTTTCAAAAGACCACTTTTTCCGCATTTCCATCCCTCCGGTGGCATTATAATAAATGACTTTAGCATGAAATATTGTAAAAGACTATTGGCCACCTAAGACCTAGGTACGAACATGTACTCTAAAGTGGTTTTTTTCACTTGTTAATTATTTTTCGCCTGCCTTAGTGGGCGATTAATAATTTCTAAGTTTTTTCACTCAGAGACTAACTCCAACGCTGGAGTATGTGCTAGTGGTTAGGCCTTGGCATGGTATTACAAATGTCTAGTGTCTAAATGTATATGAGTTCGTGCTAGGTCATGTCTATTGAGTCATATGGAAGTTGTGGCTAGGTTTGATAGGTTTTTTTTAAGTTTTAGTGAAATAATAAATTTCCCGCAAAACGGAAAATTTTAATTGTAAGTCAATAAATTGTTAAAATATGGCATCAATCATTGTCAGATGCCATATTTATGCTTGTTTTCCTAGCCATAGTACCATTTAAACCACTATCCCCCTTTTGTCGAGACAAAAAAGTGATTTTTATCACTAAAAAATGAATTTATCTCGAAAAACACGAAAAAGGGGTCATTTAATTAATTTCCTATATTTTAGGAAAACTAGGGAACATGTTGGAAACATATTTTTTCTTGGTCCCCAGTCAATTGGAAGCTTGGGCGAGTTCTCTAGAGAGGGAGGCGACTTCACTCGAGTGACATGGCGAGGGAGGCGACTTCACTTGCTTGTGTGGCGCATTAAGAAGGGATGGTGCACATCCCAATGTTCATAACTCGCCCTCACACTTCACTCCACTCCCACTCACCCTCACTTCACCTCACTCCACTCCCACATACCCCTACATTACTCCACTACACCTCCCACATCCCCCACTCATCTCCCACCTCACTCATGCGCATCTCCCCTTAACCTATGCGCCACTCCTCTCCCATGTGCATCTCCTTTGGAGTTGTCGCCCAACTAGCTATAAAGCAAGGTCAACCCTTCTCCATTAGTTAGTTGGAGCTTTGGGAAGACGCTATCATTGTATTGTATCATACTTTTTCTATTGAAATTGAATAAAAGGCTTTGGAGGTCTATGAAGGAGTGTTCGATGTGTGAATGTTAATTGTTGATGGTGCTACACTCATGAGGTGATATCTTTTAAGTTATTTGCATTTGCTTTGTTAAGTTTGGCTTAAGAAGAATATTGTTATTCCATAGGGTTGAATTTGTAAGCTTGGTTGCATGTGCAAATTCTACAATTCATTTGCTTGAGAATCTTTTCCATTTCATAAAGGTTTCGGTTAACTAATATGTTTTCTATGAGATCTCTTGTAGGTGTTTCCAAATTTTTAACAAGTTGATGCAGGTGTTCTTGGATTAGTCATCTTTTTGCTTGGAGATTTGGATGGGTTTGGTTACACTTTCCGCAAGCTCCAAGATCTAGAAGTAACATAGTTCCTCTTCACAACTTCTAAGACTCCATTGCCCAAGTCCTCTTTCTCAGCAAGTTGTATCTTCTTCTCTCACTCAAAAATTCATTTTAAAAATCTATTTTCCTTTGGTTACTTGTTTGCATGCAAAGAGGTATTTTATTAAAGATAATCTCTGTCCTAATCTATTGCATACAGCTGTTAAGATCAGATCTAAAGTTCGATTAAAAGAACATTATCTTTTATCTAGATCTAATCCAATTTTGCCTTATTTTAGCCATTATTTAATAGTAGAATTTTGAGGCCAGTAACAGGCAGATTTGTGTGAGCTTTCAAATTATTATTCTGCAATTATAAAGTGCTTTACTTGCTGATTTTAAATCAGTCCAAAAGACCCTAGGGAGGCTAGCTTTCTAGCTTTCACTCCTTGGTTATTTTTGTTTGCTTTAGTCTAGATTTACTTAGTTAAATTTTGTAATTTTTAGAGTTGACCAAAGACACTTCCCAAAGTGTTTTTGGCCATCTTTTGAGCTAATAACTTGTGTTTTCATGCAGAAGTAACAAGTACAAGGGGAGGCTCCGTCCAATTTTCAAAGATTAAACCTCTTTCAGCGCCCCCCCCCCCCCCCCCCCCCCCCCCCCCCC
>ML777562.1:1934334-1957730 GCA_009831015.1 Picea engelmannii | reverse complement strand
TAGGGGACATTGCCCTGGCGTGGTGACCAGTGGTGACAATGTTACCCACAAGCATTTCACGGAAATGAGAAGGTTGGCTCGTGATGAGACCCCCTTTCTCTTGGCTATGCCACCAAGAGCCACTACCCTGGCGTGGTGACCAGTTGAATGGTAGTGTCATACCGCTACATGCCCATGGACGTAATAGGTTGGCTCGTGATGAGACCCCCTATCCTCCAACTAAGTCTTGATTTATTATTTTATGGGTCCCTCTGTTTCTTGCTGAGAAGCCTTTTATTGCTTTCTCGAGGATCCCTGGGCGAAGCATCTCAAGGTTTCATTATTTTGGCTTTTATCTTTTGCCAGCTACTTTTACCCTCTGGGCCTTTAGCCCCTTCTTCCCACAAGGTAAGGTACAAACCTTTGATAATTTGGCTAACCCAATGCCCGAACCAATGTATGGGATGGATGAGCGGGAAAAAAGATGAAAATTGGTAAGTATGGTGGGAACGGACAAAGACCTTTCATGAATCCCCCCAGTGGAAACTCAAAACCTATGGGAACCAGTTTACTAGGGCATCCTGTCATACCCCCTAGGTGTGGTCAAGTGGAAAGGCATAAGGTCCAAGCACACGTTAGAAGCAAAAAGGAATTAAATGTACATATTCAAATGTTTTGAGAATCAGAGTGACACGTACCATGATACCCGGACTCATTACCTCATGGGGCAAGACCCATTTCTGTTGCAAGATCGGGCCGATGTGATGGATGTTGTTGCTACTGACAAAGTGGCAGCGCTGAAGAAGAAAATGATGGGCCCTCCAGGGCCATGCTCAAGTCGATCTTGCTCTCGGTACTCCATGTCTAGGACCTGTGGGCCTCAAGACATAATCTCCTTAGTTATCCCTAGGCTAGGGGATAACAAACCCCAAGCCCAGATACCCACTCATACGAGGAGATGTATTATAGGAGAAAATTCAGGAACGAGACGATCCAGGGGTGATGAAATAGGCCAGTCAAGGAATGGACCCATTTCTCCTACCATCCGAGGTTGTGTGAAGAAAATTGAGTATAGTAGGTTGTCCAGAGGGGGAACTGGTGGGATGCCTCAATTGTCCACCACACTGCTGACTAGAAGAGGTAGTACTCTGACAAGGCTTGAGGGATCTCACTCGTCTCCTAGGAAGGGATCTAGCTTGATCATGTCGTTGAAATCTCTATTGAAATATTGTTTTATACTAAGAGAAGGGGGGTGAATCAGTATCCTTTTTCAACAATTTAAAACCACTTGATTATTAATTTTATCAAATTAAAACAAATGATCAACAAAAAGGTACAGTACACAGAACTTAAACGTGGAAAACCCAACTTCACAAATGTTCTTATTTTCAATAAAAATTACATTTAATTTATGAGCTCCAACTCAAAGGAAACACCAATTCCCTGTTTTACTAGCAACAACTAGAAGAAGGCTGCAACCCCCTAGATTTTTCCAACACCCACTGGAGGGAAGCCTCAATTGTCCACTGCATTGCTAACTGGAAGAGGTAGTACTCTGACAAGGCTCGAGGGATCTCACTTGTCTCCTGGGAAGGGATCTAGCTTGATCATGTCACTGAAATATCTATTGGAATATTGTTTTATACTGAGAGAGGGGGGTGAATCAATATTATCCTTTTTCAACAATTTAAAACCACTTAATTATTAATTTTATCAAATCAAAACAAATGATCAACAAAAAGGTACAGTACACAGAATTTAAACGTGAAAAACCCAACTTCACAAATGTTCTGCTTATTTTCAATAAAGATTACATTTAATTTATGAGCTCCAACTCAAAGGAAACACCAATTCTTTGTTTTACTACCAGCAACTAGGAGACTACAACCCCCTAGATTTTACAAGCGTCGACTGGAGGGAAGCACCAACTCACTAGTTTCTTCAGCTATAACTAAAAAGATGTTGCAACACCTTGGTTTACCAGCTTCAACTGGAAGGAGGCTACAAGTTCCTTTGCAGGATCCAACCTGTCCTAGCACTACCCAACCTCCCTTTTTATGATAAGTACTTCAATCTTCAAATCATCATAATCTTCTTTGGATTTTGCTGCATATCTTCATTTACTTTCTTGGCCTCTGACTCTGTTATTGGTCTTCAGATTTCAAGCACAGAGACATAGCCTCTTTTAACAAGAATTTTCGTTTATATAGTCTTCCAATAGTCATGTACAACTGAACAACTGCACCTCTTCAATATAGGAATGTATCTCTTCATTATACGTATGTGCCTTTTAAATATAAGATATTAATCATATTATTTTAATTGATACAATGTCAATGAACCATTGTACCTTTTAGATCGTTTAGTCACGTTTTCAATTGGGTCAATAGATTTTGACTATCAGGATTTAATTCACTTTTTACCTTACCATAGTTAAATACCACCATGGTTTGCAAATACGATGTGCTCTTTCACTTTTTTCCTTTTTCTTTAACTGCACTTTTTCTTTCACTTTCACTTTTTTCCTTTTTCTTTAACTCCACTTTCACTTTTACCTTTTTCTTTAATCCAATTTCACTTTTACCTTTTTCTTTATTCCACTTTCATATTTACTCTTCTTTTACATAAATTCCACTTCCACCTAACTTTTGAACTTTTATTATTTATTAAAGTCATATTTATATTTAGTCCACTTTCATTTCCACTTTGGTGTAAACTCTGTTTCCACTTAACTTTTCCAATTTTGTATTTATTAAAGTGATACCAAGGTCACATTTATATTTAATTGCTTACTAACCGTTGACATATATTTGATCACTTACTAACCTTTGACATATATTTGATCACTTACTAAACTTTGGCATCGATGACAATTTATTCAACAATTGACTGCCTGAGTGGATCTAACCATTGGTGGCTGTTGGAAATTGTTTCGATTCGAAGGGTTGTCCAACTTCGCCCTGGCAAAAATGATGACCAAAACTTGCTACGAAATATCAACAACCATGTTGATATGACAGACTCAAGGGTTCTCGGTGCTACATCAACAAATTTCCCTTCGACTACACTCGGAGTGCACGAGAAAGTATTCAAGCGAGCGACTCGCCAGTATTTGTTATGTTCATCACAATCCCGTCTCAACAGAATATACAGTCACCAGGACAACTCAACTCGAACAGTGTAGTAATTGAAATTGTCTCATTCTTTCATTTTCATTCTTTCAAAGCACTCGACCAGGCAATCCCCTGTATTCTAGTAGTCCACTGCGTTCCTGTAACTCAGTATTCCTGTAGCTTTTACTGCAGTTCCATGTCATACTCCACTATGGTACTTCTAGTCTTCATGTTGACATCAATGCCAACACGATATTTCCATCAATCTCGTGGGATGGAGGAAGGTCCCACGAGTCCAAAATGATATGGAGTCCGGAGTTGTGCTAGTATCGGTTTGTCTCTTAGTGCCCCTACCAAAAGGTAACACTGTGAAAAAGGAGGTGATCTGCCAAATAGGGTCTGATCTTGCAGGAGGTTGAAGAGTATGGGCTCGGAACCTGAGGGCCTCCTATATGTATAAATCTAAGCATCGTTGATCAGGGTAGTTGAAGAAGCTAGTGAGGGTCTGAACCCCCCTAAATAAGCAATGAAACTGCCCCCTGATCTCACGGTGGATGGGGCAGCGGAAGATGAAGTGCTCCTCTGTCTCGACCTCCTATAGCTGGCATAGCTAACAGATCATGTCTAGTAGATCAATCTAGTGGTTTGTCTCAACTCGAAGTCTATGGGAGGCCACTCTAAACTAGCCTAGCAGAATCGAGAGAGCATGTGCCCAGTGGCAGAGTGTATAATGTGGTCGAAGGATGAACCCATCCTTAAGCCCCAAGAACAATGAACCCATAGAGAAACCCTTGGATTTGATATATTTATCTTTTGATGAAGAACATTATGGCCATGAGTTTGAAAACATTGATGACCTTCTATATACTGAAAGGCATAATGTTGATTTTCCTGTTAAACCCAGCACGCGACTAACAATTCAAATAAACTCTATATATTAATTATTAGCACAACGAGGTTTTCAACGAAAATATAAGCAGAAGCATAAAACAGAAACCAAACACATTTGCACACGAAATGTGAGTAAACACCCCTGAAAAAACCCTTGCGGAAAAACCAGTTCTAAGTTTGATTTTATTAAATAAAATCCTGGGCTCTCGTCCCGGGATAATGGTGCATCAGAGGATTACAATGTTGTAGTTGATAGCCTAGCCCACCTGGTTGTTATCTCCCTCGTTGCCTCTTTGCACACTTCCTCAGCCCTGCCCACTAAGACACAAGTACATGAGCAAGACTCCCTCTTGCTCCTATGCACTCATTGTGTGCCTCTTACTCTCCTTAGATCCGCTTTTATAATCTCCTAATGACTAAAACCCTATCTCCAAAGTGATCAACAATCAAGATCTTATCTTGATCTCTTGAGATCAACAACTGTGACTTAATCTCTCGTTGAGATGACTTAAATCACTTAATTCACTCAACTTTACAAAAAGTCACTTTAGTCATTAAATAAAAGCCACTCTAGATAGTGTCGCTCAAACGCTTCCACATGCCAGGCACCACCAATGCGGAAGTACCTGTCTGAACTACTCCAAAAACTAACACATAAATGGGATATAAGTTGTTTTCATTTTGATGGGGATCTTATTTATGATACTAATGATGACTCCAAAATCAAGATTGCAGAATTGTTGCCTTTGAAATAGCCATCTTTAGCAAATGCATTTTTAGGAAATTGCATAAATAATTTCCAGCCATGTTTTCTTATGGATAGCTCAGAAAATTTTCAAATCGGAGAACGTGTTGTTGATGAAAATGGAGAATTTTCTTTCAGTAATTTACAGCCATGTTTGATGAAGAATGATGGTGTTTCTGAAGATTTTTTGAGGTCCTAACAGGCTGCCAACTAGGTCTGTCTTTGACCTCAAGTTGGTTCTAAGTTTCTGCTGTCACAATTGTCTTTGCTGTTGTTTTATAATAGCAAACCGTTCAAGAACTTTACTGCTGTTTTGTTACGGTTACATAATCTTTTAAGGTGCTCTAGCGTGTAGTTTTAGTGACCAATAGGTTAGCACATGCATACCATAAATATGTAACACACCTCTTAGATATTTTCAACTGAAATAATGTCGTTCTAAACTCTAGCATACATGAAAATGAACACAGGTATTTTTGGTCAACATGACCCTGGATAAAACCCCCCGGGGAAAACCGGTTTGGAATATAATTCTATATATGTGATGTAAAGAATGTGAGATACAACAAGTACATGGAACAAAAGAACTTCATACAGTGGCAGCCCCTCTCAAGCTGTCATACAAGTTCCAGAAGGCAGATGCGCCCAAGCATGGTGCGCCCTTCTCCCTTGTTGCTCAATCCCACCAAAAGCTTGCTCCCTTGTTGCTTGAAGCTCTGATGAAGAAACCCTTCCACACAAGTCTGACCTTGTGTGTTACCTCTCCAACAAAACCCTCCTCAAAGCAATCTGACAAGTGCAAGTCATCCCTGCTATCAGTGCGCCCTCCTCCTATAGTGTGCCCTCCTCCAAGAAAGCATCAACACCACAAAACAATGGAAGCCAAAGCCTCCTAGAGCCCTCCATGGAAGGAGGCGCCCTTGAAAGCCTCATCCAATGCTTCCATCCTCATATCCATAGCTCTACTCTTCCTCTCCAAGTGAACAATAAAGTGAATGAGCCTCTCTTTGCCCTATGCGCCCTTCTTAAAGAATCATAAGGAAACCTAAAAGATGGATGGATGAGATCATCCCATCCCATCTCTAATCAAAGGTTGAGATCATCCAAAAAACATCTCAACTCAAAACCCTCTTTGGGTTTAGTTTCCATAGTTCAATTTATGTCCCTCAATTCACCCACAAAGTGAATTAATAGTAACTTTTCACTTAAGTGACAAATTTCACCCTTTTGACTTAGGAAAATGTCAAAGTGAAATTAGACATAAAGTATAAGGCACAATGGGTCAAATATTTCCCTCTTGTGGTTAGAGACCCACAACCACAAGGGTACCACTTCCCTTGGTACACAAATCTCAACAGTTTTATCTTATTCTATGAGGCATGTGTATGACAGTCAATATTCAGAAATTTTCCAACCACATTGTCTCATAGATAGGACAGAATTTTTGCAGTCAAAAGGGTATGATTTCACTGGTGAAAATGAAGAAATTTTACAGCCATCATTTTCTCTAAATTTTGAAGAATTTGTGCATTAAAAATCAACATTTAAGGACCATTTTATGGCTGTAAATTGCATGAGGTTTGCAAGCTTTCATAACAAAAATTTCCAACCATGTCTTTCATCATCTCCTCCTAGATTTGTCATTGAAAGTCAAGCTGAAAAGTATGTTTTTGGTGCTGAAATATCTATGAATCAAAAGTGTTTTCAATTTGTGGCTTGTAAGAATTTCCAAGAATATATAGAGTGGCAACAAGCCCTAAGTTGGGAGAAAACAAATTTCCCAAGATTTGAATGTACACCTCATTTTTCATCTACATCTTTGTTGGGTAACCATGAGGTATTTTTCAGACTTTTTATGATTCCATCTCTAGTCTTGGGGAGTGACACTGTACATGAAAGCCCAATGAGTGCATTTCCTGAAGTATATGGATCATGAAGACCTTGCTTGAAGCAAGAATGAACCATTATTGTCGTAGAGAAACCTTGTAGGTACACATGCCAATCTTGGCATGATTTTGGTGCTCTTGTCCATCCCCTCATGAGTTGGATTCTATTTTTGGTCATGATGTAATTTGTGTACCACCTCATTTTCATTTTGTACTTGATGTCTCCTTGCTTTGGCTCATGACCAAGCACAAAGGTAGAGCTTTTATTCTTGATGTAGTGCTAACTTGGCTTCATTGTTTGTATGATTATACCTAGAACCTTCTTTTGTCAAGTAGATTAGAGTAGGATGAATCAGCTTCTTTGAAACAATAGGTCATTTTGTGTGCTTCATTTATGCATCTTGATTGTACTTTCTTGCTTGCTTGTTTTCAGTTATTGCTTGATTTTATGCATTCTTAGTTAGTTGCATTTGATTTAGTCTTGTCTAAAAAAAAGAGAAGAAAAGAAAATAAAGATGTTTGTCGCATTTCCATTCAATTTTCATATACCAGGGTGATCATGTCGCCCTACCTCTTTTTTTATTGATGGTCTTATGGTGAGATGTACCAGAACTTTTTGATTGAAGGAGAGTGCAGGTCTTGGAGTTCCAAAGATTTATGAGGTTCTCATGTGCTCTATGGTGAGCACATGTCCCAATGTTTGAGCCAAATGTTGCCCCCTAACATCTAGGAGTAACTACAGGAAATTTTTCTCATGTTGTTCTTATCACAGACAGCAGTTCCATGAATGATATCCATGGCTCTCCACAGACAATTGACCAAAGATGCTTCCCATATTTTGCTCAGCTCACTCACATTTGATGATTATGGTGCTTGACATACATGAGGTACATTATTTCATTGCTTCATATTGGGTGTTAATGTCTTATGTACTTGTCGTGAAAGTGGTGATCATTGGTCGAGTCAAATAATGGATCATGATGCTCTAAATTTGTTCCTTTTGCCTTGTTTCACCGTGGTGACCATCATCATTTTCTAGAAAACTGTTGTCACTCTTGTGTTGACTCATACTATTTGGGCGCTTTGAGAGGTGTAGCATCTATATATCCCAATTCATACTTAACACTCTCCATCCTTACCGATTTTTGTTGCCCCACTCATGGGTTGGTCATCATATGTCACACAAAAAAATGTGCACGCTTCATAGTCCCATGAGAAGAGCCTCATCCTAAAAGAACTTTAAGCTCAAGGTGAAAAGCACAATAAAAAAAAAATCAAAACCCAAAATAAAGTTTGAGCAATGCCCCCTCGCTATGAGGCCATTACACAAGTCCTATGCATTAAAGCATCTCTAAAAACAAAAGACATGATGAAATAAAGAAAAAGAACGAAGTAAAACAAAGAAAATGTAGATTTTCTGAGGTCCTATGAGGCTGCCACCTAAGGTCTGTCCTTGACCTTAGTATGGCTCTAAGTTTCAACTGTGTGGCTGTCTTCTCTTGCTTTTTTAGGACAGCAAACAGTCACCCAACTTTCTGCTCAATATTTTGATGGTTAAGTGCTCTTTTAAGGTGCCCTTGCAAGTGTTTTATTTACTCAATGTTAGCACATGCATAATACATTAAAAGACATAACACTACCTCTAGATCTTTGAACTTTAAAATGTTGATCTACACTTGTAAGCATACATAAATTTGACACAGGTATTTTTGGTCAACATGACCCTGGATAAAACCCCCCCGAGGAAAACCAGTTTGGGATATATGTATATAGAAGGCCTCAAATCAAAATGTACAATACAGGAAACATAAACAAGTGAACCTGGTACAATAGCAACCACTCTCTGGTGCCTTGGAGTTCCTCGAAGACTTTCCCACAAGCCTTGTGAAGTAAGGCGCCCCTTGCCTTGGTGAGCCTTCTTCCTCTTGCTTGCCTTTGCCTTTATCTTGATCCTTTGCTTTGCCTTTGTTGTTGCTTGCCTCTGAACTTGCCTTATCTTTGTCCTTGCCTTTGAAGTAGTCTCCCTCTCAACAGAAAAGCCTCCTCCAAGTGATGGTGTGCCCCTCCTCTCAAGTGCGCCCCCCACACATGCAAAAACTGAAACAATGAGGGAATCCTCCCTAGCCAAGCACCCTCATCTCCTCATGAATTGCGCCTCCTCTCTAGTAGCAAGAACCCACAAAGAATAGGCCAAACACTTGCTTGATGCGCCCTCCTCTCAAGCAAATGCGCCTACCTCCATGAAATGTGCCTCCTCCTCTAGAAGTGTGCGCCCTCACTCCATAGGGATTCCTCTATAGCACAAGAGTAAGCCATGACAAAGGGAGTGAGCCAACAGGTAATGGGTAGAGCTCCTCCAGCTAGAAATGTGCCCCTCCTCTCAAGGTTGCGCCCTCCTCTCTAGTAAATGGGCTCTCCATCAAGTGTATGTGCCCTCCTCTAGAAATGTAGCCATGCCTCCATGGAAGGCTTCTCCAAGCTCCCTCAAGCAACCACAAGCTTCCTCCTCAAGCTCTCATACAAGTGCGCCCTCCTCTCCTTGAGAAATGTGCCCCTCCTCTCTTCTCCAAAACTCACAAGTGAAGAATGAATCTCAAAAATGCACTATACCCTCACTTTAGCCTCCTTTGGCCAAGCCCTAATAGATCAATGGCCTAGATCCAATCTAGCCAAGTCTAATCAATGGGTGAGATCTCATCCAAAAACCTCACTAAGGAAACCCACTTTCCTTAGTTGCGTTATGTCTATTAATTCACCCCCATTGTGAATTAATTGTCACTTTAATGCTTAAGTGACATATTTCACTTTTGACTTAAATCTCCTAAGTCAAAGTGAAATTAGAATCATAAAGTAAAGTACAAGGGTAATAGTCTTCCCCCTTTGTGCTTAGAAACTCATAAGCACATGGGGACCACTTTCCAAGGTACCCAAATCTCAACAAAAAAAGGCAAGTAAGGGGTAGTAAGAAACAATACCAAGTAAAGGGTAACTCAATGATAAGTGCTCCCTCATATTTCGAAGGCACTCGTGTGGATGAATATCTTAAACAACCTCACATGATTGTGTAATGCAACTCATGAAGTTACATGCCAAACCATACCATCTATCACTACACATGCTCCTTAATTAGTTTTCCTAGCAACTACTTCTCTTCTTAGGTGTTGACACATGCAATAGGGGTTGACCATGTCCCCATCATATCTTAACTTGGCAAATGGTATGAATTCCATCAGTTATCATGAAGTTAGAAGATAATACTTAATGTTTCTCTACCTAATGGCATTTGCATTTTTACATGACTCACTTTTTATGTTGCATGTGAGACTATGACAGGGTCGTTGCACACCCTAAGGAGATTTTATCGCATATTTTGAGGGCAGCCAACTTCTAGAGCAATTATCTTTTGACAGAATGGCCAAAATTCCACCAGATCAACTCCATTAAATGTGGAATGGCCAAAATATTTCCGAAATGTTGTCATAATTGAAATTTGAGCAAAAATTGACCAAGTTATGGTGCTTTAAAATCTGTCGTGGGAAGATTATCGCCGAGTTTTTGACCACTCGTGGGACACCTTTGGAGGAGGTTGTTGAGGCTTTTGAGGAGGTTATTCCACCTTTTAGGAGGTCGTTTCAACCTTTTGAGGGGAATGTTGCATTTTGGAGACCTTTCATGCCCATTTACATCACGTTTGAGTGAGTCATCCACTCCTAGAGCCCCTACATGCCACACGTGGGACTTATTTCATGTTTTTGAGAGGACGACTTAGCATTTGAGGAGACTTCACTTGACTTGGGGGGCATCTTTGGAGTCTTTTGACTCATTCACTCATGCATCAAGGATATTTTATGTATTTTTGACCATATCTCTAGGGTTTTTAAAGAGATAACGGTAGTTTATATTCTTTTAGGCTAAAAGCTAGGAGAATATTATTTTTATATTGAAAGGGTTGCTAGATCTCTTCATCTAAATAGAGAAGCACCTCTCATTTGTAACACATTGCTAGAACTTGTGGACAACACTACTTGTCTACTATTACTTCTATATTTTTGCTATGGACGGATAGCTAAAGCACCTTTTTGAGGATGATCTCTTGTGGATGCTTTGCAATTTCATGGATCTAGGGTTTTGTGAACGAATCAATTTCTTGAATAAGTAATCTCTCTTAATCTTTATGGATTTTGTTTTTGAATGATTATAAGTGTAGTTGTGTTTCTCTAGTGTTGGTGGTGCACTCTCTTTCTATTTTCTTGAACAAGTCCCTTCTTCAAAGCCTTTCGAAGATTGCTAGTGGAGTATCTTTCCCTTGAATTATCTTGAAGCTTGTAGGGCACTAGGTGGATTTGTTAGGGTTTGTAGTGAACAACCCTAATTATCACCCTAGTTTCACTTACACTTTGCCAAGAGAGGCCTTAGTTGACTCCATATGCCCAAAACAAAATTAGTAGGCACTAGTTTTTTCCATATTTAGTCAGTCTTAAACTCAAGATTCCAAATTTTATTTTTGTTTTAGGGTAAATCTAGGATTTAACAGCTAGTACTTAATTTTTTGCCATCAAAATGCTATACGTCTAGAGTTTTCCTTGCAGTTTTTGACCTGAAAATAATTTTTAATGGAAACTTGCCCTAGCCGGTTTGTATTACAGTCATGTTAGGGCTGGACGTCTTGGTCCTTTTTGGATATTATATGCTCTTAAATTTTCAGAAACTGACAAGTTTTATAAACCCTAGTTTTATTCCTTGTTTTAACATTAAATTTCACTTGTTTATAATCTGTTTATGGGGCTAAAGTATATTGTCGTTATAACTTGTGTATGGTTGTAATTTCTTATCTTATATGCAAGTTCTTTGACAACCTTTAGTAATTTTCAGATCTGGTCTGTTTTGGCATAATTTTTCATTGGATAATCACTTAGTAAGCCCTCTAAAACAACACTAGAGTGAGCAAACCCTAAATCTAAAATTTACTTTGAGTAACCACCTAATCTATAACTCATATATCATAATCAGTTGGTGATAAATTGGGTAGTAACATAGGCGACCTTAGACTTAACTTTGTCTTGCCCTATGAACCCTAAATGCTACTAAGGCAGCCTGCCTTGTGTTGGATTTGTCCTTCACTAAAACAAAGGAAGTGGTTGTCTAAGTGACAGTGGCAACACTTCCATGTTCAATTAGTCTTTGTACCTTATGAAGGCTTTGCACTAAGGTGCATGATTGTGTGATAACAGGCCCGATCGAGAAATCAAACTAGAGGCACAATTAGAACAAGTGAGAAGGGAATCAAGCCCGAATGAGGAATTGGGCCCGATCGGGAAATTGGGCTGAAGGTACAAATCAAATAGGTGAGAAGGGGCTCGATTGAGGAATCAAGCCTGATTGTGAAATCGGACAAAGCCACAGTTTGAATAGGTGAAAAGGGGGAATCAAGCCCGATTAATAAATTGGGCTAGAAGAAGGTTCGAACAAATTTAAAGAGGGCCCGATTCAAAAATTAGGAAGAAGTGAAGTTCACACAAGGAAGAGAAAGGAAAAGGTTTCAAATATTCACAAAGGGTTCCAAAAGGATAAGAAATTTGGCTAAGTGTGAAAAACCTTTGAGTATTTAAAAACTTTGTGTTGGAAGTCCTTTGGACTCAACAAGGTGATAACAACTCTAACACCAAATGAAATGAACAAAGTTCATTTACTAAATATGAAATGAACAACTTGGTTCATAAACTAAATATTCAAAATAAATAGGATGACATAATAGAATCCATACAAATTAAAATAATGTATTGAATATGTAATATGAGAGATGATTTAGCCATGGAAAATATGAGAGATGATTTACAATGACCTACGTGACAGTATACATACACACACTAACGGATCACGAGGTGAAAGGTTATGATGAAGGGTTATGACCCTTAGTGGCATATTAGTATCTTATTATTTATTATTTAATATTTATTTATATATTTTGTGTTTATTATAAAGTTGAGAACCTAGTATTTGGGGACTCAAATGATAAGATTGATATGTATATTTGGAGTCTAGCGCTAGGGCTCTCTTACCATGTACTTGGGTGATGCAACATGATAAGGTTTGTAAACCCTAACTAAGACAATAGTGCCAATGTGGAGAGTTTATTGATACAAGCTTATTGTATGTGCCAAGAAATATTTGTTGTTGATGCTAGCGTGTAGAGGATCTTTGGTGGAGTGACTAGCTTTGTGATAAAGCTATAGTATGAACTTGTGTGTGTGGATATATATATATATATATATATATATATATATATATCGTTTGAAGATTTGTTGCTAAATCTATATATTATATGTCCTTTGGTTAAATCATAAGCACGTAATTCGACCTTGACCCTATCTCCTGGTAGAATTCGTACGGAATTCTTCATCCTTCTTCCCATTTCATAAATAATGGATATGTGCAGTTCTCCTGCATCCAGCAGGAATTGAACCCATGAGTTCACCAATTATGAGTTGGGCGCTTTAACCATTCAGCCATGGGTATATATATATAAAGTTTCCAGCTGTCCAAATATTGTGTACTTGCAGATTTGACTTTCATTTTATATTATCTTCTTGATAAGGTAGATTTCATCCCTCCTTGTTCATGCAAATTGTTCGATGATTTAACACAATATCAAGAAGATAAAGAAACAGATTTACTGTTGTTATAAGCTGCTGTAATAAGACATTTCAGATATGGTATATGCCTTGAAAAGTGTGCCCTAAGGGGTGTAGCATTGTGGTATTGAAGTACACTCCTATGGGGTTTATACTCTTGGGCTGCCAAGAAAAATTGGGTTGAAGGGAAGCGAAATATCACTCCTGTAATTTAATATTTCAGATCAGCCCTATGGCTGAGAGTTCACAGGGATTAGATCCGGGAATCCTCAAATAAATGAAGTGAAATTTCAGAATTGCCTTAATTTCCCAATTCTCGAAATTACTACAATAAATTGATTGCCTAATTAATTTTGCATTTTCCGTCAAATTTAGGACTCCAAAAGATTCCAAGTGCCACATAGATACCATATCTAAAAGAAATTCAGTGCCAACCTTCAAATGCATTTAGTTCCTTCAACTTGTGTCACTATGCCTACCTGTGAATATGAAAAATAAGAAGGCCAATAAACAGTTACTCTGTAAGGAAACAAAATGTGTCATTCCTTGGCAGCTTGTGTGCATGATAAGTTATGTTGCACGAGTTTCCGGAACACGAGATTGTTGGAAACATGGATACGAGTGTCCGGAACGGCTAGAAGTTTCACCCAAATTTGCACGAAATGTCAAGTTGGGAGTGGCATTATTATATATATAATATATTTTAGATTACAATGTATCTAAATATTGATACATTTTAAATTTTATTTCAATCAAATTGGAGGCCAAAATATTTTATATTACAATGTATCAAGATAATGATATATTTTAAATTTTATTTCAATCAAATTGGAAGCTAATCCAGGACAACTCTATTCCTACAGTATGCTGGAATTGCTATATAGTATATTAGACTTTACTACGATAATATTTTAAATTCTAGTTTTGGTATTAATAAGTACCAAATAGGAACTGTATTAAAATATGCAAAATTAAAACCTTATATTGCTTGAACAACTATAATATCGAAATTACTAATTTAATGTGTGCTGATAATTGTATGAATATTTTTAATAAAACCTGAAACTTTAATATCCATAAATATTCAACTACAAAACGAGAAACAAAATACATATATATAATTTTAACATCTTTTTAACACTAAACTTTACATATATAAACTTTGAACATCTTTGGAAATTTGAACCATTCTTCTACTTTTGATTGGAAAAAAGATAAATAGTACTACTATGTAATATGAAAATACAATAAAAATCAATGATATGGTTGGTTGACAACAACTACATAGTGGAGCAAATGCTTGCCATGGATAAGGGACTGATTTATTCAACTTCCATGTTAGTTTGGGCTTGAAGGCAAACGTACATGCATTAAAAATTATTCATATCCACAACTATAAAGTGAGTATTATTAAGTTTTTATATTTGAATAATTTTTGAAATAAGATTTATGTGTAGCTTAGTCTTTGTTTTATAGTGATATTTGAATAAATATATTTATAGTGATATTTTGAATAAATAAAATAAAAATAATTTTAATAAATTAAGTGTTTGTAATAATTGAATAATATTTTCATTTTAGTTTAATAAAACCGAAAGTTGGTACTTATTAATACCAAAAATAGAATTTTAATTTAAAATTCTTTATATTGGAAACATGTGATGTAGAGCGTTGAATCATTTGATGGCTTGACATACTCAGAGACAGACTCTCACATCTTTTGGAGCTTGGACGATGGATAGATGTGCTTGCATTCGACAGATATGGGTCATAATGGCACACATATGGGCAGAAAGCCCATACTTTGGACAGTACACCCACACCTTACTCAGCCATTTGATGGAGGACGTTGCACTTGATTTGGCATGGACACCATGCAAAGATGAGATGCACCCTATCTCCACCTTAGACGCTACCTTCTCCACCTTGGACACTGGGCTTTTGATGATGACGTCATGTGCTAGAGTTTGATGGAAATGATGAGGTTTGCTTGTCACTTGGACACCACACTTTTGATGTGACATGGCACTCTTCCACCTTGCTTGCACCTTGGATGATGACACATGGCCTTAGGAGGCCCTCCTTCACCCCTGGAAGCCTTGACGTTGTTGATTTTATGCCTCTACCCAGCACCCGACAGTTAATTTCAAATAAATCGCTTATTGAATTAAAGCACAGCTGAGTAATCAACTAAACATTACAATGGAAGCATAAATAAAGAAACCAAAATCTCGCACACAAGACCCAAATATTTTCGGGTAGAAACCCCTGGAAAAACCCCGGAGGGAAAGCCAATACTTAGATGCTTTTATTATGATCAAATCAGGGCCCCCATTACAAGGACAATGGCCCGCTGAGAGAAATACAACCACAGACAAACCTGGAAAAGTATGTGTTGTCGTCCTTATACACACTTGCAAACGTGAGCTAAGTCCTGCTCACTTAGTGTGTCCTTGGAGGCACAGTGCCTAGGTTCAAAGCCCATGCTGTCACTTTGACTTGAACCTCTTCCATCTAGGCTTACTCCTAGGGAAGCCAAGGGGGGTAGACCCTAGTTTCTAGATGATATTAAACTTGAAGTTCTAGGAGTTGATTTTAATTTGTTAGAAGTTTGGGGGGAGACTATCCTATGATGTAAAGCAGCAAATGCAAGATGCAAGATTTAAAGATGAGAAGCAAGCCTTTTCCTAGGGCAACTAAGACTAGTGCCTAAAGATTGGGCTAGGGGTCAGCTAAAGTTTAGGGTGTTTTATTACAAGAGATTTACAAGTTACTTACAAGGATACAATTATGCTACAACAAGGTTAGATACTTACAAATAAAGAATGCTAGATACACAATATTACAATATAACAAGCTAGCCATGTTTGCTTAAATGTGCAGGAAGTTAAATACAATCAAGACGTGAACATCATCAACACATTAAGCCTAAGCATGCCCCAATAGCACTTACTCTATTGGACTGCTCCTCAATGGCAACATCAACACTCAAAATCCACAAGGGCACTTGGAAGATTTGAAAGCTTTAAACAAAGTGTTCCACAAGAGTTAAAACATTTAGTTAATTAACCACAAAGCATTACTTGTAGATGAGATTGGAAGATTATACTTGCAAGTGTTAAACCTCAAGATATGCCAATTTGAACCAAGGTTAGTAATTGCTTAGTGAGTTAAGGGTTTTAAGATTTGAAAGATTTTAATTACCTTAACTAAGTGTTTGACCAAAAACCTCCTCCCCCAATTACCAAATGGTTGTTGGATGCTCAAGAAGTGAGGCAACGAGGCCCACCCTAGCTTCACAAGTCAACCCTAATGAACTGAGTACTCCCGAAAAGGACGCCGCACGCCGTGAGACAGTCCCCGGCCTAGCACCTTCTGTTGCCTTCCTCAATCCCCGTTTTAGATGGCAAAGATGGTGGTTTAGGGTACCCTATTAAGTCTATTAAGTATATAAATCAATTGGTTAAGTATTTAGATGTATTAGAGAGTGTTTTGATGACTTTTAGTTGCCTTAAAATGGTGATTTTATGCCAAAACCGAAACTTTAAGCAGCTTATAAAGATGTGTTATTAAGCATGAAAGTTAAGCATATTAACACATGTAAAGCAAGTAAAATAAAGCTGAAATAAAGAGTTATTGTATCACCACTTGTTGAGTCACAACATGAAAAGCTTGTAATGAAAGAATGCTAATGAACAAGGGCAAGAACAGCTTGCCAAAGAAAGAAAGGAAGATTTAAAGCTTATCACCACTTAAACATTGATTGTTATAGCATTAAGATAGAGTGTTAAGTGTGAAAAAGAAAGCTGAAAATTTAGATGTGTGCCTACACTATACATTAACTTAAGTGATGGCAAATGGCCTTAAGGATGAAATAACATGAAAGAAAAATCCACTTATTATACCATCAATGCATTAAACCATTTAGTGTTGGATTAGAGCATGTAAAATGAAATAGAACTTGAGATAGCTTAAAACATGCAAGTAGATTATGCCCCCAAGGGCTTAGGCTAAACTTTAATGTGTGAATGAGATCTAGATCTAGATGGTTTTAACCATTAAAGCATGAAAGAACCACTAACACATTGTTACCCTAGCCTTACGATTTTGGGGGTGTCTCTCCCAAGGTGTAGGCAATTACTAAGATAAGAAACAACTTGGAAAGAGAAAGAGAAGCAACAAAAAACCACTCACAATGGCACAAAGTGGAGGCAAGCCTACCTTTATTGTGCCAAAGGGGGTTAAGGAGAAAGCAAGCAACAACACTACTAACAAATAACTTGCTAACCCCACGTCCTAGCCTTGGAAGATGATTTTAAAATGAAAAACTTGAAAGTAGATCTAACCCTAAGCTCACACGTGGGAGGTGGGCTGTACCAATTCTCCTCCCAAGCTATGAGCCACAAAAAATCAGCAAAAAGTGAAGGAAATTGTGCACAAGAAGCTAGAAAAATGAAAAGAAAGGTTGGGATTTGTTACCCACTTGAAGAGAAGGGTCTTGGAGTGTTGTGTGGTTGATTTTGGGCAACATAACCCCCTCAACCTGATAAGAACCTACAAAAACCAGCAAGCTATGCTTGCTGGAAAAACTACACACAACAATAAAGATGAAGAAAAAATTTTGTTTTAGGGCAAAAAATTTTCACATAAAAATTTTATGGAAAAACTGTATTTTAGATGACCAATCTATGATGTTAAGCTAGCTGAAATATTATATGAAATGGACAGCAAGAAAAGAATGAGAAAAGAAGGAGTTTGAGTAAGCTTTGAGGGAAGACTCTTCCTTGAGGCTATCCCAACTAAACCCTAGAAGCAAACCTGCAAAACTTCAACAAAATGTGATGCATACAAGTAGATAATATGGTTGAATATGCTAACAAAATAAAATACGTGTACCCTATTAGCAAACCCACATATATATATCAACAATAATACTAGTTGTGTGATCTACCCAAGTAAAATACTTTACCCAAGAATCTACTCTATGTAACCCAAGATGCCAAATCCACAATATTACCTCGTATGCAAGCAAGAAACAAGAATACTCGTTGTTCTTCCAATATCCTCCAAAGTTTCTCAATATTATTCAAGAGAAAATCTTGAAGCCAAGAAATTGCTCCAAAACCCTCAAGAGCAAAGAGTGAATGCAAGATGGAAAAGAGAGAGAGATGAGATGGAAATCAAGTAGCATAACCTTAGCTCAAGATATGGTGAGTCAAAGAGTGAGAAGAGAGTTCTATTTATACTTGGAGAGGCAAACCTACCTCTCTTGGATCAATGCCAAGTGTCCACCACCAAGCAAAAGAGAGAATCCCTGGGAGGGGGGCGCACCATCTAGGGTTTTAGACATGGATTGATGAGGTAGAAGGGTTGTGAGGTGTGGGGATCAAGCAAAGAGGGACGTGGGGGGCTAGGTAGGGCGCACCATATGTGAGAGGGGTCCACCACCACTTGAAAATCAAGTTACGATGTTTCACCAAGCAAGGGGGGCGTAACTTCTCCTAGGGGGTGTGAGGGTTTGAGTGAGTGAGGGGGTGAGGGGGTGTGTAAAGGTTAAAACAAGTTGGGTTGGGTAGGCTTAGGTTCGGAAACACATCTTTTCCCTTTTTCCATCTTTACATCACCCTTTTAACTCAAAAATACAAAAATTAACTTTATCAAGACTTAGCAATTAAAATTGTTGTTTTTTACTGACTGACACTCCTGGTGGACAAACACCTAGCAAAAGTTGTCCGACTGAGCTGAAACTTGGTACAAGGGTGTAGGGGGTCTCATTCCATTTCTTTTGAGCACAAATACCCCTATCAAAAGTCCAAGGACCTAGTTTTTACAATTTTTGCTCAACAATAATTAATTAATTAAATAATTAAACCTCCAAACTCAGGGAAATTTAATTAAAAATTAATTAATTAAAAAATATATATCTAGACTCGTCGGAATTCTGCGAAACTTTCTAAGATGTTATGCATGGTCATTTACATAATTCCTACACAATAGTTACCAGAGGATAAGCCCATTAGAACGCCCTTCACCACTTTGGAGGAATTATTCCAAGTGTGAGGGGAAAACTCAAGGGAAATTAATCAGGTTGAAAAGCCCAATTAATAACCTGAGGATAAAAAACCCTCGGTGAAAGGAACTCTCCCAATGAACCCATCCCAAGGTAACTGACCTAACTATGACTCATGCAGACCTATTACATTATTAACCCACGCAGGGGTGCGGATATTCTGTTTACAAAAATAAGTGTTGGTGGCATAAATTGCCCAGTAGAACCAAATAATCTTCGACAAATGAGCCTCTGATGATGCATATCTCCATGGCACATGGAGTTGACCCCCTAGTTGAATAGGCGGTCAACAGTATGTACTATTGTACATCCCTAAATAGTATGTACTATTCAACTCACCCGCATATACGTACTTGTCTCCACTGGCAGGGTGCGTACACGTACGAAAATACTATACAGCAACTTTCGTACAGTGCTACGCTTTCCTCGGGCTTCAATCAGCTAAAACCCACTTGCAACTGTCTCTGCTCTCTCTTCTCCTTGACCTGTATGATCTCTAGATGGAAGTCCTCCACCTATCCAAGATTTTGAATCACAGTCCTTCATGATCCAACCCTCTCTGCATCAACACTTGGATGAAATACTCTTCAGCTAATCAATGAGATCTCCTCACTCATACAGAGTGTTATTGCACAAGTTGTAGGTTGGGAAAGGCCTGACCCAAACCGCAATATGGCGACAACTAAGAGAACACCTACGCACTATTACCTTAGATAGGTATTCCCGTCACTTTAGAGGTGAAGTGATCACCTCAAGGGGGGAATCCCGGGTGACCCTGGGGGAATGTGAGATGGAAAGTGATACTTATGAAGAGATGCCCCTATAGGTCAAGTTGTTAAGTGGAGAGTGGCTTGACAACGAGCTTCGGAGGTGGTTTATGGTTGCCAAGTGTTTGAGTACCTGCGGAAGATGGTTGTACCTGCCAGAGTGTAATGTTCCCAAGTTGGTTTGTCTAGGAACTTAGGTGTTTTTTCTGACTTTGTGTTTGGTTTTTCTTTACTGTTTACAGGTTGCCTTCCAGATTTGTGCTAGAAGGGTTTCATGGAGTTTTAACAGCATATAAATGATGAAGATATATAACAACACATACAATAACCAAAGACAATAGAGACAACACAACAGATTGAGCAACAACTTCAGATATGACCTTTATTTAGATAATAAGAAGATCTCCATACAATAGATCTACAGATCTAGAATGACATAGATAGAATACAGAAGTTGGAACGAAGATATCTCTCGGGATGCTCAAGAAATGAAAAAACAAGCCTCCAAAGGCCCAATAGTTGCAGGTGGAAGAGAACAAGATCGATTTATTTCCCTTCTAAGACTCTATCTCCCCAAACTGGCTGAGTTGCGCACTTTCCTGGCACGGTGGCTTCTTGATATTTCGGCCTCCTCTGTTCTAGGCCCCAATCCACAAGGAAACTCTATAAAATAGTAGATCTGGAGATGGCTTACACCTTTGATAAGTTTCCCTTGTTGTAGAGAATGATTTTACCCTTCAATAATCTAGATCCACTCTAGACAGTGCGCCCTCCTTCAACAGAAATCGTGTCGAGCTTCCAAATAAACAATAGATTGAGAAAACCCTCCAAGAGTGAGCTAGAATAGACACTCTAGCCCTCACCAATCTCACCAAATGAAGTTTCCCCTCAAATCTTCTTTCTCCTCTTCAGATCGAACTCAAACTCCTCAAGCAATGCACCCTCCTGCTAGAAAACTGATAGATTGTACATCTCCTCCTCTTCTTCACTATAGAAAGCAACCCATACCTGAGTAGAATGGTGAGGGAGGGATCTTTCACCTCCTTGGCCAAGCTTGGATCAAGAACAGGAGAATCTTTCACTCCCTTGTTGATCTCTAGGGTTTGTTCTCCCAAAACCCTCAAAATGTCCAAGCTCACATGCTCAAGATGCAAAAGTAAAAATGACACTAGAATGTGGAGTGAGACGCCCTCCTTTTTATTTTATACCCTGGATCTAATTTCCACTTAAGTTGTTTGATTAACTCCTAAGGTTCTTTTCTTCACTTTTCCTCATATTGTCATTTCACTTAATTTCCTTTTTTCCCAAAGTCATTTTAATAATATAACCTTATTCTTCAAGTGACTACTTTGGTGCCTCCTAGTCCCCATTTTTTCATGATACTATAGTCTAGTGGGGACATCTAGACTACTAAGTCTCTCCAAGCCTCTATCCAGAGGAGGGGGACACGACAACGAGACACAAGAAAAGACAAGATACAAGCTAAAATATCCAATGGACAAGCAAGTTAAGCTTGTTGTCCCTATTTGCAGCAATCAACAAAAATATATATCAGCAAGTAAAACAACTAGTTACTGCATATTTAACCATCAAAATTGTCAAATAATTATTGGACAATGAAGTACTAAAGCAGTAGATAACTTTCCAATACTTAAGCATGAACTTTGACGGTAAATTAGGGCTGTCAAATGAAGTTATCAGCAAAGTGTTAGGGCAGCTTTATGGCTGTCGCAAACAATTCCTACAACAGCAAGTTCGAACCATAAAAATCAACAAGTAAACCGTCAAAAAGATAGCCCATAACCAGTAGAACAATGATCTAGGTTTAGAAGTCAATATACACGGCTGAAAAGTGAGTAAATGATAAAATAAAGTGAAGTTTGTTGCAGCCGTAATAGATGTAGCATTAAATTTATTGCAGCAATCAAATCCTTGGCTAAAAGAGGACGCCCTTAGGGCACAAGAAAGCTTATAACATGTAGAAAATATTCCAACTTAAACAATTTCGATATCTCATAATTCTACGTATCCCAATGCAATGATTTTATTTCTCCAATACAAGAGATTAGTGCCTTTAACTATTGGGTTATAGAGTCTATAAAATGAAAGAGCTAGTTGTGCTACTTCCTTGGGGGTGTAATCCCTTTTACACCCAAAGGCAAGCAAGACTAGCTCAGAAAAACCCTAGGAGGGTGTAAACACTTTTACTCCTCCTAGTATTCCTTTATGCAACAAATTACTCCATGACAAATATGATGGGCTTAGTTGGGTTGTCTTATCCACCAAGTTGCACTAGCTGAATTTTGAAGATGAGCCGCCAAAGACTGAGCAGACAGATGCTCAAAAGTCAAAGTTCACAAGTTCAGCCGGTCTTTCAAAAGACCACGTTTTCCGCATTTCCATTCCTCCGAGGGCATTGTAATAAATGACCTGAGCATGAAATATTGTAAAAGGCTATTGGCCACCTAAGACCTAGGTACGAGCATGTACTCTAGAGTGTTTTTTTCACTTGCTAATTATTTTTTGCCTGCCTTAGTGGGAGATTAATAATTTCTAAGTTTTTTCACTCATAGACTGACTCCAAAGTTGGAGTATGTGTTGGTGGTTAGGCCTTGCCATGGTATAACCAATGTCTAGTATCTAAATGTATACGAGTTCATGCTAGGACATGTCTATTGAGTCATATGGAAGTTGTGGCTAGGTTTGATAGGTTTTTTTTATGTTTTAGTGAAATAATAAAATTCCCGCAAAAATGGAATTTTTTAATTGAAAGTCAATAAGTTGTAAAAAAATGGCATCAATCATTGTCAAATGCCATATTTATGCTCGTTTTCCAGTTCAGAGTACCATGTAAACCCCTATTTCCCTTTTGTCGAGACAAAAGAGTGATTATTATCACTGAAAAATGAAATTTTCTCGAAAAATACGGAAAATGGGTCATTTAATTAATTCCCTATTTTTTAGGGAAACTGGGGAACATGTTGGAAACATGTTTTTTCCTCGTCCCCAATCAACTAGAGGCTTGGGCGAGTTTAGTAAAGAGGGAGGTGACTTCAACTAGAGTAACATAGGCATGAAGGAGATCCCAATGAAGGGATTGTTATCCCCACTTTTCAAGGATAACTAGGAGATCATGTCTCGAGGCCCACAAGTCCTAGACATGGAGTACTGAGAGCAGGATTGACCTGAGCATGGCCCTGGAGGGCCCACCTTTTCTTCTTCCATCGTCTTTATCTTGTCAGCAGCAACAGCATCCATCACCATCGGTTTGGTCCTGTATCAAAAGAGGTTCTTGCTTCATGAGGTAATTAGT
>ML777562.1:1878595-1898463 GCA_009831015.1 Picea engelmannii | reverse complement strand
TACGACCCCGGGAAATTGATGTACCAATTTACCCCAACGGGGCCCATATTCTGGCGTTTCATCTCCTAGGGTTAGGTTTTTAGATGTTTAGGGTTTTCCATTGTTTCTCAGTAATATATAGGCCTTCGAGCCTCATTGTAACAGGCAGTTCAGAGGCCAGTAGCCGCCACATCTCTTCTCAGAGATAAGCTACCAGCGCCCTAGCTAGTTTATTTCCATTATGTCTGTAAGCATTTTTCTGTCATTTGTTATTAATGAAATGAAGTCTTATTTCTGCTGCATCTCTGCGCTTATGTGTATTTATGTATTTCATTGTGTTCCTACATAAATCCGGATCACATACAGATTTCCCAACTACCTTGTTCAATCTCATTCTTCACTTCACTTTTCCTAGACCTAACATAACCATTCAAGTGACCAAGATAGGGGGTTGTAGACAAGGTTAATCTTGCTACTTGATCCCTTGAGGTCACTGGGGAAGCCTCCTTGTGTTGGGCATCTTTCCTTCACTAAAATGAGGTAAGTATCTGCTTAGGTGACAGTGGTGGATATCTGCAATTGTTACACAAGATTGGGATCTTGTAGAAGGCTTTGCACAAGTACAAATCCTATGATAACAGGTAGGACTCGAAAAACTGCCAAGTACCACATAAGAATACCTTATAGGGCATAACCTATTGAAAAAAATGTCATGCTTGTCCCCTAAGGTCATTTCTGGGTAGCAGATTTCTTCAGGGAACAATGTAGAAACATTAGTCGCGAAATTGCTAGAATGTGGAAAGCCAATTTTTTACATTAAACATGCAAATGAATATTTCTAGGTTGTTTTCCCTATTTTTTCTCTACAACTGATCTTAATTCAACTGAACAACTACAGAAAATCCACAGACAAACTTATTGGGAACTGCCTATAGTATACCAATAATTAAAGAAAACATGCAGGATTAATGTCATTCTACCAAAATCTAAATACACAAGCAAATAAGCCAAAAAATTAAATGCTACGGCAGTAAGAAATTCGTTGTGTGCAAGTTGCATTTAAAATTGCAAACATTCCAATCTCAATAAAATTGGCAACATTCCAATCTCATTCTATGATTGTTTAGAACTACCACAATTACCTGCAACATTTTCATCCTCCTCATCGTTTGCACTACCAGGTAGATCTTCCATAACTAAATTCTTTGCCATGTCCGTTGAGTCAGAGCATCTGCCATTTTCTTTTGTAATCTTTTGAGCTTGGTCATCCTCTAAGCAATATTCTGCATCCATTACCTCACCTTCTGTGGCTTGGTATCAGTGTTCCACCTCCTTCAACCTAAGAAAGAAAAAATCAATTAAGTAGCCATCTCCATATCTAAATTCAAATACACTCATTACTGCAGATGAATGTAAAGCCTTTAGTTTTTGTATAAGAAAAATGGTGTCCCGAGCATCTGCCATAGAAGTTCAAATTTCAACAAATTGATTCCCCCACATACAAAAATAGATGTCTTCCAAAGCAGAAAAAAGAAACCAAATTCCCCTTTATCAGTCATTAGAAGACGAAACACTCCTTATTTTACTCCAGCAGAAGAGTTGAATGGCATAAAGGAAGAAAACTTTAGAATGGATAATCTCAGCAATAGTCAATGAATCACAGAGAGAAAATAGTTTCATTAGAATGAGTGTGGACACAAAATATTAACCATCCAAAATTATCAAGATGTTGAGGACTTTGTAGGCAAAGAACTACAGCAGCAGCAACTGAAATGCACATATATAAGAATCCAACATAAATTCCAAATTGCTTGACAAACCCTACCAGCATAATATTAACAATGAAACAGGTTTAGATAGGACTTCTAATAAAACATCTACAGTTGATGGAACTCTGCATAAAGTGATATTAAAGAAGTATGAAATTATGAATAGTATATGGCAGAAAACTACTAGTCTAGGAGGTCGTCTCAGGAACAATGAAATATAGTCATCTACTGTGCTTTGAAATGCACTTAGAACTGATATACTGGGGCATATATTACTGAAATTCAGCAGTCTTACAAGAGTTAGATGATAGATCTGACATCTTAATTCTAAAGGGACAGGATCTCCACCAGCACCACTATTAAAGTGATGTTGAATTTGCAAGTGAATTTCAAGAAACAATAATTCGTTTTCCCCAGAGCAGATAACAAAATATTTTTCACCAAAAAGAGGTTCTTGCCAAGCAATTGAAACTTCCCTGGAGAAGTCATTCCCAGAAGTAAAAAAAAAATGAGCAAAATTTAATCAGAAACCCAGAGCTTACCTACAAAATGCACCAAAATTAGGAAGGAAAAAAATATACACATGCCAAAGATGCAGTAGTAAATAGAAAATACATAAAATGCAAATAGATATCATGTATAATCCAACAAGCAAACAGTAACAGAAAGACCTTCTAAATTCAGAAAAATCAATGACTCAAGGACTTAAACAACCTCAAATAAGATCTTAGTCAGCGACACCTTCAGACCATGGCAAAGATGACCCCTGACCCAGCTCCCTCGAAGCTCAAAGAATGTAGTCGATTGTTCATTATAAAAAAATCATGTGGTATCCCAAGAAATAAGCTCAAAGAATGTAGTCGCTTGTTCATTATAAAAAAATCATGTGGTATCCCAAGAAATATTAGACAAATTTAGCTCAACAATGAATACACTTAGTCTCAGGACCAATGAAGTATGAGTATCTACTGTGCTTTGAAATGAATGCATTTATAATTGATATACTCAATCACATATAAATGAAATTGAGCAATCTTACAAGCATTAGATCTGACATTTTATTTCTATAGGGATAGGATCTCAGCCAGCAACACTATTAAACATATAAGGTGATGTTGAATTTGTAAATGAATTTTAAGAAACATTAATTTGTTTTCCCCAAATCAGAGAACAAAATGTTTTTTGCCAAAAAAGGTTCTTGCTAAGCAATTGAAAGTTGAAACTTCCCCAGAGAAGGCATTCCCATAAGTGAAAAAGATGATGAGCAAAATCTAAGCAGAAACCCAGAGCTTACCTACAAAATTCACCAACATTGGGAATCAAAAAACAAATACACATGCCAGAGATGCAATAGTAAATAGAAAATGCATCAAATGCAAATAGAAATCATATATAATCCAACAAGCAAACAATAACAGAGAGACCTTCTAAATTCAGAAAAATCAATGACTGTTAGGACCTAAATAGCCTCAAATAAAATCTTAGACAGCAATACCTTAAGACTATAGCAGAGATGACCTCTGACCCACCTCCCTCAAAGCAACCTTTACGGAGAATAAAAGCAAGAGAAAACCTAGGAATCAAACCCTAGGGGTGTACATTCACAAGCCCTAGGTATAAATCCTTTAGGAAAATAAATTAGGGGAGTACACTCACAAGCCCTAAATGCCGTCCTATGTCTTCTAAGGCTTCTAACAAGAGATGAAGGTAGATCTTGGGTCAAAATCCTAGAGTCGCCCAATCACAAGCTCTAGAATTTAACCAATAAATGTAAGTCTAAGAGAGTACACTCACAAGCCCTAAAATTAACCTAATATGCTTCAACCAGCTTAAAATGAATAAAAACAAGGGAAGGGAGCTCACTTGCAAGCCTTCTTAGGGTTTCAAAATATAATTTATCCAAGGAGAACAAGATAACAAGCAAATTATCACCACTTTGATAAAGCACTTACTTAAAACACCAAGAATAAACCATCAAATACTTGGAAAGATCACTTACTAGCCAAGTTGTTCAGCATGAAGAAACCATAGCATGTAATCATCCACAAAACTATGAAGAAACATTCACAAGATCACTCTCCAAGAGGTGCGCATAGTACTCCATGATGAAAAAGAAGTAAAGAAGACAAGTATAGAAGTGTTTCTCCACAAGTGCGTTCTGATTTACGAGTGAGGAAGCACTAGCCTATATATATGAGGAAACCCTAGTGCTTTACCTCTCTAGAAGCCCCTATAACAACATAAATCCATGATACAAGGTGGATAGGTCTAGGTCGACCCTCAAAATAGCCTCTACCATAAGAAAATAATGCAAATATATCAAAACATCTCCCTAAAAGTCACACGTGTAGGTGTGAGAGCCTCCAAGGGAAGTGACATCATCCTCCAAGGTGGAACAAGAGCCTCCAAAGGCCATGTCTCTCCTCAAAAGGTGAGAAGTATCTCAAAAGTCATGTCTCCTTGTCAATAAGGTCACATCCCCTCATCAAACATCATGTCTCATCACCATCAATGTTAGGTCGGCCTAGGCAAGCATCAAGTCACCATCGAGCATGACGTCATCATCAAGATCTCCACCATCCAAGGACTAGGGTATGGCATCATGAGGGGAAAGAGCTCCACTACCACTCCAAAGAGGTGTACTATCATCATCAATGCTCATGTCATTGACCCCGAGCTCAAATCCTCAAAGGGCACAATGTCCATGGTGAGGGCCTTCCTGCCCCCTAAGTAGCACATCAAGCCATATATGCAACGTCCAAGGTCCAAGAGATGTTGGAAGGTATCTAGAGGCAAGCCAAGTCATCAAAAGACCCAATGCTCGGCATCAACGGTGCAACGTCCTCTGTAAGGTATGTAATGTCATGGGTGCAATCATTAGAACGTCCCTCCAGGGGTGCATCATCATCAACAAAGCTCACATAATCAAGTGAGACCAATATTACGAGATACAAGAATCATTAGAATCATACAAAGTAAGTCACAGTCTAATACAAAAGCCACTAAAGTAATTCACATTAGGTATCTTCTTCAAACTTCACACTAACTTAAAATCTCATGCAACTTGCCAAGTTTAGGTATGGGAGGACCATCACAAGACCCTATTAGGTGTGCCAGTACCCAAGTAGAGAAGTAGTTCCCGAGAAACCCTTCAAAGTGTAAGTACAAGTGAGGTGGTATGGGGATTACTTCATGGTGTCATTGACATGCAAGGCCACGTGTGGGTTAATCTCCATGAGCACCTTTGTGGAGGGAGCACTTGGTGCTTGAGTTGCCCTTTCCTCGACTGTGTGTATACTCCAAACCCCTTCTTTCCTTTTGATATTCTTTTATTGCTTAGCAAGTCCCCTTTTCAGGTTCATGCATTTATTTTCTTACTGAGATTAAGTCTTTTTAATTTGTTATGCATTCAGTGCATTAGGACTAGGGGCAATCACCTCATAGCGAGGGTGTAGAGCTCAAGTTGACCTTTGGCTTTCGATTTGGTCATTTGTCATCCCATTATTTCTTCTTTCTTTTATAACATGCTTTTTATTCATTTTTACCAGCTGCATCAACCTCAGCATTCTAGCCCTTCTTCTCATAGGAGGATGAAAGCACGGACCTTTTTGGGATACATGTAATAGCCATTTCCGAAAGATAGGAGAACGGAAGGTGTCAAGTTGAAAAGTGTTAAGTATGAAAAGGAATGGTATGCTACCCCTATCAAGCCTTCCCAGTAGTACCCATGTTCCCTAAGAGTGACAACATTGGACTAGGACACAAATGATGGCCACCAAGGTGAAACAAGGCAACAAGCATAACTTCCAAGCATCATGATCCATTATTCAACTTCAACTCATGATCCTCACCTAAATGCCTAATGTATTAAATGTAACACTTTATATGAAACAATGACTAGTGTACTTCATGTGTGCTAGACCATAATCATGGAATGAACCATGTTGATCAAGTGAAATGAACTGAGTTGTGAGGAGGGGGGAGGTATCTGAGGGGCTACTGTCTGTGGAGAATGTTGATGATCATCTCTGAGATCATTGTCTTCAATGTTGACCATGAGACGTGATCTCCTCTAGCTACCCCTAGGTGAAATGGGGTAACATCTGGCTCCAACATGGGGACATGTGCTCACCGTAGAGCACATGAGAACCTCAACATCTCTCGTACTCCAAGACCTGCCACCTACATCACTCTAAACAAAAAATTTCTGCTACATTTTAACACAAAACCATCAGTACTAAAAGGCAAGGGGATGTTATCAGCCCTGGTATATGGAAAGTGAAAACAAAATGCTAAAGTATTTTTTCATTTTCATCAGGATATCATTTTTTTATAACATTTATATGTTAAGCTAACATGAATGCATGAAATAATCAATAAGTGGCATCAATAAAAGGAAAAGATATAATCAAATGTAGGCACACAACATGACCTAATACTATCCTACTCTATTCTAAACCTAAGAAGTCAAGTTCCTTCCGCATTGTTATCGCACAGCTTGTAGCTAGCTCAAAAGCCTAGAAGATAGAGGCCAAACTGGCGTAACAGGAACCTACCCCACCCAATGTCACCACAATGGGGAGGTTCTTTCTCTTTAGGGAGGTTAGGCCCAGGGGAGACGTCCCCGGTAACCTGGGGTTTTGAAGAGGCTAAGGTATAAAGGTCGAAGTGAAATTCCCTCTTCACCGGTCACCGCCAAGAGCAGATAGTCGAGCTAAACAGCCAATAATGAAGTGTAGGCCCAAATGAGAACACCTACCCGGAACAAAGCAACAGCAGACTAATACATGCAGGCTATGAGTCAAAGGGTTAGTACTTCATATAACTCTGATATCAATATATAAGCAATTATGACAAATAGATATTGATGAAATCAATGTTCATTAATACAGCAATAGAAATAATATCAATTCACCAATATATGTCAAGATGATGTAGCAATCAATGTATTCAATCAATCCCTTATTTAATAAATGCATGAAACCACCATCCAATTGCCTATAAAGAGAACTTGCTATGTCAAGATGGAATAACCAAGGATGGCATCAGCCTTATTAGGGTTAGTAGTTTAGTTAGGGTTTCGTTTAGCAAATAATTAAGAGTTTGTTTGACCACTATCACTTCAGCATTGGAGGTCTAAGATCAGTGCCTAAGGGTAAATGGAGTCAAATTAAGGGAGGATGCAAAGGTTGAAGGAAAAAAGGCTAAGGACAAGAGGGAAGAGTTTTGAAGTGCTGCAATGACAGGGCCCCAAAAACAAAACCCTAGGGGAAAGAGGCTCACTCCGGTGTTGCTTAAGCAAGGCCTTGTGCTCTTTCCTCCTTCCTTAGGTTTAACTTGGCAAAACGGCTAGCATAAAAGATAAATCAAGACACGAGAGTGTGGTGAGGGAGAGTGTTGCTAAAGCAAGGCCCTATCACCAAACCCTAGAAGCAAGACGGCCCTAGTTGTAGATAACCTAGGCCTGGGACGTCTCCTCCTTCTTGACTTTTAAAGGTACGGCTAGCACAAGGGGAAGAAGCAATAAGAGTGTAGCAATGGCTAGGCTCTTCCTTCCTTCTTCAATGGCTGAAAATTTCTCTTTTAGGTGACATGAGACAACGACCTTACTTGTGTGTTTGTCCCTTAGGGTTTTAAAATCAGCAAAGTTTATAATAAATGCAAGAATATAAGACTACAACCATTCAATCAAGAAGTTTTGCAGAAAAAAACACTTACATATCATCATGAAATAGCATTGCAAACCCTAGTTGTAAACCTTCCTTCAAGAGAAATGCCAAGAATGCCAAGAAATGCCCTCCTTCAACAAGTGCGCCTCACTTAAAGAGAAGAAATACCCAAGTAGGGCGCAAAAATCAGATCTCACTAGAAGAGTGAGTGTTGTGTTATGTCAAAATGAGGATAAAACTCCTCAATATATACTATATCAATGACCTTTAATTAATTTTAGGTCATAAAAATTAGCCGACAAGGCTTTAAACCAAAATCATATTGTTTTTACATTAAAATGTCAAGTTAAAACCCTAACTGAGCTGTAATAAAGGTAAAAGCCCCTTCAAGGGAGGCGCTAGCCCCTTTTAGGGCAGATGAAGCATCCAGGAGCAAAACGTTGACCCCCCCCAGGGGCCTCTCCAACATGCCACACGTGCCACTGTTGCCCAGTCTACCTCCAAGAACGACCATGAAGTTGGATGATGTCATGGTAAGGATGGGGGCGCTCTCAGCCTTCCAAGGCCAACGTTCCACTGAAAAGGGGTCATTCCCCCTAGGCCAGGCTCTGCCAAAGTGCCTCTGGTGAAACGTCCTCTTCTTCTCCGGTGCAAAACCTCGATCAAACATTGTCCTGTCTCTGCCCCTCTAACGAGGTCTCAGCAACCATCTAATGGGCTCTTCAGCCCCATGGAGGTCTGAACTAATCATCTCCCCATGTGTACCGGTCCAAATGGTACCTGTCCGTCGGGCATGGTCCTGCACATCAAAAACTACGCCCTCCATGGGCTCATTAGTCACAGGGATCATAGCAATGTTAATCACATTTCATCACTAATATTATCAAACATATGCATAAAAACCCTGATATGTCATTCAATAGCTCAAAGACTCTACAAAAACCTACAATACAAGGTTGAGAAAAAGGACAAGGCACCCTATTGGGCAAGTATCCATAAGAAAAGGAAAGTTTCCAAGGGGTTTCATCCAAGCCATGTAAATGAGGTGATGTGGCTAAGGGATGTCCAGACATACGGGTAGAGTGAGAGCCAGGGATGCATGATATTACATGTGGGTACCTTTGTAGAAGGCGAGTTGTACCCGTCATGGATGCAATTTTTTCCAAGCCCTTTCTTGCCTTTATTCTTTCCTTTATTTGCTTTTTCTTCTTCTTTTTCTTTTTATTCAAGGGCTAACCAGAGGACACTGCCTTGGCGTGGTGACCAAAGCTGACAGTGCTACCCACAAGTACTTTCACAAATATGATAAGGCTGGCTCGTGATGAGACCCCCTTTCCCTTGGCCATGCAACCAAAGGTCACTGCCCTGGCGTGGTAACCAGATGGTGGCAATGTCATACTGTTAGGTACCCATGAACATAATAGGTTGGCTCATGATGAGACCCCCTATCCTCTTGATTAGGTCTTGTTTGTTATTTTTCGGGTCCCTCTTGTTTCTTGCTGAGAGGCCTTTTATTGCCCTCTCGGGGATCCCTGGGCGAAGCATCTCGAGGTTTTATTTCTAGGCTTTTATCTTTTACCAGCTGCTTTTACCTTCTGGGCCTTTAGCCCCTTCTTCCCACGAGATAAGGTGCAACTCCACAAACAGATCATCCTAATGCCCGGACAAGGGGAATGGGACAGATGAACGGGAGATAAGATGGAAAAGTGGTGGTATGATGGGAGCGGACGATGGCTCTTCAAAAATCCACCAGTGGCAAACCAAAACCTATGGATACAGGCTTGCTAGGGCACCCAGTCAATCTCCCCAAGCATGGTCAAGTGGGCCAATGTAAGATCCAAGCAGTTGTCAGAGATAAAAGGAATCAGATGCATATATCCAAAGGTTATAATGATCAAAAGTGACACATACCATGATACCTGGACCGATTACCTCATGGAGCAAGAGCCTTCTCCGATACAAGACCAAGTCGATGGTGATGGATGTTGTTGCTGCTGACAAGACGAATCTGACGAAAGAAGAAAAGGATAGGCCCTCCAGGGCCATGCTCAAGTCAATCCTGCTCTCGGTACTCCATGTCTAGGACCTGTGGGCCTCAAGACATGATCTCCTAGTTATCCCTAGAAATCGGGGATAACACGCATAATAGGGCTTGAGAAGGGATCCACTAATGGGTAATGGTAGTCTCCTTCCCTCGTATATAGACAAGTAAAAGGAACCAATTCCAATCTTCTTCTCAATCTTGTAAGGGCCACAAACAATCAAACTCCTTGGGCATATTTGGCTTACCCTTTCTCTTGTCCCACATAAGTACTAGTCTTCCTTGTTGAAAATCTTCCTTCGGTACTTTAAGATCAACCATTCTATTATCTTCTCGAGTACCCTTTCTAAATCAAGAGGATGGAACTCAATCAAGGCAATGTTCTTCCAATCATCTTCACACAAATGTAAGTTTCCTTCACTACCTTGGTTCAAAATTGTAAGAGAGCTCAAATCCTTGTCTTCATATCTCATAAGTCACTCTTTGAAATCTTTCCTTTTTGGCAATACCATATCATCAACATCGTCGATACTATCTTCTTGCGCAAAAGGAAGGACAGACAAGTCTTGAGAAGGATCAGGATCAGGATCAAGACGGGAATCTATTAGTTCTTCACAAGCCTCATAAGGTTCATAACATATTTCTCTTCCTTCAAATCCATTTCACTCCAATCATCTCTATCTCTAGGATTTTCACATGATTGCTAGTCACAATATGGTTGTATAAGATAACATAGCTCCCATCTCCAATTGGGATGGTTGCATAGGATAAATCCATATGAAGACTACCACCCAAAGTTGCAGCCCACTTCCTAGACAATAGCATTCCCCAAGCATTAGGCACATCAATAACTATAACATCCATTAAAAGAGAAACATCAAGATAAGTAGCAAGGTCCACCTTAAGGTCTTTGATCACACCACAATGTTTGATGGCTTTAGAATCAATCCCACAAACATTCATGTAAGGTCTTATGATCTTCAAGCCTAATTGATTCATGACCTTTAAAGACATCACATTGAAAGAAGCCCCAGAATCAAGCATACAATTATAATAGATCATTTACTACCAAAGCGATGAAAAAAGGTGCATGTTCCTCCTTACTTCGGTCATAATGCATAGTTTGTAACAGTACAGGAGGATCCTAAGATTCATCTTGGATACTTAAGAACTTCTTCACCTTATCCCTTAAAGAAGGAATCTCCATTACCTTAGTAAGAGGGACAGGTACATTAACCTTTACTAAGATACTAGACATATCAATATTCAAATCTATATCATCGTTCTTAAACAAGGTTGGTTGAGGAGGAGGACTAACTTCCAATAGTAAAGGGGGTCTTGTTTGAGGGAGTTTTAGGATCACTAGGAGATGTCTCGGGTACTTTCTTCCCTCTAGAGTAAGTCAAGTATTCTTTTTTCCTAAGTTTCTCCCTAGATTCCTCATCCATTAGGCTTAGGACTTCTAACCTAGCTTTCCTAGCAGCTTCTTATTTGCTTCGCTCAAGTTGTTCCAAGGTAACATCGTAGTATTCTTGGGATGATATGGTGTAAACAAGATCCAATGTATCAATAATGTTCATGTATTCAAAATTATTAGGGTCCTCATTATTACCATTATTATGAAGTCTAGGGCATTCATGCTCCCAATGAGAATCACCACAAGGTAAACACCAAGGATTGTCTTCTTGATTGATCACATTAGTGAGCGCTAGGGTATTAGGAACTCTTTTCTCATAAGGGGGCCTAGGTTTCCATCCTGAATTTTCTCTTTGCTGTCGATTGTTGTTATATGGAGGTCTAGGAGGAGCATTTTGTTGTTGAGCTCTCTCAAGATTAGTGATTTTGTTCATCATGAGACTTTGATTCTGTGAGAGGTCAATAACTATTTGCTCAAGTCTTTGGGCCAAGAGTGTCACAAAATCTTAAGCGGGTTCAACATTATGTAAAGTTCTAGGCTTGGTCTCAGCGTTAGCACAAGGGGCATGAAAAGGTTCTACCTTAGAATCTAGGAGATTTTCCTCAATCTTAGCAGCTTGCTCTAGCGCTTCTACAAGGGTCTTTGGGGACTTGTCCCTTAGCATAAATCCAAATTGCCCCTCAAAGCCATTTGTGTATTGAAGAAGGACGGCATCGTCCTTTGGGCTAATGTCATCAAGAATTTGATTGAATAAACTCTCAAATCTTGTGTCAAAGTCCTTTACCGATTCATTTTCCTTCTTCTTCATTTAGTTAAATTGTATTAATAATAGCCTAGGATCCCTCTTTGTGCCCCATCTCTTCATAAAGGTATCATGTAAGGCTTCCCAAGTTTTGATACTCTTATCGGGAAGGTTATTGTACCATTTTCTAGCATCTTCAACTAGAGAAGCAGCAAAGAGTTTCATGACCACATCTTCATCATCATTATTAAGAGGGTGATTCTAAAAGCATGCATAAAAACTATCTATGTGTTCTTCAGCAGTGACGACATTATTACTACAGAATTTAGGCAACCGCTTATCAAACTTTTGAGGCATAGCACGAGGGTACCCTTGGATTGCAAACATATCTAAAGGCTTGAAGTCATTGGTAACCCGTGGTCATTGAGCCATTGGAGATAAAGGAAGTCTTCCTCCAAATAAAGATTTCACTACAGGGGAATTATGAGGAGGCCTTCTCTTATAGACCTTGGTAGGATTAGCAAACCTTCTGTCGAGCTCTTGGTTAGTGTTTTGAACACTTGGATTTTGTGGAGTCGTCAAATGATCTTGTTAGACAAGGCTCATCAAGATGTGCATAAAAAGAAGGGATTTTTCCTTAAATGGAGTCGCTAGGCAAGCTACCTGAGTAAGGCTTTGATGTAAGCTTACCAAAAGAGTGTTGAAGCATAGACTTCTGATCTTCGAGAAGAATGACTCAATTCTCCCTCATAGCGACGCCAAAACGTTATCACCCAATCTAGCACTTGTGCAAAGCCATCACAAGATGCAAGACAAGTGTAACATATGGAAGTACTTGCCATTGTCACTATTATCCCCAACCCTAGGGATAACTAAGGAGATCATGTCTCGAGGCCCACATGTCCTAGTCATGGAGTGTCAAGAGTTGGATGACTTGAGCATAGCCCCAGAGGGCCCCTCTTTTCTTCAGTGTAGCCCATTTATCAGCAGCAGCAATATCCATCCCACCAACCAGGTCTTGAAGTAGCAATAAGTCTTGCTTTGTAAGGTAATGAGTCTGGGTATCATGGTATGTGTCACTCTGATTCTTGAAGCACTTGAATATGTTACATCGAATTCTCCTTCATTTCATAACGTTTGCTTGGAAATTATGCTCTTTGACTTGTTCATAATGGGAAGGGTGACATGATGCCCTAGTAAGTTGATCTCCCTTTAGGATGGGTTGCCACTAGGTGGGTCTATGAAAGATCATCATCCGTTCCCTCCATACTTACCACTTTCCATCTTTATTCCTCTCATTTCCCCCTACCTTTGTTCGAACATTGGGATTTTCCACACTAGGAAGGGTTGTACCTTGTCTTATGGGAAGAAGGGGCTAAAGGCCCAGAGGGTAAAAGTAGTTGGCAAGAGTTAAAAGCCAAAGATGAAACCTTTGAGATGCTTCGCCCAGAGATTCCCGAGAAAGCAGTAAAAAGCTTCTCAGTAAGAAAAGGGAACCCATAAGATAAATAAACAGTCAAGGTATTAGTTGGTGGATGGGAGGTCTCATCATGAGTCGGCGTATTATGACCATGGGCATATAACGGTATGACACTACCATTTATCTAGTCACCAAACCAGGGTAGTGTCTCTTGGTGGCATAGCCAAGAGAAAGGGGGTCTCATCACGAGCCAACCTTCTTATCTCCATGAAATGCTTGTGGATAATGCTGTCACCTCTGGTCACCAAGCCATGATAGTGTCCCTCAGCTCTTCCCTTGAAGCATAAAATAAAAAGATCAAAAGCAATGAAGCTAAGAATAAAAGGCAGTGAATGGGCTAGGAAACAATGGCATCTATGACAAGGTGCAGCTCGCCCTCTACAAAGGCACCCACAGGTAAGATTTACATTTCCCTGTTATCACTGCACCCCATGCCCAAACACTTAACCCACGCCACCCCATACACTTACATGACCTGGATTGGTTCTCACCTGGGAAACACCCCAAACTTAAGGAAGATTAGACGAATAGGACACTCTGAGACCTTCTCCAAACCTAACTTGTTAAATTGCATAACGTCTTGGAGCATTTGTCTGGCTAAAGGGGGGTTTGATGCACATGTTTGGGTAAAATATAATTATTGGATGTGATTTACATGTTATGATCCCTGTGACTTATGAACCCCTGGAGGGCGTACCTGTTGTCTCTGCAGGACTTTGCCCAGTGGACAGGTACACATGGGTGAATGATTAGCTCGGACCTTCATGGGGCTGAAAGCCCACAAATGGATGTTGTAACCCAAGCCAGGGGCAAGAAGACATCAGAGATTTACACCAGGAAGAAAGAAGGACGTTGCCATTGGAGACACCCTGGCAGACCTAGCCCCAGGGGGATCTTTCTCTTCCACCTGGACATTGACCTTTGAGAGCCCATGACGTCACCATTATGACCTTGGACGTCATCCAGAGCTAGGGTTTGCATTTTGAGGCCAGTTGTGTGTTGACTGGCACGTGTGGGCATCATCCAGGGCCTTTGGAGGCCAAACGTTCTGCATCTGGGGCCCAACGTTCCACCTTAGGGGCTCAACGTCACCTAGAAGGGCATGATGTCACCCTTGGAGATGATTTTAGGGTTTAATTAATTTTATTTATGTAAAAATTGAATTTTGATGTAAATTGGCCAGGTCGGCCTTTATTTGACCTAAAATTAATTAAAGGTCATTAGTTTTGTATAAATAGAGAGAAAGTAGTCTCATGTTTTCATCATCATTTATCACACAATAAGTGTGGTATGAAATTTTCGCCCTATTTGGGAGTTATTGGCTGAAATAGGGAGGCGCACTTGTCTTCGAGGCTAAAATTTGCAACTTGGATCATTTCTTGGTGAAGTTAATTAGCAATCTAGGTTTTATTGCTTGATTATTCTTGGTGAAGTAAGTAAATCTGCAATTTTTCATTTCATTTTGAATGGTTATGGTATATTTACTTATTCATGTTAAAGATTATGAAAGTGCTTGTTTGACAAACCCTAGGAGTAAAGGACTTAAGTTACTACTTCTTTGCTCTTCATTTGCTAGACTTTACTAAGGTGATTTGACTTAGATAAACTTCTAAAGCCCTAAATACTAGCACTTTAAAGCCATTGTCTAGTTATTGTTGCTCTTAATACCTTTCAATAGTCTAAGAAAGTAAGATTCACTAGGGCCTAAAATTGCTTACTCTCTAGTTAATTTGTCTTTAGGGTTTGGATGTTTGAGGCCTTGAAGTGCCAACACCTCCTCCATCCACCTCTTCTCCTTAGACAAGTATAATCATTGATGTTACTACTTCCAAGTGAAAGCCCTCACCTATTGACTCCATTGCTCCCATAAAGGCACTAGTCCACTTGCTTTAGTGAATGATTGATCAAACAAACACTCAAACTCTCTTCCTTGAAGCTCTTGCTAACTTCTACTAACTCTAAACTAGACTAATTCACTAGTTAACTTGTTGTTGTTGCAAATCACTGCTACAGCCATACTAATCTATGTTAATTTGCTCCATACACCTACATAACTTGCATCTAACTCACTCAGAAATTGCTTGTGATAATTGCCAAACAATCTATTAGATGAATGCTAAGTTTACATGATGTTTCCTTGCAATTTTGAGCACTAATACTTGTTGTTGTTACAAAAGATTGCTACAGCCATCTAACTACAACAAATTCTCTGCAAAATTGACATTTAATGCCAGCCAGACATTGCCAAAATTGCTTGTGACAATTGATCATTATTCTGCCTAGTTAAAGCTACCTTTTCTTGTCTTTTTCAAGCAATTCCAAGGCATAGTTTTTGTAGCTGTTATAAAATACTTATTGTTGTTGTAAACTATTATATTGCTGCAATTTTATATCAGCTAACATATTTTTCGAAGGTTCATGGTCTTATGAAGCACTAACATCAATTTGTACTTGAAAGCTGCCATATTTTTCTATGTTGTCTTGTTCTGGGCAGGTACACTTCATCTTTACTATTGTTTCATCCCTTAAAGACCTAAAGAACCTTTTGATTTGAGTGACCGGTGAGAGGGGGGTATTCTTGCATCCTTGTCTTAGTCTTATCATCCCTTTAGGTCACTGGGGACGTCTCCCTTGGGGTTATCTTGATATACTCCTAAACAGAAAGGGGTTTCCTATTAAGGTGATAGTGATAGGTCACCCCCTTGTTACGCCAATCTTGCCTCACTTTCCTTGGGCTTTGGGCAAGTACAGATTGTGCGATAACAATCACCTAAGCAACTACTTCAAGGAACAACACAAGGGAGGCTTCCCTAGCAACCTATTGTGCCTACACAACACCCTCCCTAATTTCTTCTCTTATCTTTTCCCTAAGAGAATAAATTGGGCCCCCTTCTAAAATTTTCTACTAAAAAGCCTCTCATTCTCTCTCGTGCAAATGGCAAAGCTCAAACCTCTTTTCCCACTCTCCGTACTTTACCATTTGCAGTGATTCTTCATGATGCTTCACTTGGCAAGTTTCTTGACTTGCATTCTCCTCGGAGTTCTAGTAATACTAGCGAAGTAGCGTCAAACTCCGTCGATACACCAACGAACTTCCCATCATACTCGTCGATACAACGAGAGGAGTTCTGAACACCACTTCCGATGGAGCAGAGCCGTTCACCGAACCTGTTCCTCCGATGTCCTCCGATGCATTGTTTATCGACGAGTTTCCTTCTTCTATCAGCGATATGCCTGCAGAGAGATTTCGATCCCTCATCGACGTTGAGAGTATCAACAGTGATCTTCTTTTCCTCGCTGACATAGACCTTGTCAGCAACTCTCCTCCATCTTGACACCTCTCCTATTCTCCTCCGATTCAGCGCCTTCTCATTGCACCCGTCAGTCAGATTCCTATTGTTATCGCGCAATTTGTACTTTGATAGAAGGGAAGAGGCAAGTGAAGACAAATTGGCATAACAGGAGACTATCCTATCACTGTCACCTCAATAGGATGTCTCTTTCTATTTAGGGTGGTAGACCCATGGGAGACGTCCCCGGTGACCTAGGGTTTTGAGAAGGCAAAAGATAAAGGCCAAGTAATAGGTTCCCTCTCACAAGTCACCACCGATCAGAAAGTCCGATTAAACAACCAATAAAGAAATAATAAACCAGAAGTGTACCTGCCAGGAACAAAGCAACATAAAACTATATTTTGCAAGAGCACTTGCTGGTTAGTACTTCATATAATCAGAGACTTTCTCAATAAAAGCAATTGACTAAGATATTGATGAAGTAAATAAATATGTATAGCAGCAATAATCACAAGACAATACTTCACAATTAATGCTTTAGAAAAGCTTCAAAATGAGCAGGAATGATTAATCATCAATGTCATAACACCAACGTTCATCAAAAGCAAATAAGGCTATGCATTAGTCAATCTTTTCAATCACTTAGAGGAGCTTTAAATGCTGCAAAATATGATTGTAACTCAATTGAATAGTACCAGCAATAAGGTTAGTAGCTCAATCTAATCTAGGGTTAGAAGGTGTTAGTAGTTTGTTCAATGATTTAGATGTTTGAAGGTTGTGATCAAAACACTCAAGAGAGAGGTCTTAGACCAGTGCTTTCATAGGGCAAATGGAGTCAATAAGTGGCTGCAAGAATTGAACGAGCAAGATGATAATAATAGAGCCAAAGACAAGAGGAATTTGATGGATGAAGTGTTGGTAAGCCAAGGCTTCAACCACCAAACCCTAGGGGGAAACGGTTACTAAGGTGTAGGTAACCCTAGGCCTTAGTAGGTCTTCCTCCTTCTTTAACTCAATGATAAAGGTAAAATCGGCTAGGATGAAGGACAAATGCTAAGGTGTTGCAATGGCAAGGCCCTAGCAATGGCTTCAAAAGAAAACGGCTCCTTGGTACAATCTAGTAGGTAGATAGTGTTGAAATAATGTAACTGCGAAGAGCATTCTTCTTATTATTTTGTTATTGGATTAAATCCCCATTGTGGATTAATCATGTTATTATTATTGGATTAAATCCCCATTGTGGATTAATCATGTCATTATTATTATTATTGTCATTAGATTAGATCCCCATTGAGGATTAATCTTGTCGGTAAWTGTATAAGGACCAAATCCCCTYTTGCRGATTGGTCATCGGACAATTACAAAGTGCAGAATAAGAAGTCGGACCCAACAGTTATAATGGAAGGGCCAGAATTAATTAAAGGTGGGTTTACCCACCCAGAGTGAGAGGTCGGCACTGCCAGATGGTGACTCTTCACACGTGCCAGATTGATATAAATAAGAGGCTAGCGCCTCACTTCTTACACACACTTCACTTGCTCATTCTCTTATGAGGCTAGCTGCAATTACAAGTTGGAGAGAGGAGAAGAAGGGTGGCGCATCACTTGAGGAGGACTTTTCTGTATTGGTATCTCTTGAACATTGTATAAGCTATTTATGATAAGGAAGTTTTGCTGGGTTTTCTTCCCCTAGAGGGTTTCCCAGGATAAATGTTGTGTCTCTTGTGGATGTGTATTTCTCAGTGATCTTGTTCTTATTATGCTCTTATCTAATGAAATGCAAAGAACTATAATAATGGCATAAACATTAACAGATAGCAATTAGAACAAGGACAATAACATGTGCTTGATCCCTAGGGTTTGAGCTAGCAATTTCATAAATTAACAAAATGCAAAGTAAAATACAATAACCATTCAAGTAAGAGAAGAATTGCAGAATTTTACTCATATTCACCGAGCATTATCAAGCAAAACCCTAGTTGTAGACTTTCCACCAAGAAAAATGCCAATTTCACCAAAAATAGCCCTCCTTCAACAAGTGCACACCAAAATTTCAGTCCAAAACCCTAATGAGGGCTGCAAATTTCAGACCTCACACAAGTGTGAGTGAAAGATGATGAGAAAATGAGAGTTTTAGCTCTCTACTTATACAATACCTTTGACCTTTAATTTCACCTTAGGTCAAAAAAAGGCCAACATGGCCAAATTTACATCAAAATATTGTTTTACATTAAATGTCATAATTAAAGCCCTAAATCAAGCATAAATGATGACGTCATGCCCTTTTACGGTGACGTTAGGCCTTTTCAAGGCAACGTTGGCCTCCTAGAGCAAAACGTTAGGCCTTCTTGGGCCTCCGGAACCTGCCACCTGGCACACAACTGCCTTCCAAAACCTCCACAAACATCGGATGACGTCATGGGTGTCCTAGGTAACGTCATGGGCCTTCCAAGGCCTACGTCCTGGTGGAAAGGGCACAACCCCCCTAGGTACGGGTCTGCCAAGCTGCCTCTAGTGGAACGTCCTCCTCTTTCTCCGATGCAATCCTCTTATCTGTCTCTGCCGCCTGCTGGGGTCTCAGCATCCATCTGGTGGGCTTTCAGCCCCGTGGAGATCCGAACTAATCATCTCCCCATGTATACCTATCCATAAGGGTACCTGTCCATCGAGTATGGTCCTGCAACATCAACAGATACGCCCTCCATGGGCTCTGTTGACCGCCTATTCAACTAGGGGTCAACCCATGTGCCATGAAGATATGCATCATCAAATGCAAGTATGTCGAAGACAGTATTGGTTCTACTTGGGCATTTGATGCTCCAGCACAAAATTTTGTAAGCGGGATTACCGCACCCCTGCGTGGGTTAATATTGTAATAAGTCTACATGGATCATGTTAGGTCAATTGCCTTAGGGTTTCCTCATTAGGAGAGTTCCTTTCATTGAGTGTTTTTTATCCTCAGGAGGTTAATGTGGCCTAACCAGCTGGGTTAATCTCCCTTGAGTTTTTCACTCCCACCCAATAAATCCTCCAAAGTGGTGAAAGGCATTCTAATGAAGTGATTCTTAGGTAGCTAGTGTTTAGGAATGTTGTAAATGACCATGTAAGACAGCACACGAAATTTCGCGGAATTCCGTCAAGTATAGCTAGGTTTTTTTTAAGGTTCCGAATTAATTAATTGATTAATTAATCAATTAATTCTGGGTATTTAATGTAAAAACTTAGGTCCCGGGATTTGCAATAGGGGTATTTGTACTCAAAAGAAAGCTAATGAGACCCCCTGCACTCATAGACCAAGTTTCAACTTAGTCGAACAAGTTTTGCTAGGTTGTTTGTCCGTTTAGGAGTTTTTCGGGAAAAATGGCGGTTTTAATTGCCAAACCCAGAACATGGGAAAATGTAATTTTTGTAATAGTGGACCAAATCAAGTGAAGTAAAGGGCAATAATGAAGAGATGACCACCCCTAACCATTCCCTAA
>ML777562.1:1857302-1874708 GCA_009831015.1 Picea engelmannii | reverse complement strand
TTGGAGGCAACGCTAGGACTTCCTATTGGGCTAATGCTCACTAGATGTGGGATGTTTCCGAGAGAAATCAAATCTAAGCCATGTGTGTGGATGAGGTGGTAAGGGATGTCTAGGCAAGGGGTGCAGTGATAGCAGAGAAATGTATGGCTTACCTGTGGGTGCCTCTATAGAGGGTGAGCTGCACCTATCATGGATGCAAATGTTTCCAAGCCCATTCATGCCTTTTGTCTTTATTCTTATTCCTTCTTTCTTTCAAGAAGCAGTTAGGGACCACTGCCCTGGCGTGGTGACCAGTGGTGGCAATGTTACCCACAAGCATTTCACGAAAATGAGAAGGTTGGCTCGTGATGAGACGCCCTTTCTCTTGGTTATGCCACCAAGAGCCACTACCCCGGCGTGGTGACCAGCTGCTGGTAGTGTCATATCGCTACGTGCCCATGGACCTAATAGGCTGGCTCGTGATGAGACCCCCTATCCTCTAACTAGATCATGTTTTATTATTTTTATGGGTCCCTCTGTTTCTTGCTAAGAATCTTTTTACTGCTTTCTCGGGGATCCCTGGGCGAAGCATCTCAAGGTTTCATTCTTTGGCTTCTATCTTTTGCCAGCTACTTTTACCCTCTGGGCCTTTAGCCCCTTCTTCCCACAAAGTAAGGTACAGCCCTTAAATATTTGGCCAACCCAATGCCCGGACCAGTGTAATAGGATGGATGAGTGGGAGAAAGATGAAAAATGGTAAGTATGGTGGGAGCAGACGATGGCTTCTCATGAATCCCCCTAGTGGCAACTCAAACCCTATGGGTACCAGCTTGCTAGGGCATCCTGTCATTTCCCCCAGATATGGTCAAGTGGAGAGGTATAAGATCCAAGCACTTGTTAGAAACAAAAGGAATTGAATGCACATATTCAAAGGTTTTGAGAATCAAAGTGACACATACCATGATACCCGGACTCATTACCTCATGGAGCAAGATCCATTTCTGCTACAGGACTAGGCCGAGGTGATGGATGTTGCTGCTATTGACATAGTGGAGGCGCTGAAGAATGAAAAGATGGGCCCTCCAGGGCCATGCTCAAGTCGATATGGCTCTCGGTACTCCATGTCTAGGACATGTGGGCCTCAAGACATAATCTCCTTAGTTATCCCTAAACTGGGGGATAACACCTATCATGTCCAATGATTGAGCTTTCTACGCTTGATTAGATAACAGATCACTGATCGCATACCTCGCCTGATCTAGTTCATGTTGTGGTCATAATTAAGTTTGCTTGTGTCACCAGTAGCTTTCATTGTGTGTACCACACCAGCTTGTTTACTTTGCACTTCTTGATTTTATGACTAAACCATGACCATGAAACTGTCGTCTATCATCAGATGGGTTAATTGCAGTATTTGTAGGTCTTGCGTTGGCTTTGAAACACATCTGAGAAGAAAATTGGTCCTCCCAGCTCCTAAACAGTGTTAAGCGCTCTGAATATCAATTGGTTGTGTTATCGCACAAACTGTAGGTTGGGCAAAGCCCGACTCAATCCACAAGATGGCCATAACTGTGGGAGAGTCTACCCACTGTCACCTTAGATAAACCCTCCCCTTGCTTTAGTGAAGGAGAAATCCTACACAAGGGGGGAATCCCAAGTGACCCTAGGAGGAAATGAGATGGAAACTGAAGTTATGAAAGATGATGCCCTTATAGGTCAAACTACTGAATGCAAAGTGGCTTGGAAACAAATCTCAGAGATGGTTAATGGTTGCCAAGTGTTTGAGTACCTGCGGAAGATTGTTGTACCTACCCGAGACACCAGAAGAGACAGGTATACAAGCTCAAAGATTAAGTGGACAAGAAGGTTAAGCTTGATGTCCCAAACTACAGCAGTAAACAAGAGTATATATCAGAAATAAATAAAGCTAATTACTGCAGATTTAACCACTCAAAGCATCAAAGATTTATTGGGAAATGAAGCATGAAACAAGTAGATTAGTTCCCAATACTTTAGCACAAGCTTTAGTGGTACTAGAGGGTTGTTATGTGATGTCTTCAGAGTATATTTGTAACAGCCAAGTGGCTGTAGCAATGATTTGCTGCAGCAGCAAGTTTCAACCAAGAAAATAAGCAAGTAATCTGACAAAAAGTTCACCAATAAGTAGTAGACTGACAATAATGGCTTACAAGCAAATTTCCACGGTTGAAATGCAAGTTAAATTTAAAGATATTGAGTAATTTGTTGCAGCCCTAATGGCTCTAGCTTTAAGTTAGTAATAACTCAAGATCTACTAGGCCAATCAAGACGCCCTAGAGGCTTTAGCAAGCTTAAGACATCAAGAAAAGATTCCAACTTGAACAAGATCAATATCTCTATAAATCACATATACTAATGCAATGATTTGATTTCTCCAATGCAAGAGATTAGTGCCTAGAACTATTGGGTTATGGAGTCTTTTAATGAATGAGCTAATTATGCTACTTCCTTAGGGGTGTAAGCCCTTTTACTCCCTAACACAAGCAAAACTAGCAAGGAGAAACTAGGAGGGTGTAAGCCCTTTTACTTCTCCTAGTAATCCTTTGTAGAATAGATTATTCAAGACAATCATGATGGGATTAGTGGGGTTGTATGCCCTTATACTCCCCAAGAGCTTAACAAATTAACCCTGCAACCAAGAAAGAAGCAATAACAAAGCAAAGATTCCTTACCTAGTCCAAGCATTAACAAGATAAACTCCTCTTTAACCAAGAAAATTCCATCACAATGCAAGAATTGGCCTCCAAGAGAGATAGCGCATCACTTCTCCATCCAATAGTAAAGACAAATCATCACAAGAGCAAGTAGTAGAGAGAGATAAGTAAAATTGCCCAAGAGGGGCGCAAATTTCATCCAAGTAGCTCTTCTCATGTGAGAGAGTTATGATTAAATGAAATGAGTTTGATCCTTACTTATACAAAAGTTCTAAAAAGTGTTTGTCCACTTAAAATTAGGGCAAACCCCAAAGTAAGGAGGTCGACCTCCTTTACTTTGCCCCTTTACAACATAATTTTAAAATTGCACATAATAAAAACCCTAAAACATGATGTCATATCCTTAAGGAGTGACATTTTGGCACTCTGGTCAAGTCGTTGGGGCTGAAGGAGATAGCGCTAGGTCTCCAAAGGCCATGTGTCCTCAAGCCAAGGGTCTCCTCCTTACTGCAAGGGCTCTTCCCATCAAAAGGTGCCAAATGTCCATCATCACCACCAAAACCCTAGCCCTAGCATGACGTCAACCCTCCAAATGTGACGTTTTGGCCTCCAAAGGCAAATCGTTGGGCTTGTAGGGGCTAGGTGAGGTCCTCCATGGTGTCTTCCGTTGCCTCCAGAGGCAACGTTCATCTTCCTTCTTTCCCCAAGGTGTGGGTTATGGCATCCAACCTGTGGGCTTCTTGCCCCAATGAAGGCCCAAGCTGGGCTTGTTCCTCCAAGATGTCCATCAAGCAAGGTCCTGCAAAGACAAACAAGTGTGCCCTCCAAGGATCTCAAGTCAAAGCATCATGGCAAGTAAAATCACATTTAATATAAGAGCCATCCGAGCATGTACATCAAAAACTACCTCATCAAACTAAACAAGTGCTCAAAGACCCTATGCAATTTGCCAAGTTTAGGTATGGGAGGGTTGACAAGGTGACCTATTGGGTGATTGATTCCTCAAGTCAAGCATTGTGTCCTAGGTGGACCCCTCTATAAGCCATGTGGAAAAAATGAAGTGGATGGGGGAAAGACTTTTGGGCATGGGGTTCATGACATACAAGGGTTCATAGTGTGTCATTTATGGGTACCTTTGTAGAGGGTGTGTTGCACCTTCGTTTTCAATGCATCCTTTTTCCAAGCCCAGTTATTGCCATTAATTAATTAAGGTCCAGAACGAATGGGTACTCCCTATGGGTAAAATAAAGTTTGGGGGGCGGTACCACAGTGTCACTTGAAGGGAGAGGTACACAGAGTGCCATATGGGTAAAATCAAGCTTGTAACGCACTTGTGTAGATCCCTCAACAAGTGGGAAATTTTATAATACGTGTATTTGCTTTTGCGGGTCTTTGACTTTTTAGGAGAAACATTTCATTGTTCTCAAGACCTCTTTGGGCAAGCATCTGGAAGGTTATGATTTGGCTTTTATCTTTTGCCAGCTATATTCCCTCTAGGCCTTCAGCCCCTTCTTCCCATGAAACGAGGGACAATCCCTTCTTGGGTCAATACACCCGAAAATCCCAAAAGATAGGGAGATGAGAGGATGAAGTGTGGAAAATGATAAATATGATTGAGAATGGCAGGATGACTTGTCAAGGGGACCTCCCACTAGCAAACCCATCCCTAAGGGTGACCACTTACTAGGGCACAATGTCAACCACCAAGGTGAAACAAGGCAAAGAACATAATTTCGAAGCAGACATTACATAATCAAAAGCAGTTTAAAATACAACATACTCAAAATGCCTCAAATATTAAAGTGACACTTCCACAATACCTAACTTGTACCTCGTGGAGCAAGACCCATTGTCTTCCGGAAGCAACTTGATGTGGTGAACGTCATCATGATGAACTGAGGTGGTGGGGTGGTGATGTAGGTCTCTATCTATGCATGTGAACGTTGTTAGCCATACGTCTCTCGATAGTCCATGTCTGCAACCTGAGGGCCTCGAGACATCATCTCCTTAGTTATCCCTAGGAATTGGGGATAACAGGTTGTTTTTGTGGATTTATATTTCTGTGCTACTGACATGTTATTTCAGCTCCAATGGATGAACTAAAAGCCTATACAATACAGATGACACGGGAACTGACGAAACTGGATTCAAGCAAAGAAACAGCAAGAATGAGGCCCATACTTCCATTAAAAAATGCCTTTGAGCGAAATTTTTCGACATTCTTCAGAGTGTATTTTTCACCACCGAAACATGTCGATTGTATGAATTACGCAATTATGATTCCAACGCAACTGACGAAATCAAAATCTGAGTCCTGCAAGTGCCAAAATGATCACCAGGGAGTTTTCACCCAAACTAACCTCATTAATCGTGACACTAACAAAATATTTGAATAGCATGATAAATTATCTAGCCGAAAGCATCTCTCCATGCTCTTCACGTCACAGAAAGTGATGCCTCAATCAGACATCGTATGAGAAAGTTATGGACTTTTGAACTCAAACTCTTGTTGTTGCTTGACGGTAGTTTGAATTTTTTCGATTGATCTTCCTTTAAAGGAGGAGTTGTTGGAAACTTCTTCGGACACAGAGGAGGAGTTCCCATGAACTCCTCCGGAAGTTGTTGAAAAATGCTCCGGAAGTTGTTGAAAAGTGCTCCAGAAGCGAAGGAAGAGTTCCTTCAAAGAGCTTCGGCTTACACCGGAGGAGTTCCTTCAAAGTGCTCCAATTTACATCGGAGGAGTTCCCACGAACTGCTCTCATACATAGAGGAAGAGTTCCCACAAACTGCTCCAAAACAGGAACGGGACCCTACAAAACTTATTTTCGTATTTTGGCCATAACTTTTGACTCGGATGTCCATTTCACACGTTCCTTATACCGTTGGAAAGGTTTTTGCGAGATCTACGACTTCCCTGTTATATGATTTGAGAAATTCCTCAACAATTGTCTGCATTTTTCAAGATTATGATCTGGCACCTTGTCAACATCCCTGAGGAGCACAACACATCAACCATGAGCAGAGGAACCAAGGATCGAATTCAGGGAATCTTATACGAAAATTCAATTAATTAATATTTCAGTTCTATGAGTTTGAATGCTTGGTTTTAATAGTTTATTTTGGGGTTACTCTAAGGTCATTCATTTGTTGCATGTTGAATGGTGCCAGGTACCAATGCCAAGGGGAGGTCGTACTCAGCATACTCGCAATGCGATTTACAGCCACTAACAATAGAGAATTAACAACAACAGCAATTGTCGCAGCAGTTGGGAGCATCAAAGGGAATCGAACTCAAATGACTGAAGAGAGAATCCAAACCCTAGGATAATCGGATCTCCCAGTGTCCAAGCTAGTCATTACAATGGTTGAAGTGCACTATAGTTGAAATCTATGATGGCCCACCAGCGCTAAAAGACAAATTTAAAATGTAACTGTTATCTTTGTTCTCTCATCATTACAAAGAGGATAAAAGCAAATGTTGGTAAATGAAACGTCATGGGGGAAGGCAGAAGGCCAAAAGTCATGTGAACTTCAATAAATACGGGAACTGTATCCAAGTAAAGAGCTTTTGGCTTTTCAAGCATTGTATACACTCACAAAACTATTTTTGGAGAAAATATTGTGTTAACTAAAATTGAGAAGCCTTCCATGGAGCTTTCATGTACAATTACTAAAAATGTTAATGAGGAGAAGCATGTTTGGCCAAGCTATTTTTTGAAGAGTTTTGATCCTCGTGTTGGACGTGCTATGGGCTATTCCTTTGCGTTTTGCTCAGCAATTGGGTTGTGTAAGAATGTACTTCATGTTGTAGACTATTCTTATGTATGATAGTTGCATTCTTATTTCTGTTTTTCGGAGAATAACTCTCTAAATTCGTGGGCGTAGAACCGTAAATGATTGTTTAAATGCTAGACTACTCTATGTTTATAGTTGTTTATTCATGTTCTTGTCTTTTCTTTGTGTGAACTATTTCACGAACCCCTGCCAGGAGCATGGTTGGTTATATGTTTACTTTCTAGTTACCATAGTTCCGTCCAAGCTCATGCATCTTAGATTCACTGCATTTCATTCTTTAGTTTAGAAAACCTTCATCGGTGGATCGCAACGCAACCAGTAAATCAAAGCCAGAAATGGCTGCCAGGCCAAAATCCAAATGGGTTCCCTATTCCAAACGGTGAGAGGTCTGATTGGGATTTCTCATCGGGGGTAACCATTGTTGTTGACAAAGCGTGATTATGCCTGCGTTAACACAACCTCAAAGGATCCTATAGCAAGTCAAGGCAAGTCTACGGCCCCATATCTTGGTTACTTGATTGTACCTCCAACTAGATCAATATTTAAAGTGAAGACAAGGTGGCTTAAACAAAGACAATTCAATCTGTGTGAGGGGTGTTTCTAAGACAAATAAAACTATCTACCACAACAAATGAGTAAATAAATGCCCTGAAACACTAGCTATTAAAGAAAAAGAAAAGGTTTTAATAAAATTTGTTGTAAAAGATGATCTACTTCAGAAAAATAACAAATTATGACAGCAGCAATAGAACAGTCCTAAATTAGCAGAAAGTAAAATAAAATAAATGTTAAATGTGAGCTAAAAGACTAACAAACCAATAGCTAATGATTGCTGAAATAAATTAGCATGAAACTACTTTAAACAAATGCAAGATGCCAAGCCCTAATGGCTGAAAATTGCAATAATGCAGCAATAAATGATGTTACAGATGATTCTAGGCCAAGAATGCAACTAAACCCTAGATGTTAGGTTAATAATGACTAAGAATTAAAGATGAAATGCAACTAAGGCTTAAACTAATACAAGATGTCAAGGAAAGAGAGAGCTAGGGTTTTAAAGTAACTTGCAAAAAGAGAGAGGACTAGTGTCGTCTTAGTTCCTTGGGCATATGGAGTCAATAAATGCAACCTTTATGAAGAAAACAAGCAAGAGAAAACCTAGGAATCAAACACTAGGAGTGTACACTCACAAGCCCTAGGTATAAATCCTTTAGGAAAATAAATTAGGGGAGTACACTCACAAGCCCTAAATGTTGTCCTATGTCTTCTAAGGCTTCTAACAAGAGATCAAGGTAGATCTTGGATCAAAACCCTAGAGGAGTCCAATCACAAGCTCTAGAATTTAACCAATAAGGGTAAGTCTAGGAGTACACTCACAAGCCCTAAAATTAACCTAATATGCTTCAACAAACTTAAAATAAATGAAAACAAGGGAAGGGAGCTCACTTGCAAGCCTTCTTAAGGCTTCGAAACAAAATTTATCCAAGGAGAACAAGATAACATGCAAATTATCACCACTTTGATAAAACATTTACTTAAAGCACCAAGAATAAACCATCAAATACTTGGAAAGACCACTTACTAGCCAAGTGGTTGAGCATGAAGAAACCCTAGCATGTAATCATCCACAAATATATGAAGAAATATCCACAAGATCACTCTCCAAGAGCTACACATAAGTACTTGATGATGAAAAAGAAGTAAAGAAGACAAGTATAGAAGTGTTTCTCCACAAGTGAGTTATGATTTACAAGTGAGGAAGCACTAGCGTATATATATGAGGAAACACTAGTGCTTTACCACTCTAGAAGCCCCTATAACAACATAAATCCATGATACAAGGTGAATAGGTCTAGGCTGACCCCCAAAATAGCATCCAACATAAGAAAATGCTAATACATCAAAACATCTCCCTAAAAGTCACACGTGTAGGTGTGAGAGCCTCCAAGGGAGGTGACGATCCTCCAAGGGGAAACAAGAGCCTCTAAAGGCCACATCTCTCCTCAAAAGTTGTGAAATACCTCAAAAGTCATGTCTCCTCGTCAATAAGGTCACATCCCCTCATCAAATGTCACCTCTCATCACCATTAATGCTAGGTTGGCCTAGGCAAGCATCAAGTCACCATCAAGCATGACATCATCATCAAGATCTCCAACGTCCAAGGGCTAGGGTATGACGTCATGAGGGGAACGTCATGAGGGGAAAGAGATCCACTACCTCTCCAAAGAGGTGTACTATCATCATTGATGCTCACATCATCAACCCCAAGCTCAAACCCTCAAAGGGAACAATGTCCATGGCGAGGGCCTGTATGCCCCCTAAGTAGAGCACATCAAGCCATATATGCAACGTCCAAGGTCCAAGAGATGTTGGAAGGTGTCCGGAGGCAAGCCAAGTCATCAAAAGACCCAACGCTCAGCATCAAGTGTGCAACGTCCTCTGTATAGTGTATAACATCCTAGGTGCAATCATCAAAATGTCCCTCCAGGGGTACATCATCATCAACAAAGCTCACAGGATCAAGACAGACCAATATTACGAGATACAAGAGTCGTTAGAATCATACAAAGTAAGTCACAATCTAATACAAAAGCCACTTAAGCAATTTACATTAGGTATCTTCTTCAAACTTCACACTAGCTTAAGACCTTATGCAACTTGCCAAGTTCAGGTATGGCAGGACCATCACAAGACCTTATTAGGTGTGCTAGCACACAAGTAGAGGAGTAGTTCCCGAGAAACCCTTCAAAGTGTAAGTATAAGTGAATGAGGTGGCATGGGGTTTACTCCATGGTCATGGTGCCATTGACATGCAAGGCCGCGTGTAGGTTCATTTCCATGAGCACCTTCGTCGAGGAAGCATTTGGTGCTTGAGTTACCCTTTCCTCGACAGAGTGTGTATTCAAAACCCCTTCTTGCCTTTTGATATTCTTTTATTCCTTTGTAAGTTCCCTTTTCAGGGTCATGCGTTTATTTTCTCAATGGGATTAAGTCCTTTTAATTTAATATGCATTCAGTGTTGAGAATTATAGCTCGAATAGGAATCAGTTCGAGATATTTTTGGAAAAAGTTATTTTCGAAAAGTGTTTCTATTTTCGAGAAAGTAAATTCTATTTTGAAATTCACTTTAGTTAAAAATTGAGTCTTATTTTTAGCAATTGAGTCTAAAAAGTGTATTTCATGCATGCATGACTTAGACTATGAGTAATCTCAAAAATAGATTAGGGTTTTGGTCTCAGCTAAAGCTATAAAGACAAGTCAAGATAGAGAGTTAAGACACACAAGAACAATTGAGGAGGTTGAGCGATAGAGAGGGAGAAAGTGCAAGCAGCGAGTTTCCAACAACACACAGTTCCATGCAGCAGTTCGTACAGTTGTACATAACAGTTCCGTACAACAGTAGAAAAGTCTGTACAATCGTACGGACATAGTTGTACGGACGTTTGTACAATCTGTACGAACATGTCATACAACAAGCCGTACTTCCCCAACAAATTGTTCCACTCAATTTGAGGTGTTTTTTGATATCTGTGTAGTGTTGTTTTTTGGACAGCGTGTGGAGGTTTCCTTGTAAGTTTTTCGAAGGAATGAAAAGCATATTTGAAGGAATAGTTACCGGTGTATGTGCGAAATTAATTTTTATGCTTCTGCTATTTGATTTCCAGCTATTGTGTGATTAAGGATATGGTCTGAAATTTATTTCTGCACTAATTAAATTCACTAATCTACTTGTTTGATTGAGACCATAAGGACTTTAGTCACTTAGGGCATGAGAATTTTCACATAGTATCAAAGCTTCTTTATCTGATTGAGATTCTCTAGGATTTGCAGCGGTAAATCAACTGCAGGGAAGAAGGACCAGCAATGAGAGGGTTTCAAAGTTTCATTTTCAGATTTGGGACTTTGTGCAATAGATCTCAAAGATGGCATCTACTAGCCTTAGGTTTGAGGATAGATTGGATGGTGCCTCGAATTTCGTATCATGGAAGGTGAGGGTTACACACTTTGCTACAAGAGAATTATCTCTGGGATATTGTCAAGAACGTTGCTACTCCGCCTACAGATTCGCCTGAGTTGGTAGCTCACAACAAGGGGGTTGTGAAGGCCAAGAGGATGATCTTGGATACAAGAAAATATCATCTTATCCCTCATGTATCCAAGAAGAAGACAATGAAGGAGATGTTCAATGTCATAGTTAGTCTCTACCAAAGTCTGAACATAAACAAGAAGACGATATTGCAAAACAAACTTACATCCATAGTGATGACTAGATCAGACACAATCAAAAGTTTACCTTATGAAGATCACACACATTCAAGATCAACTTGCAGCAGTTGGGGAAAAGTTTGAAGATACAGAGCTAGGGAACGTGGCACTGAATGGATTCCCAACTTCATGGGAACCATGTCAAAGGTATTTGTACTCGGGAAAACCTCCCTAACTTTGAGAGGCTCTGGGATAATTGTATCCACGAGGAGACTCAGATGGAGTTAAAGGTCGACAAGAATGAGGGTGAAGAGAACCTAGCTCTATTTAGTCAGTGAAATAAGAGCAGAGGTAATGGACCCGGCAAGGTTAAGGGAAAGAGTGAGGAGTCAACCTCACAGCCAGGAAAGAAGGACTTGAGTAAAATCAAATGCTTTAATTGTCATAAACGCGGTCATTATGCATCATAGTGTCCAAATAAGAAAAAGGGTAAAGTGAAGCAACAGCAGAAGCAAGTAGCAACGTCTACAGAAACTCGGATGACTGAGTTTGTTGTTAAGTTCAAGAAGGATTTCTCATTGGTATCTTGCCTTTCAACTAGCACAATTCCGAAGAATGTGTGGTATGTGGACAATATGACATCAGTGTGCCAGTTGTTTTCTAGTTTGAAGAAACGGGACTCGGGAGTACAAGTTGAGCTTGGTAATGATGCCAAGTACCCAGTATAAGGAGTTGGTACTATTCCCTTCCAGCGCGAGTCAGGTAATTCTTTAGATGTTGACAATGTCTTGTTTGTTTCGGGTCTCATGAAGAATTTGCTTTCAGTTTCGGTCATGGAGGATAAGGGCTTTGTAGTTGAGTTCAATAACCAACAAGTCCTCATCAGGCCGAAGGATTCTAGCCTAGATACAACTCAAGTAATAGGGGTTAGAGAAGGTAATTTGCACACAGGTTGCAAGGTAAACCTGTTCGAGCCTTGGTGCATAACAATGATAACTTGTGCTAGTTGTGGCACAAGATGTTGGGGCACCTGCATCACAAGGCATTGCTTATTCTAAGAGAGATAGTCACGGGTCTTCCAAAGTTTAGTATTGAGCGGCATGGTGTATGCATAGGATGCACACTTGGTAAGCATGCCAAGGTTGCTTTCCCAAGCAGGGAGCAAAGGTCCAAGGGGATTCTAAACCTAGTACATTCGAATATTTGTAGTCCAATATCAGTAGCATCAAAAACAAGAAGCATGTATTATGTTTCCTTTATTGATGATTTCTCTCGCAAGACTTGGATCTATTTCTTAAAGACCAAAAATTATGTCTTTAGCAGGATTCAAGAGTTCAAAGCTCTAGTTGAAAACCAAACAAGGAAGAAGATCAAAGTCTTGAGATCGGACAATACGAAAGAGCATACCTCCAAGGAGTTTGAGGGTTTTTGCAAGGAGGCGGGAATCAAGAGGGAGCTGACAATTCCATACAACCCATAGCAAAATGGGGTTGGAGAGAGGAAGAATCGATCCATCATAGTGGTTGTTAAGGCCATGATACATGACCAAGACTTGCCCATGTTTTTCTCAGCAAAGGCATGTAACATAGCAGTCTACATCTAAAACCAGTATCCTCATAAGATCTTGGAGGACAAGACACTAAAGGAGGCATTCATTGGTGTGAAGCCGGAGGTGAGTCATTTCCACATCTTTGGTTGTCCAATTTATATCCATGTTACCGGTAGAGAAGAGGACCAAGTTGAAGCCCACCAACAGGAAGAGTTTGTTTGTGGGTTACAGTGAGATTTCAAAAGCTTAAAGGGTTTATATTCCATTCTAGAGGAAGACAGTAGTAAGCAGGGATGTAAAGTTTGAGGAAGACTTTGCATCCAGGAAGTCTCATGAGCCTACTCCACTGGCAGGGTATTGATGATTGCAGCTATGTGAGACATTCTCCAACTTACGAACCTGTGAGATGAGGATCATTGCCCCTAAGAAGGGTACGTGGTTCCTACCTGAGACGGAGCTGGAACGTAGAGATGACCTCCTCCATTCAGAGAGTTGAGAAGAACTCCAGATGATTAGCCAGTGGGAAAGGCGATCTGTTGAGTTAGATGTGCATGTGGTTGAGCACAAGGTGAACATGTGAAATCCCAAAGTGTTGGGTGCATCGTCATGTGAACAGAAATGAAGATGATGTATTAGCCTCCTCTGAGCATCAGAGTTGACGAGAAACTCCAGATGATTCTCCTGTGTGAGGCAGTGGGAAAGAAGATCTGTAGAGTGGACGTGCCTGTGGACGAGCACAAGTGAACGTGTGAAGATCTGGTTCTTCTGTGTAATGCAGTGAGCCAGAGATATGGGCATCCCTATGGATGTGCTCCTAGTGGATGAGCACTAGTGGTTGTATCAGATCCTTTGTTATATTGTACAAGAGTCAGACCTGCCTATAACCCTAATTGTAATGTAAAGGGTACAAGTCAGCCCCACCTTAATGTGATTGTTAATTAATGTAAAAGATAATTAATCTGGTTAATGTTAATTATATTATAAGCTAGTGAGGTCGGCCATGTTGTGCCAATAGACACTTCTGTTGACATGTTCAAGTTAGTATAAGTAAAGGTAAATTCCACATATCTTCCATGTGAGTTTGGAAATTTCAGCAAGTACACTTTCTTGGGATAAGTGCGCACCTCTCTTGGGCACTAGTCTTCTAGGGTTTGAGCACCCTCTTGTGTGCTAGGGTTTATCTTGGTGGTGATGGTCTTTCTCTTGAAGAATATAGCAAAGGATTTGGCTGGGTTTTCTTCCCTTGTTGAGAAGAGTTTCCCAGGATACTTCTTGTGTTCTTGTGCATGGTGCTTCTTCCTGTGATCTTGATTGTTGCAACATTTATGGTTATGGTTAAATGTTAAAAATGGAATGAACTTCATGCTTAACCAAGCTTATTGAAAAATCAACATGGTATCAGAGCATAGGTCTTGAAGAACCCATTGCACAAGCTACAAGCTTTTAACAGTCATCCCTCCTCTTCTGCAGAACCGTACGGCCCTCCTAGGGTTTCCAGAAAACCCGTACGACCCTCTTCTTTTCAGTGTTTCAGCACTTGGAACTTGGACATTGGGGATAAAATTACCATAGGAGTGTACAGCCTCCTTCAACGCACCTCCAGCAAGCTTCAGATTGCATTTCCAAGCATTTTGACTTTTTGGCCCTAGGGTTTCGCTAATTTCTGCAAAAACTTCAGAATTAGGGTTTCTGCAATTCCTTGAAGGAGCTATTCAGCTCACCAGTGTTCTCCTATATTTCAAAGGCTTATTGTTGGCAGTCATAAGTCCAACTAAACCTAAAAGTGCTAGCCTAGCCTAGCCGTTAGGCTTACTAGCCAAGTTGACAAGGGTTTGTGAAGAATCCAAAAATGAGCAAAATCATAATGAAGGGAAAACTTGATGATTCAAGCAAACTCAGTTCCACGAAAACAAGACCTCAAAGAAATGAAGACATCAACTTATCAGCACCCTCAGGTATGCACTTGTATATATATTATTTGTATCATTGTCATGAGGGAAATTGCAGGACGAAGGAACCTTTTGTTGAAGTCGTAGATCCAGAGGAATCTTAGAGCATTCAAAGGAACGAAACACTGGAAGTGAAGACTCCAGGTTTGATTGCTGTAATTGTCATTCTTCTAACCTATATTTCTAAAGTTTGCTACAAGTAGGTGTCATAGATAGGACAACAATCCTTAAATTGTTTTGATTCTAGAGATGTACTCATTATTCCTTTAGGAGATATTCTTGTTTTGGTTCCTCTTGTTTTTTTGTTCCAGACAGGTTAAAAACAAAGGAAGATGCTTATCCTTCAGAGGGAGTCAAAACTATTTGAGAAAGAGGAAGAATAGAACCATCATTGAGACAACCAATGCAATAATGCATGATCAGAATCCTTCTAGGATTCCATGGGGCAGAAGCATGCGTAACACAGTATATGTTCAGAACAAGACTCTTCACCAGACTTTGAAAAACATAACTCCCGAAGAAGTCTTCACTGGAATGAAGCCTGAGATTGAACACTTCAGGTTATTTGGGTGCCCAGTGTATTTTCATGTACCCAAAGAGAAAAAGTCCAAGCTAGATCCTTTAGAAAGAAAGGATACAGTGAATCTTCAAAAACATCCCTGGTCAAAGACAGATTGAGAGAAGCAGAGACGTTGTCCTTGAAGAAGAGATAGTCTTTGAAAGACCCAGAGAATCTCAGATGAAGATTGACAGTAAGACAATACCTTCTCCCCCCTTCAGCAGTTCAGAGGGAGACAGACATTAATCCAGTTGTTCCCGTTGATATGTTCAGAGATATTGCAGTAGGGCATAAAAGGCCTACCTAGACTCACTCTGCAAGAGGCAGAGAAACATACAAACCTCTCAAGGCACATCCCAAGAAAGCAAAAGAGATTTTCAAGATATCCTCCAGTCATGAGCCACTTCATTAACGCTGAGCCTCCTTGTCTTAGAGAAGCAACAGGAGAACAGGTATGGCAAGATGCCATAACAGAAGAATGCCAGTATATCTTAAAAAAAAATGATGTATAATATATTATTCAGGGACCAGAAGGTAAGTCTAAGGTAACTTCCAAGTGGATCTATAAGATCAAGCATGCAGCTGATGGAAGTGTCGAGAAATACAAAACGAGATCTATAGCCAGAAGTTTCTCACAAACAGAGGGAGTTATCTATGATGAGACACTTGATCCAGTAAACCCGATACACTTCCATCCGTACTACAATCCATGAGTTGGAAACTATATCAGATAGATAGATTCTTGATGAGTTTGGATTACAGCAAGAATGTTGCTAATCCAAGCCTGTATTATTACAGTGTTGGTGACAAGAGCCTGATTTTGATGACTTATTCAAAAAGCCTTGATGTTGGATACAAGTAATCCTTGACTTCTGAATTCGAGATGAAGAATTTAAGTATGATGCACTACTTCTTGGGACAAGAAGTATGACAGAGAACCGATGAGATTTTCCCGAGTCAAGGAAAATATACAGTGAAAATATTAAAGAAGTTCAGTATGACAGAATACAAAATCCACCGTGATGGATTTAAAGAAAAAGATTGATGATGATTCAGACGAGACCGAGCCACAGTTGATTGGATCACTGAAGTATCTAGTTAACACCAGACTTGATTCATGCCTTGCAATGAATGTGCTTAGTCATTTCATGGGTCAACCGAGACAGACTCACTAGACAACAGCAAAACATGTATTGAGATATATACGAGGCACAGTGGGATATCGCCTGAGATATGTCTCCAGTGTGAACTTGAGTTTACAGGATATGCTGATTCAAATTGAGCAGAAATTACAGTGGACCAAAAGAACACATCCGGTTGATGTCCTACCATGAAGTTTTCCATGGTTTCCTGATGCAGCAGGAAACAAAACTATGTGGCCTTGACCACCACAGAGGCAGAGTATATAACATCGAGTGTGCGAAGCAATATGGCTTCACAAGCTTCTGACAAATTTACTTGACCATGAGATAGATCCTATGATGATAACCAAGAGCCATGTGTAAAGCTCCTTGAGAACCCAGTGTTTCCTGATCAATCGAAACACGATGAGATGAAATATCCTTATATCAGAGATATGATATAGAGGAAAATCATACACATGCAGTACCTTCCAACACATGAGCAAATTGCAGACATCTTCACCAAACTAACTTGGTGAAGAATGCCTTACTAGTTAAGAGGGAGTATTGATGACTCCAACCAAGACACAATTCAGAGTACATCCGTGTGAGACTTGGCATGATGAAGAATGCCTCCCTAGCTGAGAGGGAGTGTTGATGATTGCAGCTGTGTGAGACATCCTCCAGCTTACAAACTTGTGAGATGTGGATCATTGCAACTATGTGAGTCTATCTCCAGCTTACAAACCTGAGAGAAAGCCCCTAAGAAGGGTACATGGTTCCTACTTGAGACAGAGCTGGAACGTAAAGATGACCTCCTCCATTCAAAGAGTTGAGAAGAACTCCAGATGATTATCCAGTGGAAAAGACGATCTGTTGAGTTAGACGTGCATATGGCTGAGCACAAGGTGAACGTGTGAAATCCCAAAGTGTTGGGTGCATCGTCATGTGAACAGAAATGAAGATGATGTATTAGCCTCCTCTGAGCATCAGAGTTGACGAGAAACTCCAGATGATTCTCCTGTGTGAGACAGTGGGAAAGAAGATTTGTAGAGTGGACGTGCTTGTGGACGAGCACAGGTGAACGTGTGAAGATTTGGTTCTTTTGTGTAATGCAGTGAGCCAAAGATATGGACATCCCTATGGATGTGCCCCTAGTGGATGAGCACTAGTGGGTGTATCAGATCCTTTGCTATATTGTACAAGAGTCAAACCTGCCTGTAACCCTAATTGTAATGTAAAGGGTACAGGTCTGCCCCACCTTAATGTCACTGTTAATTAATGTAAAAGATAATTAATCCGGTTAATATTAATTATATTATAAGCTAGTGAGGTCTGCCCTATTGTGCCAATAGACACTTCTATTGACAGGTTCAGGTTAGTATAAGTAAAGGTAAATCCCCCATTGAGGAAACATATCTTCCATGTGAGTTTGGAAATTTCAGCAAGTACACTTTCTTGGGATAAGTGCGCACCTCTCTTGGGCGCTAGTCTTCTAGGGTTTGAGCACCCTCTTGTGTGCTAGGGTTTATCTTGGTGGTGAAGGTCTTTCTC
>ML777562.1:1773622-1857252 GCA_009831015.1 Picea engelmannii | reverse complement strand
TGGGTTTTCTTCCCTTATTGAGAAGGGTTTCCCAGGATACTTCTTGTGTTCTTGTGCATGGTGCTTCTTCTTGTGATCTTGATTGCTGCAACATTTATGGTTATGGTTAAATGCTAAAAATGGAATGAACTTCATGCTTAACCAAGCTTATTGAAAAATCAACACAGGGGATGAGGAGCAGGAAGCTCCAAAGGTTGAGTCGAGGTCACCAGTGATTTTCAGGGCAGTACAACAACCTTTAGGGGAACAAGGGGAGACAGTAGCCCCTTCCACTTCTATCAAGAGACCTTGATGGTTTAGTCAAACATTGAAGGATGCTCAGGAGCATGTTGAGACTCCTAGGAGGACATTCAGACAGAGCAGACCTCCGAAGAAGATTCTAGGCTATATGGTATTGATGAGCATCGTTATAGATTGCTAGCCTTCCACTTTTCAAGAGGCAGTTGACCAACAAGTATGGCAAGACGCCATGGTGGTGGAGTACACCTCCATCATGAAGAATGATGTATGGGACATAGTGCCAAGACCGGAGGGGAATTCATTTATGAGTTCCAGGTGGCTCTACAAGATCAAGCATGTTGCAAATAGTAGCATTGAGAAGTTCAAAGCCAGGTTTGTGGCAAGAGGATTCTAAAAGAGAGAGGGAGTGGACTATGAGGAGACATTTGCTCCATTCGCCAGGGACACTTCCATTCGATCAATTATGTCCTTGGTTTCAATTATGGGATGTAGGATACATCAGATGGATGTGAAGACAACTTTCCTTAATGGCATCATTGAGGAAGAAGTGTACATAGAGCAGACTCGGGGCTTTTAGGTAAGCGAGAAGGAGTCCCATGTGTGCAGGCTTTAGAAAGCCTTGTATGGACTCAAGCAGGCACCAAGAGCATGGTATTCTAGGATCGATGGATATCTACCAAGCATGGGCTTCACCAAAAAAGAAGCAAATCCTAATTTATATTATATATTTGTTCAGACTGATCTACTCATTTTGGTGTTGTATGTAGATGACTTGTTTCTAATAGGAGCAGAGAAGCTCATTGCAGAGTGCAAAGCAAACATGGTGGTTGAGTTCAAGATGGACATCGGCGTGATGCATTACTTCTTGGGATGGAAGTTTTGGCAAAGACCAGGGGAGATTTTCCTTGGACAAGGTAAGTATGCAGTTTAGATCCTAAAGAGGTTTCAGATGGAGGATTGCAAACATATGGCCATGCCCATGATCACTAATTTGAAGAAGGTGACAACTTCAGATTCAGAGTTGGTGGATCCCGCGTTGTAAAGGCGGTTAATAGGTTCTTTGATGTATTTGGTCAACACCAAGCCAGATATATGTTTTGCAGTGAACACCTTGAGTTAGTTTGGAGCCAAGGCAGGAGCATTGGGTAGCAACAAAACATGTGCTCAAGTATTTGAGGGGCACAGTGGAGTATGGTCTGAGATATCTTGGAGATAATGAAGTGAAGTTGCAGGGGTATACAGACTCAGATTGGGTAGGCAGTGCAACAAATAGGAAGAGCACCTCAGGGTGTTGCTTTAGCTTGGGATCAACGATGATATCCTAGTTCAGCAAGAAGCAGACTTCCGTGGCACTTATCTCAATAGAGGCATAATACATGGCAACCAGTACGACTAGTTTTGAGGCCATCATAGCACACAGAGGGAGAGATAGAACGTCCACTATAACAACAAAACTAGACAAAAGATTGATCAGTAGTCATCTAAAGCATACAGACTTCAAGAAAGATGGAGAAGCGAACTTTGAGAGAAGAGTGGAGGCTATGTCTTTCCATCTTCTTCATCAATAAGCTTTTGGAGATGAAAAGCCTCCCATTGGGAAGATGTGATCTGAAATGGATCAATAATACGAAATGGTTTATTACCAATTGGCTCAAGTTTACACAGAGACTCGTTATAAATCCACATGGAACATAAAGGTGGTTTGAATGGGTACATGAACACAAAGTCATTTCCATATTTGTAGGAGACTTGTTCTAAATCCACTCAAAAAACAAAGGTGGTTTGAATGGGTACATGACCTACAAAGTCATTTCCATATTTGCAGAGTAAAGTCTGAAGTTGTGCATGGGTGGGAGTATGGCAAGACGTAAAGGAAGGGGGTTACCTTTAGTGTGGAGGTTGAGTGAGCAATACCATGAGTTGCAAAGAGCCCAATCTTTGCCCTTGACCTTCCACCCCAACCAAGGCAAGTAAGGAAAAGCTTTAGCAAGCAAGGGGGAGACAAATACTCCACTATCTGCCCCAACCAAGGAAAACAATGTAAAGGCACGTGAGGCAGAGCTTTGGAAGTAAGGGGGTGATGTATTGTCCACCCTTCGACTTCTATCCCAGCCAAGGAAATCAATACATAAGCAAGGTAAAGCTTCAAACAACAAGGGGAAGGTATAACCTCTGCATCATAAAGTAATAAGGTGTGGGACCCATGCCCAATGCAACAACAAAGTAAGCCAAGGCAAAGAGAGGCCTAACGTCTTCTCCCTACGCCCTTTGCACCAAAGGAATAAAGACAAAGTCTGGCTATGGGAGAAGAAAACCTCCACACCAATGAATGGGTGTGCCACATTGTTGACAAGTGGGGCTCCAGACTGTGAATCTAGAAAAGCACAAACCATCCACATCAACACATATTCCATAGGAATGCTAGGACCCTTCTTGGAAAGAGGCAATTGTACGAACGAAATGTGGCCTATCAACCCACAGCAATGAATGGTCCAACCTATAGTTAAGAATAGCCTTCAACTCACCAAAAGTCAACGAGCAGTTCCTTTTCTTATTCTTCAACCCAACTTTTGGCCTTCTGAAGGGAAGGAGATGGGGATACCAATCGACATTTGGTAACAAAATCGTGTTGATTAATTGACCTTCCAAGAGAAGGATCCATGAACACTAGGGTGACAAAGAGGAAAGGGTTCAACATTCTAAAAGTAGCATTCTTAGTTCAAAATCGGAGTTCGACAAAGGAGTTTTCGATTCACTTCAAAGGAGAACATTATTATATGGTTTTGGGTACCTAGCAAGACAGACAATGCTAGTGTCTTCCACTCAGCATAGTTGACGACTTTTGTTTCCAGTACAACATAACTTTGGCTCATTTAGCCAATTACTATCCACGGGGGAAATGCCTAGTAGAGTCCAATAACAAAAACCTCAACCACATCATCAAAAAAGTGGTTGGAGAGAACAAGAAATCTTGGGATGGTTAACTCAAATTTGTATTATGGGTTGCACGTATTACCAAGAAGCACGTGATAGGAAAGAGTCCATCTATGGCTTGAATGTGGTCTTGCCAGTGTACCTGAGATTGTCGATCTACAAGTTGTTGGAGCAGTTCATTACCAACCAGGAAGCACTCCAAGATCACATTGCCCACCTTGCACAACTTGATGAGGATCGTTGGGTGCCCTATGATCATTTTGTGGACTATCAGAGTCAAGTGAAGAAGGTGTTTGATCATAAAGCCAAGGACAGATCTTTGCAGGTGGGAGACTTGGTCTTGTTGTGGGACAAGAAGAATGAAAAATCTAGAGACCATAGAAAATTTGATGGTTGGGGCCATATCTTATTGATGCAGCAGTGGGTCCCAACACCTTTTACCTCACTAATTTGGATGGTGAGAAAGAAGAGATACCGATCAATGGGCAGCGTTTGAAATTGTAATTCCCATGACAGTTTTTTGGGAATTCTATACGGTAGTTAGAGTCGGTTTCTCCCATTTCCCTTCACTGAATTTTCATTTCCAACCTACTATCCTCATTTCCAAATTGTTGTCTTGTCATGTTTCCATTTTATTTCAGTCTTAGATTTATTTTCCTTTCATTATTGAGAATAGTAGGGCCCCTTGCATGTGTCTAAGTACCCATAGGTCTTTCATTTTTCTATTTTCTTTCCATTTTTAGCTAATTTTGTTATCCCAATCCACCATTGAGTCTGTTAGGTGTGCGTAGCATCGAAGAGACAATAGAAAGCATCTTGAGTCACATTATTGTCTTGTCTCTTCATGTCCTAGCATCGAATCAACCTTTGTTGGCCATCTGCCTCATCCAGCCCTAGGGACATGAAACTGCATTCTTGTACTGCAGGATTGTGTTGAGGAGAAAGATTTTCATCATTGCCTCTCTCCCAACAAATCATTCTTCATCAACTCCAGCACATTATCTAAGGTTTGATCCAAGAGCCAGAGTACCTTGATGGTTGTTAGCCTTGTTATCGCACAGTTTGTAGTTAGGATGAAAAGCTATAAGATAGAAGGCCAAACTGGCGTAACAGGAACCTATCCCACCCAATGTCACCACGATGGGATGGTTCTTTCTTGTTAGGGAGGTTAAGCCCAGGGGAGACGTCCCCGGTGACCTAGGGTTTTGAAGAGGCAAAAGGCTAATAAGACAAAGATAAGATTTTCCCGCTTCACAAGTCACCACCCAAACAGATAGTCCGGCCAAAGGCCAATAATGAAGTAAAACCCCCAAAGAAGTGTACCTGCCTAGAACAAAGCAACAGCAAACCGATATGTGCAAGCTATTTCAATGGGTTAGTACTTCACAAGATTATCTGATAAATATGTATATATAAGCAATATGGCAATAAATATTAACGAAGTCAATGTTTATCAATATAGCAATGAAAATAATGTCACTTCACCAATAAATACTGGAACGATGTAGCATTTAATATAACCAATCAACACTTTATTTCATTTAATGCCCAAATCACCATTCAATTGCTTATAAAACAAAACGTTGTTGCATCAATGATGTAATAGCCAAGAATGACGTTAGCATTTAGGGTTAGTAGGGTTAGCTAGAGCTAGGGTTAGTAGTTAGGGTTTGACTCAAGGTTTTGAAAGTAGTTGTGATCAAGTTTCACTTCAAAGTTGGAGGACTCTAGATCAGTGCCTTAGAGGGTAAAATGGAGTCAAAAGTGAAGGACGCAAGGGTTGAAGGAGGACGGCTAAGGACTAGAGGGAAGAGTTCTGAAGTGCTGCAATGGCAAGCCCTCAGAATCAAAACCCTAGGGGAGAGAGGCTCACTCTGGTGTTGCTATAGCAAGGCCTCGTGCTCTCTCCTCCTTCCTTAGGTCAATTAGGCAAAACGGCTAGCTGAAAAATTAAGCACAAAATCAAGACAAGAGAGTCAATGAGGGAGAGTGTTGCTACAACAAGGCTCTTTCATCAAACCCTAGAAGAAAAATGACCCTAAGTGTAGATAACCTAGGCCTGGGACGTCTTCTTCCTCTTGAATTTCAAATGGTACAACTAGCATAAAGGAGGAAGAAAAGGGAGTGTAGCTACGGCTAGGCTCTCTCTTCCTCTTCAATGGCTGAAAATTTCTCTATCAGGGGACATGAGACAAGGACCTACTTGTGTGCTTGTCACCTAGGGTTTTGATTCAGCAAATTATAAACATATGTAAGAAAATAAGACTACAACCATTCATTTAAGAAGTTTTGCAGAAAAATACTTACAATTCATCAAAAAATAACCATGCAAACCCTAGTTGTAACACCTTCCTTCAAGAGAAACACCATGAAATGCCAAAAATGTCTTCCTTCAACAAGTGCGCCTCACTAAATCAGCGAAATACCCAAGAGAGGGCGCAAATTTTAGACCTCCTTATGGAGTGAATGAGTAGTCCAAAAATGAGAGTGAAAACCCTCAATATATAATGTATCAATGACCTAATTTACTTTTTAGGTCATAAAAAGGCCGACAAGGCCATAATACCAAAATAATATTGTTTTTACATTAAATGCTAGACTAAAACCCTAATCAAGCAAAAAGGTAAGACGTCACCCCTTCCTAGGGTGACGTTAGCCCCTATTAGGGCAAATGTAGCCTCCTGAAGCAAGACGTTAGCCCTCATTGGGCTTCTCCAAGCTGCCACACGTGCCAACTGCCCTGTCCATCTGCCAATATGCTCATGATGACGTCATAAGCCTCCTGGTGACATCCTAGGCCATCTAGAGCCAACATCCCACTCAAAATGGGTCAATCCCCCTAGGTCAAGCTGTGTCGGGGTGCCTTTGGTGGAACGTCCTCTTCTTCTCCGGTGCAAAACCTTTGATCAACCTATGCCCTGTCTCTGCCCCTTGATGGGGTCTCAGCATCCATCTAGTGGGCTCTTCAGCCCCATGGAGGTCTGAACTAATCATCTCCCCATGTGTACCGATCCAAATGGTACATGTCCGTCGAGTATGGTCCTGCACATCAAAGGCTACGCCCTCCATGGGCCCATCAGTCACAGGGATCATAGCAATGTCAATCACATCTCATCATTAATATTTTTAAACATATGCATAAAATCCCTAATACATCAGTTAACAGCTCAAAGACATTACACAAGCCTGCAATACAAGTCTGGAGAAAAGGGCAAGGCGTCATATTGGGCCAGTGTCCACAGGAAAAGGAAAGTTCCCAGAAAGACCTCATCCCAACCATGTAACTGGGTGATGTGGTCAGGGGATGTCCAAGCATGTAGACGCAGTGAAGGCCAAGGATGCAAAATTGCTACCTGTGGGTGCCTTTGTAGAAGGCGAGTTGTACCTGTCATGGATGCATTCTTTCCAAGCCCATTCTTGCCTTTATTCTTTTTATTCTTTTATTCTTTTTTGTTTTTTTTGTTTAAGAACTAATCAGGGGACACTGCCTTGGCATGGTGACCAGAGCTGACAGCGTTACCCACAAGTACTTTCGCAGAAATGAGAAGGTTGGCTCGTGATGAGACCCCCTTTCCCCTGGTCATGCAACCAAGAGTCACTGCCCTGGCGTGGTAACCAGCTGGTGGCAATGTCATACTGCTAGGTACCCATGGACCTAATAGGCTGGCTCGTGATCAGACCCCCTATCCTTTGACTAGGTCTTGTTTTATTATTTTTCCGGGTCCCTCTTGTTTCTTGCTGAGAAGCCTTTTATTGCTTTCTCGGGGATCCCTGGGTGAAGCATCTCGAGGTTTTATTCTTAGGCTCTTATCTTTTACCAGCTTGCTTTTACCTTATGGGCCTTTAGCCCCTTCTTCCCACGAGGTAAGGTGCAATCTTGAAAATAGGTTAACCAATGCCCAGACAAGGGAATGGGATAAACGAGCAGGAAATAAGATGAAACAGTGGCACTATGATGGGAGTGGACGATGGCTTTTCAGAAATCCCCCCAATGGCAAACCAGAACCTACAGACACAGGCTTCCTAGGGAACCCTGTCAATCCCCCCAAACATGGTCATGTGGGCAAATGTAAGATCCAAGCAGTTGTTAGAAATAAAAGGAATCAGATTCATATATTTAAAGGTTTTAATGATCAAAAGTGACACATACCATGATACCCGGACCAATTACCTCACGAAGCAAGAACCTTCTTTGATACAGGACCAAGCCGATGGTGATGGATGTTGTTGCTGCTGACAAGATAAAGATGATGGAAGAAGAAAGAGGTGGGCCCTCCAAGGCCATGGTCAGGTCAATCCTGCTCTCGGTACTCCATGTCTAGGACTTGTGGGCCTCAAGACATGATCTCCTAGTTATCCCTAAAAAGTGGGGATAACAAGCCTCATTAGTGACCATCTCGCATCTAATAGGGTTGAGCATCATTGGGTCCTAATTGGATGAGCCTCAACAGGGTTCCACTTCAAATCATTTTTCACACCAATGGGTTGTGCTCGTACCTTAGATCCCATTAGCATCATTGGTGGGTTTCTTCACGCCTAGCAAGTGTCTTCATCATTGGCATCAAACTAGGTGGCTTTCTCCCAGTTGTAGACTTCAACTCATTTTCCAATGGGAGGGGCATACTATATGGATGGGTTGCAGGTTGTAGTTGCAGATGGGCAGGCATGGTTGTTACCTCATTCCAATTGAGCAGTCAAGGTACCATGTAGATGACTCCATAGCCCAATGGACAGGCACCTTGTTACAAGCCAATTTTCCATCGATCAATCATTGAGCTTCAAAGTACAGAGATTCAATGGTTCTCAACACCGCACAGAAAGATGTCATCCCCTTAAGTCGTCATTGTTAACCCCCAATAGTGCTTGTGCAACTAGAGGGTTAAGAGCTAGCAAGATTCCATCCCATTGGTCTCGCTTAAGATGCATCTAGACATCGACATGAATTAGGGCTCCTTCCAAAATCAGTTTCATCAGATTCCAAAAAACAAGTATTTTTAGCAAATTGTTTTTTGTTGGTATCTAGAGATCCGGGGCCCGCTTGTCAAAGATGATTACATATTCTTGATTCTTGTAAAAAAGCAAGTCCAATGAGACTGCTTTCACTCACATGCAAGATGATCACTTTTACTCGCTTTTTTCTTTTTTGTTTCTTCAGAAGATAGACTGATAGTCCATCTCCCTATGATCAGCGTTTTCTGCTTTTTGCTTTTTTAGAGAAAGACTACTTTTTTGGTCATGTCTATAATTAGCACTTTCTATGTATGGCAAGTATAGGTTGAATGTCATGTTTCCAAGTAGGCAATGGTGGTGTGGTTCAAGGTTTTGGTGTGCGAAGATTGATGAGTCGAGAGCAGGGTTGAGCAGGTGTATTGTCTTCTCCCAATGTGACACGTGGCAGCTGGTTGGACAGTTTTCATGAGGTTCCAAGTGGCGGACCAAGTCTGCTTGTTATCATGGTCAAGCATAAAAAATCTTGATTTCCTTCATTATTCACACTTGGTGTTTTCCATAGTTTTGCAAAGGGGGAAGGTGATTCGACTTCTTAGACATAAATGGCAGCTTTACTGATTTTGCTTAAAAGTCCAAAAGTTTGGTTTGATTTTATATGTCTATCTTGCCATGCAAAGAAAAGTAAAAAGGACTAGATAAAGCTGCTGTTATTGAAAGAAAGCAGGAAACCCAAATTGGAATCCCCTGGTTGCTAATTCCAACAGGCAGAGGTTGGGTCAATTTCCCTAGCATTATTGGCATCTGACTTGGCTCTAGTTTGCAGGTAAGAAGTGTGTAGATGATTCGGGATCATATTTTAGCAGAAAAAACAGTGATACAAACATTGGAAAGGGCTGCAATACAGCAGATTTTAGTGGGTTTTTCAAACAGAAGGTAGCAGTTGACTGGTAGAAACAGCTTGAAACAGAAACTTTAACACAAGACCAGCACTGTAGAGAAAAGGCTTTGGAAATTCGTTGGAGTTGCCACTCAGAAACAGCACATTAGTGGAAGGGGAGTCAATCTTTGAGGTGGCAAACAGTGATTTGTTGAAGATCATTTTAGCAAGGAATCCTCCATAGTTCATCCTACACATTAATTCAGCGCTGGAAACAAACTGCTGTATTAAGTTATCTAGCAGAAAAAGTATATGAAGAGGTTATTCCTTGCATCTGAGGGTTGAAAGCTTGGATTTACCTTGATTCTTCCTCCCGACCAAAAGAAGCAAGCTTGCTGACCTATATCTCCTTGATTCTTTTAAACTTTACCAGGTAAAAAGGGCCTCATAAGGGAAATCCATATGGTTAAACTCACCCAAACAGAGAAGGACATTACTGTTTTGATCTACTTGGCAGTTTTGTCTGTCATGTCAAACTTTGGAGCCTAATCATGCTACCTCCTAGCTCTGGCTATTTGAATGAAATGATATCAGAAATACCCCAAAGGGGTAAATCGAATTCATTTGTAGTGGGTCAATGATTTTTGCAATCTTGTCAAGTGATGAAAGCATAAGGAAAGGTATCTGTTGCCAGGGTTAAGAGCATGAAGGCATAATTCGCATTATTCCTCTCATTGGCATGTATGGTCATTCTCAAAAGCAAGACTTGAGTCTACTAAGGCAGTGCAGAGGGTGGAGAAGCATTGATGGTTTGCATAGATTTTAACCTTTACATTTACATTTTAAGATACCAAGAGGAATGAGTACAAAGGCTGGTTCGTGCAGTTGGGAGGTATAAAAAGACTGTTTAGGGATGAGATTAGTAACTGGCTGCAGGAACAGTGATTGGGCAAAATATATATACACACAGAACTCTCTTTAAAGGCAGTGGGTAAACAACCAATCTCATAACAGAACTCTTGTGATTGGAAAAGGAAAGAGAGGTCAAACAGCAAAGATGATTCGATTTATTTGATTATCATCAGCCATTGTGCTCATTCTCCCAAACTCTAGAGGCTAGTCTTCTTTCTCTGCTCCCACCTTTGCATGCGAACAGGATGATCCCAGAGACATCTTCTACAGTGGTTTGGTAGTGAAGAGAGGAGAAAGGTTGTGCTATGTGTAGGTGTGATAGTTGCCAAAAATACCCATCAGGATTTCCTCCTTTTCCATCCAAAATAAAACTTGCCTACTTTGCTGGATTTGGGAAAGTTCTTGACTTAGAGAATTCGCTGCTTTTGCTTTGATGAAGAGTCTAGTTGTACCTGGATTGGCCATTAAAGCATGCAACTTACTTGAAACTTCTATTTGGAGTTATCATATGTTTGTTGGAGGAGGTAAATTCAAGGTAAAAGTAGCCTACAGGGAAAGCCTTAAAAGCAGCTGAGGGAGAAGTAAACAGCAAAAGGACTACAGTTGTCAAGCATGCACAGCCTTGCTAAATTGGCAAGCTTTCTTTCCTCTTTCCAAAAATATCCTTAAGGCGAGTCGGTTTGAGGGAGAGAGTCTTCTATATATGCAATTTTGAAAAGCAGTTAGAGGGTTAAACAGTTCATTCCTGGAAACAGTAGTAGCAGCGAAAACCCACTCAATCTTTCACCACCAGACTCTGACCACCACCTCCACTGCAGGCAAGGAATTCAATGGCAGCTTGTCACCTATCACTCACACTCACTATGATACAGATGATCTCTTGGGTAATAAGTGATCTGATATAGTTATGTTTTATTTTAGCTCTCTAAATCTCTTGGCTGTCTTGATCTAATTGTTCTCGTGGTGTAGTGTAGGTTTTGTGCATTTACTTTGAATTTTCTTGCATTTTCTTTCATGCAGTAATCATTTATTTTTGTTGTTATAAACATCTCTGGAATCTGATCTCAACCATTTAAAAACTATCATTTGAACTTACCCTCGCTCTTGACTGCTTTTTGGACAGCCTGAGAGTGAGTCTTTAGTGTGTTGACCATCTTGGGATATGTGCAGATTTGATTATTAGGTGGCAGCATACATTAATTAGGGACACCCCTCTGAGACTGGAATAGTACCAGTCAAAATAGAGAGACCTTCCAACTGTGACAAGGGTTGGTTTGCCTACAATTGTTGGGCAGATTTGTTTGATCACATCTGCATGATAACAAGTTCATGTTGGTAAATCGGGAACCATAGGCTGATCAATTACAGATCAAGTAATGGCACATATTTTTGTGAATATTGTCATCAAACACTTCAAACAACACTTCGTGATCACTCACCATCAATGTTGCCAACCTCAAACTCGGGAAAAGCTTAGTAGGGTTCATCAATACAAGGAAACAACTCAAGACAATATCAAAAAAACTTAACAAAACTTGGCAACCATAATCTCAAGCCAGCAAAAGATCAAAAAACAAATGGGTGATGAGGATTCTTTGGAAGCCCAACTTGTGCAACTGGAAAAATTGGACAAAATTAAACCCTACACAAAATGGAAGCAACTAGTTCAAAGTGGGCGTTGAAGCTAGACATGAAAAACACCTCAAGCCCAAGGCGTTCCAAGAAGGTGAGTTGGGTTTGTTGTTCAACTCTAGGCGCAATAATCACCCTCAAAAACTAGACTATCTCTAGCTTGAATCTTATGATCTGGATAAGTTAAATGCAAATGGCTCTACACAGTTGCACACCTTGGATGGTAAAGTAGATGGTCAAGTGAATGCCCACTACCTGCGTGGACATTTCAACTAAGAAATGAAAAAGGGTCAAACAATATATGATAGATCAACTACATACTCTCTCATCCACATTCACTCCCAACAGTGGTGCTTTTACACAAGAGTTCTTTTGATTTTCACACGATGCACCTAATAAGGGTCGGATAACCCTCACACAAATTCACAAGCACAATGGTGTTTCAACCACTTCTTATCTACCTCACTCAATTGTACCTTATAATTTGAACATCACTGAGCCCGGTAGTTGCACACTAAATGCAATAAGTGAATTGTTGCTTATAAAAGTGACTTTTTGGACTTATTTCAACATCTTGTCTCTTCTCCTTTTGCTTGAGAGCTATGCCACTTGATCCTAGGTTCTTGCCACCTTTGTGCCCTAGCTCTCTAAATTGCCTTCACTCTATTTTCATATATACTTGGATTCTTTTGCACTGTGGACCAAGTTATCCATGTCGATACCACTAGACCCTTCATCCTAGCTGATGATGCCATTTTTTATATCAATACCACCCAAAGTAATAAATTTTATTAGTTCGAATGGCAACCACAAAGTTCCATGCAATGGAAAAATTATTGAAGTCCATAAGTATGACACCATGGACAAGAATGGCCTCTCCCATAGCTGCATTCATCAACAGTTTTCCCATGTCCCCTTTTGGGGGGGACGCCATAGGGAACATCCCCTTAAAAAATGAGACACTCCAATGCTCCCTTTCAACCAAAGTCCATCGTTTTGAGGAAACAAAAAAACAAAAACAAACAAGCAAAAATAAAATGAATGTAAATCTAATGCATAGGTAGATGAGGAGAAGGGACTTGATGAGGCACAACTTGGGTTGGTTGGAAGGCAATTGAGTATTCTAGAGAATGCAAATGATTCTGCTTTAGATAGCAACATTCCCATGATTAGTCCTTATTCCTTTCGGAAATAGTTGGAATCAGACACTATTGGGCCATTGCCTTGAGTAGTGATGCTCATTTATCATTTGACATGTTCTTCAATCAGGTTTCTTAAGACTTAGATCTATATCTTTTGAATTTTCTAAATAAAATGACAAATACAATGGTGATAGATGGTTTGTGAATCGTGATTATTATGTTGTTAGATCATTGCACGTATCATTTATGATTGATTATGTGACATCTAATGATGTATGTTATCGACGCATTCTAATGTATAAGATTTCAATGATTTCTGTTCCAATATTCATATATTTTAATTTTAGTTTTTTAGTATTTCAAGTGAGGTCCCCTATGTTGGAGACCCCAATGTCCCTATGACATTCCCTAGAAGTTGGGGGGTGCTCAAAACGTCACTAGAATGTGTTTCCCCGCTCTCATGTCCCCGTGTCTGGAAACTTAGTGGATCATTTATTGAAACAAGTGTTGAATTTTTCAAACAAGCGAATTGAGGTGAAACTAGAGAATATGAAGCATATTGCCTCATTCTACCTAAAGGTTTGGCAACAACACGCTACAAATGTCTTGATCAAGATGGAAGAATTCAACTGTGACCAAGTTACAACTTCATGACATTTCGTTGAATGTAGTTAGTGAAGGCACCTAAAAATCGACAATCGCAGCCCTACTTCACTTGTATGCATAGGCCCCTACAAGTTACATGTACGCTTCCACCCTCCAACTTCTCAGATTAGCCATGCATACTTTAGAATTGATCGACTGGGTCAAGTGTGCCCTGGGGCAATTAACCCTTTACAATGCAAAGCATCATGGGCACCCATTCTAAATGGGATCCATCTTGATGCCTCTATATGTATTGTTTTATGCCACATGCCACAAGATCTACCAAGGAAAATAGCAATTGACTAGCACCCCGGAGTTACTAATACCCGATTTCTCTCACGCATGCTTGAAGGCTGATGAGAATTCAAAGAAGCTAGCCCTAGAGGTCATGACAAACACTTATAAGGTTCTCATAATACCCCCTATAACGAATACACCACATAATCTAGAGGTAGTCCATTATATGTTGCAAGGTCACGCAGATTAGTATCAATGCATATTATCTCCTCCATATCATTTTTGAAACCACCAACTGCTACATGAAGCTTCGAAAGTATATATGTGAAGGCATCCAAAATCTTAGTATATTCAATGACATACTCTTTGAGTTGTTTTTGTTCTTTGCAAAGATTGGGTCTATTCCATGATTATCCATCCATCCAGCAGCTTGAATCTATTTCCTATTTGTCCATAACATAGGATAGGCCCGGTATATGGACAATTAGCAAAACATAATTCAGTTTTTGAGACTATTAGAGCAACAATGCAACACTAATGATGATAAATGACAACGGTTCCCAAAACGTCAATCCCCTGGATTCCTACAACAATGCCAAGGCAATATGAGGCTCTTGAAAAAGCTAAGCCCGCTATGTTTCCTTCTTTGGATGAAATTAAACACTCCAGGCAAAAAGTTTGTAGAAATATAAGGTAAGACCCATCTTTAGAACATGAGGAGCCAATGTTAGTACATAATGACAGGCAGCAACCACCACTTTGTGCACAGACGTTTTTAAAAAGACCAAGACACAAACGTGTATAATTGGATGCTAAAACCGATTGAATTTAAACTAAAATCTATCTGTTAAAGGCCGGAACACACCTAAAACTTATAAGATAAAAAAGAGATTAATATAAATGCAGTAATCCATGACCTGGTGCCATAACTAAAAGCTGGTACAACTCATGTTGAGCAACAATACCGTGAAAATCAAAAATAAAATGTAGAAATGGTGATGAACATTGAAGGCCCACCAATTGGCATATCCAACATCATAAAGAGCATGATATCCACTAGAGCATAGGATAACAATGTTCCAATGCATTCCACCGCTTCGTGCACAAACATTTTTAGAGACCAAAAAAACACAAACATGTGTAATTGGGAGATTAAACCAAATTGAATTTAACCTAAAGTGCATATGTTAAGCCACCCACCCCAACCCGATAACAACAACAATAGTAGTAGTAATCATTTAAAATAACAGTAATAATAACAAATATATATAATAAAAAAGAAGTCCATCCCAATAATTGAAAGCTGGAACAACAATTGTTCAGCAAAAGCTCTGTTCAAATAAATAATAATATGTAGAAAGAGGATGAAGATCCATGAATTAGCGTACCCATAATCATAAACACATAATATCTACTGAAGCACGGTATGAAATATTTGAATGCCAATATTGTGAAACCCAGTATAACCCACAGAAATTCAAGAAATCAAAATGATAAAAGAGAAGTGGCCCAATTTCATAAAATAATTCAAGATACAGAAAATAGTTTGTGAAGAATAAGTTATTGTGGGCATGAATTCGAAAATTTAAAATAAAAGCTTGAGAAAAATGATAGAAGAAAAAATAAACCCACTTAACTCGAGTTTTCCAGACAGCGAAGTAAACAGCAACTAAAACCGCTAGCTTTTCATGAATGAAGTTGAATTTCGGTAAAGAGAATTACCTCTCTGGGAGAAAAATTCAGCTCCAACAGTCCGTCACACCCGCCTCCTCTCCTCCTGCATTGAATTAAATTAAGCTGACTGAGCTACAGGTACCAATGCTTCTTACTTAAGTCTCCTTTCTTTCTTCTTTCTTCTGCGTCTTTTCCCCCTTTACCAATACCGAGAAAGAAAGCGGACCTCAAAAGGCCCTTTCTGTCAAATTTAAATACGTACCTTGGAATCCGCCCCTCGTCACGCACAACGAATGAAAAAGCGCATTTACTCGTATCTCTGCCGTTAACTTTATTACTGTTCGGACGACGTTAAATTTCTCAACGCCGTCAATGTACCCGTCCATCTCTCTAAGCCAATAGGAAAAACTGTAGAATAAAGTGTTTGATTTGTTCCCATTCAATGAATAATCATACGTTTACTCCGTGACGTGGGTACTTTGTCTGATGTTTTTGGTCTTGCTCGAGGACTTGTATCCACATGTTTGATCCCATTTTTTGGTGTTTGTCTATCCTAAATTGTATTGTAATATTGAAATATAAATTTTATTTGTACGAAGTCTTAATTTAGTATATGTTTGGTTAAGGATTTATGTTTATAAATAGTTTATTTTAACTTTCATATGTCATGTTTATGTATATATAATTTTATGGGTTAAATTTTTATCACTTATATGAATATTTAATCAAACAATTTATTTTTTATTTTTTATTAAGGATTTATATCTTTAAGGGGCGGGGGAATATCCATGATCCTAGAGGGAAAAGGTTGATTTATTGCGCATGGGGTTAGCAAATGTTTCCAATAACCTCGTTGAGGTCTATTCGTTATGGGTGGGCCTGAGTCTTGCAAAGGAATTAAGAATCAATGATCTTGTGGTGTTGGGGGACTCGATGTTGATCATAAAAACCATGGTAAATCATGTTGATGTGGGAAGCAATCCGTTGAGCTTTGTCCTATCGAGGATAAGATGCATGGTCATAAGTTTTGGGGAAATATCATTCTTCCACTACAAAAGAGAGATCAATAGCTCGGCGCACCATTGGGACAAAATAGCCTCTCATTTAAATGTCGGGACATTGGTTAAAATTGGGTATTATCTCTTAAGATTAAAGTTGTTATTAGGTTATTTTCAATTTTTTCAATGTATTTCCAAAACAACACCATAAAGAGGATCACTGAAAGAAACACAATCACAAGGTACACAACATTTTATCCTGGGAAACCTTCACGGGGGAGAAAACCCAACAAGAACTTCCTCAATAATAGATTGCCAATACAATGCCAAGACTAAGACTAAAACTCCAAGAATAAACTAGGACTGAGCATACGCCTCTCTTCTCCTTCCTCCTGCAACTGCAATTGCCTTCAAAAGATGCGCACTAAATGATTGAGTGAGTGAATCAACAAGTGAGGTGTCATCCTCACTTATAAATACTCATTGAGGAGGCGCTAGGGTTATGTCTCTTCACTTATTAGGGTCGACTTCTTCCAAGAGTGGTTAAAACCACTTTATAAACCCTAGGGGCCGACTTTACAAATGCCACTATATAAATATGGTTTGACCAATCCACAAAAGGGGATTGGGTCTTATACATGTCTCGACATGATCAATCCACAAAAGGGGATTTCATCTATAAGATAATAATTCAAATATGACTAGAATATTCTTCGAAGTTACAATATTTGAACACTCCCCCTTAACGACAAGGGTATTCTACTGACATAACCCAATACAACATCATCAGGAGAGAGAGAGAGAGGGCAACATCATCATCGGCATCTAGAACACTGACACATCTACAAATCATCAAAAGTTTTTCTCATCATCAATATCATCATCGTTCACAGCATGGAGTTGGAGTAGCATCATCATCGGCATGAAGTTGAAACATCAACATCAATTAGCATAAAGCTAGAACAACAATATCACCAACCTAAGGTCGGTACACCATCATCGATAGCATGAGGTTGATACAACATCATGAACAACACGAGGCTGAAACAACAACATCGTCAACACGAGGCTGAGACAACAACATCATCATCATATAGCAACAAAATGAGGCAGGTGCAACAACAACATTTTGTGGTACTCTGACAGATCGTCCTTACCAGACCTTCGGTATCTGCCTAGGAATCATATGATTCCCTAGGATATAAAATCCTAACAAGCTACCACGTGGTACTCTGACAGACCGTCCTTATTGGACCTTTGGGATCTGCCCACGAATCATAATATTCCCTAGGTTATAAAATCATAACGGAGCTACCACTACTAACCACAATTGGCGTATACATTCACAGGTGCTCTGACAGATCGTCCTTACCAGACCTTTGGGATCTGCCCAGGGATGATCAATCCCCTAGGATATAAAATCCTAAGGGAGCTACCCATTGTTGGTCAAGATACTATAGTATCATCAGCATCACTCCCCCTTCCAAGGGAGGTCCTTTCGGACAACACCAAGCTTGTCTCGGAAGTACTCAAACATCACACGAGACAGAGGCTTGGTCAACACATCCACAACCTGCTCATTTGTGCCAACATATTGGAGCTTTATAACTTCCCTCTACACCATATCACAAATGTAATCATACTAGATCTCTATGTGCTTCGACTTATTATGGAACATTGGTTCTCCGTCATCTTTATGCAACTATGGTTACCACATAGAATCACGGTGGCTTCCATCTCCAGATCGAATAGACATGTCAACAACTTTCAAAGCCATATGGCTTCACAACTGGTGGAACATGCTGTAATATATTCTGCTTATGGCGTGCCGAGAGCAATACTGGATTGCTTCCTGCTTTGTGATGAAGTCATGGCTGACCCCAAACTGAAACAACATCCTGAAGTGATTTTTCTATCAAAAGCACTTCCAGCCCAATCTGAATCAGTATAACCATTCAGTCTGAAGTCACGATCTCCAGTATAACAGAGACCATAATCCAACATACCCTCAAGGTATCTCATCACATGCTTTGCAGCTACAAGGTGAACACGTTTGAGCTCTACCAGATAATGACTCAAGGTGTTCACAACAAAGCATATATCTGGCCTGGTATTCATCAAATATATCAACGAACCAATAATTTGTATGTATAGAGTAGCATCAATCAACTCCAACGAAGTATCAACCAGGAGCCTCAAATTTGTTTCCATGGGTGTGTTCATGGATTTTCATTCCAACATGTAAAATCTCTTCAGTATTTCAACTGCATACTTCCCTTGGTTAAGGAAGATCTTCTATGGACTCTACCAAACTTCAAGACCTAAGAAATAATGCATCGGGCCTAGGTCTTTCATCTCAAACTCTCCATCGAGCTTCTTCTTACAATCTGTGATGAGCTTTTCTTCTCCTGTTAAGAATAAGTCATCCACATACAGTAGCAATATAACTAGCTCGTCATTCATAACCTTGAAGTAAAGGTTAGAATCAGCTTTACTTTTGGTAAAGCCCAAGCTTGTCAGGAAACTATCAATTATGCCATACCAAGCTCTAGGAGCTTCCTTCATCCCGCATGGAACTTTCTTCAACCTGCTGACATGAGTCTTTCTATCTTCAACTTCAAACCCTTGTGGTTGTTCTATATACACTTATTCCTCAATAACACCACTTAAGAAGGTTGTTTTCACATCCATCTCGTGTAACTTCCACTTCATTTTGGCCACAATAACTATGATGGTTCTGATAGAAGTGTATCTAGCTACAGGAGCAAATGTCTTTTCATAATCAATACCTTCTTTTTGAGAAAAAACACGAGCCACAAATCTTGCTTTATGTTTTTCAATACTTTCATCTGTTGCGTGTTTTATCTTGTATATCCACTTGGAAGATACCACATCTTTGTTCTTAGGTCTGAGAACTACTTCCCATACATCATTCTTTATAATGGAATAGTATTCTTTTGTCATGGCATCCACCCATTCTTTCTTCTGAATGGCTTCTTCAAACCATGTAGGTTCCTTTTCTATGAGATCACACATCAAGACCATATAGCTTGAGAATGGCTTAGGTTTCTTGCTTTGCCTCATGGTTCCTTCTCAAGCACCATACTTCTCTCCATCTTGAATAAGTTCTCTCGCCCAAGTTGGCTTTCTCTTGTGAGAGATCGTCATATGGGGAGGTTCTTGAGATTTTATCATATCATAATCTTCTGGAATCTCATCACCAGGATAACCGTAACTTCCTTCATGGGTTCTGCAACTCTAGGAGCTACAGGTTCTTCTTCATATACTTCCTCAATATGGCATTTCCTTGATCTCTTGAGTGTTGCATCTTCATCAAAGGTTACATCTATGTTGATCTCAATATGATGATAACCTGGTATGTAAATTTTGAAGGCCTTAGAGACCCCACAATATCCAACAAATATTCCCTTCTTTCATAAGGGATCCAACTTAGTTCTCTTTTCTGTTGGAGTGTGTACAAATACTAGACAACCAAATATTTTGAGATGGATTACTTCTGGCTTCTTTCCGGTGAACTTTTATTCGGGAGTTTTGAATCCAAGTGCACTCTGGGATAATATGTTTTGGACATAAACCGTTGTTCTTGCTGCTTCATCCCATAAGTGCATTGGAAGATCTTCATCGTGAATCATAATCTTTACTACTTCCATAATTGTTTTATTCTTTCTTTCTGCTACACCATTTTGTTGAGGATTATAGGAGTGGCGAGCTCCCTCTCAATCCCGACATCTCTGCAAAATCTTCCAAATTCATTTGAGGTGTACTCTCCTCCATTATCTGACCTGAGTATCTTGATTTTTCTTTCGGAGAGATTTTCTACCAAGGCTTTGAATTCCTTGAACTTTCTGAGTACTTCATCTTTTGATTTCAAGAAATAAACCCAAGTCTTACGAGAGTAATCGTCAATAAATGAAACATAGTAGACATGCCCACTTAGAGAGGTTGATGGCATTGGACCGCATACATCTGAGTGGATGAGTTCCAAGATTCCTTTTGCTTTACTGTCACTCTTTGGGAAAGGATTATTTATGTTCTTTCCTTGTGCACACCCCTTGCATACACCTTGATGGTCAACCTTAAATTATGGTAAACATGTAACTACCTTGCTTACACATGGTAAGGCTTTGTACTTGATGTGACTTAGTCTTCTATGCCAAAGTTCACAAAGACTTTAAGTAGAGTGAGTCAAGGCTACATCTGAGTGATCTTTTAACTTGTACAAACCTCCTTCCTCTGTTCCAATAACAACTGCATCTTCTATAGTTTTTCCTTTAAGCCACATAAGAACTTCACCATCTATGAATACAAGCCTGAAACCTTTCTTATCTAGGGCTGAGATAGAAAGTAAGTTCTTTATCAAACCTGGTACATATAGTACATCCTTCATTCTCATCGGAGTTCCCGAATCTAGTTTGTAGGTGGATTCTCCCATTCCTTTGATAGGGTATTGATAATCATCTCCAAGTGAAACTTTATGGGGGAAGTCCTTTTCTTTACGGTTGGAGAGAATGTCTTTCTAACTTTTCATGTGCTTAAAGGCACTGCTATCTATGAGCCAAGTATCCTCTCCAGGTGTCACAGATCCTGAGAGGGTGGAAAACAAAACATAATCTTCAATTTCTTCTTTAGTCAACTTCTTGGGTGGCTCATAATCTTCAGTGGCATGGGCATGATGTCTTTTGTTATTTCTCCTCTTGTATTCTTCCTTTCTGGCAGGACAGTTCTTAGCAATGTATCCCATCTTATCACAATGATAACATTGATAAGAGGAGAAGTCTTTTCCCTTTCTTTGACCCTTGTGATATTTCTGGAATCTCTTTGGAGGGTGATATTCTTTATGAAAATTGGTCTCCTTTTGGAAATGAGACCTTTTTGTCCCTCCTTTAGCATGAGCATCTAGGTATTAATCTTCATTCCTCAATAGTACGGATTCTCGGTTGGCCACTCTTGCTTCTTCTTGAACATATTCTTCCCATAGACTGTCAAATTGGAGTTTCTCTTTTCTTGCACAAATAGTTTGGATGAAGGCATCCCAAGGTCTTGTGAGACCATTAAGAGTTGTCATTATGAGTTCATATTCATTTAAGTTGTCTCCAATTGATACTAATCGTTCCTTGAATTGAGAAACCCTGGAGAAATAATCTCGAACTATTTCTCCTTTCTGCATCTTTGTATTCTTGAGTTGGGTTCTCAGATTCATCTTCCAATTGATGTTTTTTCCTTCATACATTCTGGTTAGGGCATCAAACATATCTTTTGGAGTATTCTTAGAAGATATTTGAGGGATCAAGTGGTCTTTAATGGAATCTGCAATTATTCTTTTGGCCCTAATCATATCCTTCTTGTACTTCTCTTTGGTTGCTTCTTCTTCGGTTTCCGGTACATTTTCTTTTATGAGTTTTGCAAGGTCATTCTCTTCAATAATGAGTCCAATTTTGTACTTCCAGGCACAAAAATTTTCCACACCTTCTGGTGCTTACATACATCTTAACCTAGAGCTAGGAAAATGACCAGAAAATGAAAGTACTTAGAAAATGAATATGAACTTACCAGGAGATGCGTTGGGCTAAGGCGAGTTAGATGGAGCTAATTGTTTCAGAAAATTCCAAGTTTTACCCCTTGAAACTTGACCTGCGCATTTTTGGACTGGTTATGGTTTCTTGGTTTTCTGGTACCAGTCAAAACTAGGGTTTGACTTTCCGAAAAATCTGGCCACTGAAAAGGTGTGCTCAAACAGCCAAAAGATGCGCTAGGGTAGGGCTTACTTCCCTAGATAGTTTTTGGTCAAAAAATACTCTTCAGTAAAAAGATTTAATTTGCTTGTACGACGACAATGGCATTTTTAGATACCCAGTGAAAGGTGCTCTATTTAGTCAAGCTCTGATACCATGTTAAGATTAATGTTGTTATTAGGTTATTTTCAATTTTCTCAATGTATGTCCAAAACATTGGCATAAAGCGGATCACTGAAAGAAACACAATCACATGGTACACAACATTTTATCCTAGGAAACTCCCATGGGGCAGAAAACCCAGCAAAAACTTCCTCAATAATTGATTGTCAATACAATGCCAAGACTAAGACCAAAACTCCAAGAATAAACTAGGACTGAGCATGCACCTATCTTCTCCTTCCTCCTGCAACTGCAACTGCCTTAAAAATATGCGCACTAGATGAGTGAGTGAGTGAATGAACAAGTGAGGCACCATCCTCACTTATAAATACTCGTCGAGGAGGTGCTAGGGTTATGTCTCTTCACTTAGTAGGGCCGACTTATTCCAAGAGAGGTTAAAACCACTTTATAAACCCTAGGGGCCGACTTTACAAATGCCACTATATAAATATGGTTTGACCAATCCACAAAAGGGGATTTGGTCTTATACAAGTTCCAACATGATCAATCCACAAAAGGGGATTGATTTGATCTACAAGATAATAGCTCAAATATAATTAGAATATTCTTCGAAGTTACAATATTTTAACATTATCCACTGACCCCATAACTTGGCCAAAGTGGTCTTTAAATTAGCATCCCTTTCAATGCAAAGCACAAATAGGACATGTAAGGGAAGATATGGCAGAAGACACTTATTGTTCACGCACTTGAATAGTTGGTTTGCTCGAGGTGTCATTGTATGCAATATGTGTGGAAGTTTATTGAAATGTGGGATCATTCAAGAAATGGAGGTGAGTTCCAGTGGTTTTTATCTGGTGGAGAGGAGAGTATTTTAGCTTTGATGGGTCTGGTTTGGGCGCTCCGATGTGGTGGTTGTGTGGGGTTTCAAGATATTAGGTGAAGGCAGGGAGCACATGTTGTCCAACTTCCTCAATGTTGGCAATCTTCCTAGAACGGTTCGGAAATTATCAATTTTCCCAGTGGCCTTTTCCTATTGCCTTCCTATTTGCATTTCAAGCTTTACGTTGTTGTATAAATCTGTCCATCTTGAATTTAACAAATTTGGGATTGGGGTTAAATATCAGTGGGTTTTGTTTGGAATTAGGAAGTGTGGTGGGAAGTTTCTTTGGCTCGACATCTTTTTTGTGCAAGATTTTTCTGTAGTTAAAATGGGCGATATCGATTGTAGAGACGTGCAGAAGATCCTCTGGATGCATGAGGAGGCCAACCAAGCAAATAATCAAACTCTTCATTGTATCAATGTGAAACTAACTTAGTTGGAACAGGTTGCATCTTGAAGTGTAGCCAATGCTTTGAAATTGCTCTGAGTACAAATGTGGAGGATTGATGCTTTAGAGGCTGAATGTCAGCAGTTGTGAACGATGATTCTACCATATCAAATGGACTCTCTCTCTCCCTCTCTCTCTCTCGAATGTTTGTGAAAAAAGTTGTTAGTCGTAATCTCTAGAATGTTAGCTTAGAAGATGTTTTAAAAACTCAGTTTGCATATATAGACCTATATATCCAGATGGACATTCCTGGAAATTTTGCTTGTAAATGCTTAAGTTATGTAGTGACCTATTTTCTTTAATGAAAAATCAATCTTGTCTTTGTTAGAAAAAAGGAAAAAAAAAAGGTACACATATCCACATGCAATTGTTTTTTAGTTTGATTCCCCTGTAGTGCTCATGCATAACTACAACCCCATGGATTGAATGATATTAAGCACATTGAATTGGTGTTTTGATTAAGTATATGCATCTGCTTGTAGTTAGTTTTGAGTTAAAGTTTCAAGCTTTGCAATATTTTCAATGTACCCTTTATCCATAGATATCAACATAGATCCATCTCAACTCTATATCTATCATGCGTTGAGGGGGATCAAATCTCTTAAGGATCAAACATTTCCTCAAGTTTTTACTATCTAAAGTCCGTGCATGATAGATCTGGAGTTGAGATGGATCTGTGTTGATCCTTATATACATGTCAACTCCATGTTGAGCATGGAAGGAATTACACATATCCCTCATATTGAGTACCACACCATTAAAATGTTTTTATCGTAAGAAAAATTTAATTTCAATTGCTTTATAAATGTGTGTGTGTAATTGAAATATTTTACTTGAGGTGGACATTGAAATATTTTTTTTCATATTATTATTTTTTTAAATACCACGTGTCCACTCCATGTTAAGCACTGAAGGAATTATTACACATCTCCCTCGTACTAGGATGTGGAAAGTACCTATCAATGGAATAAGATTTTGTTTAATTTCAATATATATATGTGTGTGTGTGTGTGTGTGTGTGGGTGGGTGGGTGGGTGTGTGTGGCAATTGGGTTTGGTTCGGGTGGTTGGGAGGAATTGATATACTAGTCACCCAGGTTCAATTCCCGCAAGTGAAATGTTGAGCTCACTATGAACATTGTTGTAATGGCTTTGAGACCCCATTGTTGACGACCTTGTGCTAACTTTGAAATAATTATTTTGTTATCAATATTTTTTTTTAATTCCATGTGTCAACTCCATGTTGAGCATGAAAGCAATTACACATGTCCCTCATACTACACTATAAAAAGTGCATCTCAGCACAAATATATTCATATCAACATATGTTCATAACTAACCCCAAATTTGTACCCAATGTTTGAATGCATTATGGGAGACTAAATTAAAGACATTAAATGACAAATGCTCTCAATTTATTCAGTTTGTGCATCCCTTCCACCAAGTCAACTTTGTTACATGTAATAGTGGCAAGATCATATAAAGCTATGAAAGCAAACAATTATGGAGAATGCAAGAAAACCAAAAGAGAAAACTATGGCATTCATTTTTAGAAAATGTTTTCTAGGCAAAGTTTAAAGTTGCTAAAAAGGTTCTGGGAATGTTTGTGGGTTTTCCTAGGTAAAAATGAAATGATTGTTTGTTAAGCCCTAGAAAAATCCCCATTATATGTATAAAACCCCTTATTATGCCCTAGATATTGAATTATTACATTTCTAGTAGGTCGGCTAGAAGCCTTCTTTGCACCCTTTCATTATAATTGTAACCCTTTGTCTCCTATATATATATATATATATATATCAAGGATATCTAGTATTAGGATCATCGTATCTCATCCCATATTGTATTATGAAGTTTATATATTGTAAATGAGGTTTCCCCCTCGAAGTGGATTGAATTTTATTGATTTCTTATCATTTTCAAGGCGCTGGGTCATAACATTTGGTATCAGAGCTCAAGGTCTTGGGGTTTCGTTGCTACATCTAAGACACCTTGGAATTTTAGCTATAACTTTTTTCTACATCGTTTCCGAAGGAACCCCTTGGAGGATATTTAGTATACGGATCAAGGTACGATGGGTTCAAATTTCAGCTCCTGAGACCTTATACTTACGGAGATATAGCTTGTGTAAGATAGGGTTCTGGAATCATCTTGAATTAGTCATCGTGGAATTTTTGCTATATATTTTTTTCTGTAACGTTTCAGACCCTGGAATATGGAGGCTATTCATAGAAAATATCAAGGTAACTCTGATAAAAATTTCAACTTCTGGATCATCCTACTTTTGTAGATACACACTGTGTAAGATAGGGTATCTGACTAGTCATATTAGATAGTCTCAAACAAGTGTTCCGAGTAAAACAATGATATCTTCTTCAGTGAGTATCCAAATTAAGCGAGACTAGTTGCATTGGACAGTGGACATTCTGTAGTATTTCTGGTGCAAGTTTCAGAATCAAATATTATATATTGTCATCTTGACACTCTTTACAAGTACACTCTCCTCGAAGGGACAAAAATTAGCAAGGTGTGGGGAAGTTACCACAACTTCCACTTGGCACATCCAATTTTGATCAGACCTGTGTCATTGCAGAGAGGAAATATCATAGAAATATAAAACAAAAGTTTAGACCCAGAAGGGCCAAAATTTTAGAGATACACCAGAAGAAATGTCGGCCAAGAGGACAAACTCCAAATTAAGGTTTTTAAAGGTACGTAACTCACAATTGGCATAATTATTTTTGGAATATTTGTGTCTGGTGATTTGAAATTTGTGATAAATATAGAATAGAGAAGTATTATTATTATTACTCCATATGGCTCCCAAAAAAGTGACAACACCTATTAAACCTTCATAATTCTCATCCATGATTCAAGAAGAAAATGAGGACATACATAACAGGTTGTCCAAATTGGAGGAACAAATTAAGAATGTGAGTGAAAAGTCTAATAATTGGGTAAACTCACAAAGACAAATTCAATTAATGGAAGGGAAGATGGATGGCATGAAAAACAAGATGGATGATATGGAAAATAAGAATGACATAAAAAGAGAAATGCAAAATATGTCTTCCCTAATATTTCTAGCTATAGATGGGAGATTCCCTAAAGGAGACACCAAAATGGAATGGACTCATGAAAATAATGGTAGTAATCATGTTGAACAAACTGCAGATAATAAGCCATTTAGTGAATCTAACTCTAATAGTGGAGTTAATTTTGGTGGGGGTCCTAAATTCAACTTTCCCAAAATTGAATTAAAGAAGTTTGATGGTACGTAGGTATTTACTTGGGTAAACCAAATAGAGCAATATTTTGAACTACATAATATTATGGATGATAAGAAAATGATTCACATAGCAACCTTGAACTTTGAGATAAAACCATATCAATGGTATCAATGGATAGTGAAAAGGCAACCCCCTTTATATCACTACACTTGGGGTTTATTTACAAGAGACTTATAAGCACAATATTGGAAAGTTTGGGAACAAGACTACTTCAGTCAATTGACAAGAATGAAGCAGTTAGGTGATATTGAAGAATATAATTCAAAATTCTTTGTACTGGCCACAAGGGTGGATAACCTAAGTGATGAACACTTGCTGGAAGCTTACATGGGTGGATTAAAGGAAGACATTAAACATGAACTTTTCTTAAGACAACCTACAAGTATTATGGAAGCTATGCAAAATGCTCGTCATATTCATGCCAAAAATAAGGCTACATACAAGTATAACATTGGAGGCAGAGATCGTTTTGGGGGTCAGAAGACAACCATATCTCAATCAACAAGGTTGACACCTGAGCAAATGGATGAAAGAAGAGCAAAAAGACTATGTTTCAATTGTGATAACAAGTACAATAAAGGGCATAAATGTGGTGAGAAGAAATTATTCTACATAAATTGTGAAGAGGAAGAAGATAGTTTACCTAAACCAATAAGGTTGACACCTCAACAAATGGATAATAGAAGAGAAAAAGGACTATGTTTCAATTGTGACAACAAGTACAATAAGGGGCATAAATGCAGTGAAAATAAATCATTCTACATACACTGTGAAGAGGAAGAAGATCAAGAATTGGAACCATCACAAGACCCAAATCTAGAAGAGACTACTCCAACAATATCTTGTCATTCTTTGGATGGCATTGTTACTCCACAAACCCTCAAGATACAAGGATATATCAAAAATAAAAAGGTAACAATATTGATTGATTCAGGTAGCACCCATAATTTCATCAATTACAAATTAGCAAAAGATCTTAATTGTTTTGTATATCTTGCACCAGAGTTTCAAGTAATGATTGCAAATGGAGATACCATAAATTGTTTAGGGAAATGCCATAGTATTAAGCTCAACATGTGGGAGTATTTTCTGGATAGCCCCATGATTGCCATCCAAATGGAGGATGTTGATGTTGTATTAGTGGTCCAATGGGTGCAATCACTGGGAATAGTGGCCTTTGATTTTCAAAATCTTTTTATGAGATTTTCCTCAAATGGCAAGGAAATTGAGCTTAGAGGTATCCAAGGGAAACCCTCTAAAGTGATAAGCTCTAATAGCATGGCAAAATTAATCAAAAAAGGACACGAAGGTGTAAATTGTGCTCATTTGATGTTCAAATATCTATAGCCTCGACTCCATCAGATCTCCAAATAATTATCAACAATCATTCCAAGGTATTTGGTGAAATGCTTAAGGGTATTCCACCTACTCGAGACCATGACCATGCTATTCATTTGTAGCGAGGAAGTATACCACCTAACATTAGGCCTTATAGGTATCCATATGCAGAGAAGAGTGAAATTGAACGCATGATCCAAGAAATGTTAGAGGCTGGAATCATTCAACATAGCCAAAGTTCTTTCTCTTCACTAGTGGTGTTGGTTACAAAAAAGGATGGCTCATGGTGTATGTGTCCAGATTATAGACAACTCAACAAAATGACAATCAAAGATAAGTTTCCTATCCCTATCATTAATGAATTATTAGATGAATTACATGGAGAAAAATTATTTACTAAGTTGGATCTTCGTTCGGGATATCATCAAATCAAAATGGGATAGGAAGACATTTCTAAAACAACTTTTAGAATACATGAAGGTCATTATGAATATTTGGTTATACCATTTGGAATGACTAATGCACCTTCAACATTTCAAATCTTGATGAATTCCATTTTCAATCCCTTCCTTAGAAAATTTGTGTTAGTATTTTTTGATGACATACTAATCTACAACAAATATTGGGAAGAGTATGTACAACATGTTGACAGAGTATTGCAACTATTGGAAGAGCAACAACTTTATGCAAATCCTTCCAAGTGTGCCTTTGGGGTTCAAGAAGTGGAATATTTGGGTCATGTTGTATCTTATGAAGGTATAAAAGTGGACCCTAACAAAATTAAAGCTACAAGGGAATGGCCAATTCCCAAAACCAAGAAGAAACTTAGAGGATTCTTAGGATTGATAGGTTATTATCGCAAGTTTGTCAAGAACTATGGTCAAATATCAACACCTCTAACAACATTATTAAAAAAGGACACATTTTCTTGGACAGAAGTAACAACCAAAGCTTTTGAAAAACTTAAGGAGGCTATGTGTACAACCCCTGTCTTAACCACTTTTGACTTCACAAAAACATTTATTGTGGAATGTGATGCCTCATGCGATGGAATCGGTGCAATTTTAATGCAGGAAGGAAGGCCCCTTGCCTTTGAAAGCAGACAACTTAAAGGGAAAAACTTAGTCAAACCCATTTATGAAAAATAAATGTTGACCATGCTACATGCAGTTCATAAATGGCGCTCCTACCTAATAGGAAGACACTTCAAGGTAAAAACAGATCATGACAGTTTGAAATACTTTTTGGAGCAATGATTATCTTCAGAAGAGCAACAAAATTGGGTTACAAAGATGTTGGGTTATGACTTTGAAATTATATACAAAAAAGGAAAACATAATGTTGTGGCAGATGCCCTTTCCAGGAAAGAAGAAGAAATAGAAGGTTCACTATGTGTTATGTTTATGCCACAATCAGATTGGGTGGAAGAAGCAAGGATAGAATGGAATCAAGATCAACAGGTATGCAAGATCATTCAAAAACTACATGAAGAGCCCAGTTCAGTAAAAAGGTTTATATGGAAGAATGATTTGATGTGTTATCATGATCGCCTATACTTATGTAAGAATTCCCAACTCAAATAGAAAATCCTTCTAGACTTGCACACTTCTCCTATAGGGAGACATTCAAGATTCTTGAAAACATACCATAGGGTCGAAGGATTTTTTCTGGGAAGATCTTAAAAATGTTGTTCAAAATTTGGTGTCGAAATGTCTGGTATGCCAACAGAATAAGGGAGAGACAATCAAAACTCTAGGTCTCCTACAACCATTAACTATACCAAGCCAACGCTGGAAAGAAGTTTCCATGGATTTTATTACAGGTTTACCAAAATCATAAGGAAATACCGTTATCATGGTTGTAGTGGATCGACTAACAAACTATGCCAATTTTTGCTCTTTTTCTCATCCTTTTAAAGCAAACACAGTAGCAACAACATTCATGGAAACAATTGAAAAACTACATGGAGTCCCCAAGATTATTGTAAGTGACAGAGGCCCAATTTTCACGGGAAAATTTTGGACTGAATAATTTTCTTGTTTTGGTACTCAATTGGCTCATAGTTCATCTTACCACCCTCAATCTGATGGGAAAACTGAGATTGTGAATAAAAGTCTAGAAGTATATCTTCGTTGCTTTGCATCTGATAAACAAACACAATGAGTCAAATGGTTGCCCTTAGCGGAATGGTGGTACAACACATCCTTCCATACTTCATAAAAAATGTCCCCATTTATGGCACTTTATGAATGTCATCCTCCATCCATCACATCACCCTTGAAATGGAATACAAAGGTTCAAGCAGTGGAGGACCACATAGGGAACCAACAAGACGTCCTAAAATTGTCGAAGGACAACTTGGTTATGGCACAAAATAGGATGAAACAACAAGCAAATCAACATTGCAGGGAAATGGAATTTTAGGTGGGGGATTGAGTATTTCTAAGGCTACAACCATACAAACAAATGTCCCTCAAGAAACAAAAGAAGGACAGTAAACTAGCACCCAAATATTATGGCCCCTATAAGGTTTTGCAAAGGATTGGAAGTATGGCTTACAAATTGGAGTTGGCTCCATCTTTGCGTGTACATTCAATATTCCATGTTTCTTGCTTAAAGAAGGTCATCAGAAACAAGATCCTGATCCAAACAATTTTAACTGAGCTCAATGAAGAAGGGAAAATCATACTAGAGCTAGAAACAATCTTTGAAACAAGAAATAAGCAGCTAAGAAATCGAGCAATTACAGAGTACCTTGTCGAATGGAAGAACCTACCAGTGGAAGAGGCGACATGGGAAGATGAGTTCTTCATGCAAAAGCATATGTGGTTAGACAAGTGTTGAGGACAACACTTTTTTGAAGGGAATGGACATGTTAATCCCTATACAAAGCCCCATGATATGTATAAAACCCTTTATTATGCCCTAGATATTGAATTATTACATTTCTAGTAGGTTAGCTAGAACCCTTCTTTGCACCCTTTCATTATAATTGTAACCATTTGTCTCCTATATATATATATCAAGGAGATCTAGTATTAAGATCATCTTATCTAATCTCATATTGTGTTCTGAAGATTATATATTGTAAAGGAGGTTTGCCCGTTGAAGTGGACTCAATTTTATTGATTTCTTATCATTTTTAAGGCGTTGGGTCATAACATTATTAGACTATCTGAATGTGCACTAAGGGAACTCAAATTTTTAAGGTTTCTTGGCATTAATCCTTCATGGTTTCTTGGTACCAAATGAACTACAAATTTTAGGGTTCATACCATAACTGTAAATTGCAGCTTATGAAACATAGTCTTGAATTTGGGGAAAATTCCTATGATATAGGTTGAGAACCTAGTGGTGCTGGGTCAAAACCCATGGTACGATTCTTTCATACGAAACACTTTTCCCATTGACCTCTCTAACATTCACTTATGCGTTAAGGTCATTTCTTTGCCTATTTATATCACTAATCTTCTCTTTGTAAAGTCTCTTTAAATCTTCTATCTTTGAAAGCATATCTTGTAGGGACAAAACCAAATTGGCATCAAATCTTGATATATCTCTCTAATTCATGTTCCATGCCCATGGGCTACTAGATAATGTCATCTCCAACACCTCTATAGGCATCTATTGCTCTTGGTTTAGTTTCTCTATTGAAGAATTTTTGCTTTGTCTGAGTGTCACCATTGGTTTAACCCCTCCTACACCTTGGATGATTAAACTCTTCTACCTCAAGGGAGGTTCCAACATATCTAGGGCGAGAGAGATACCACCTTTCTAAGGGCACTTTAGGGTACCTTATAATATTTCATTGTTTTATCATTTATATGGTGTATCTAGGCATTTTTATTGCATTGTCTCGGAGATTAAGACTACAACAAGATTTTTCCAGGTGATTTTCCTCCTTTTTGTCTCTTTCTTCTTTAACATTTGGGTTAATTAGCTCACTAAAGGAGATTGGTAATTAAACCTAACCAACTTTTGTTCCTTTGTTAATTTGTTATTATATCTACTTATTGTTGAAACCTAATAAAATTACCCTAACTAACCTACAACCCTAGGTTACAATATCAACCATGAAACCTAATTAATCTTGTACCCTTGCCTTCTTTTGTTTCCTTCCTCTTCTCCTCTCTCCTAACATTTCTATATTTTTCCCTGAAACTGAGTGGCAACTCCACTCTCTTCTTTCTCCTTATGGGAGAGTGGTGCCTCACTCTGACCGTATCACTACATTTTGGTGACTCCACTAGAGAATTCCCATCAACCCTCCCCTCTCTTGAGTGAAATCACACTCCTTTCTCCTCCCTCCTCTCTTCTTTCTTAGACTACGAAGTCCTTTTTTGCTACATGTAAATCTTCTGCCCTAGTTCCTTGCATTCTAAGGTCAACCAACTCTATTCTCAAAACATGTCTAATATGTCTCCTCTTACACAAGGGAGTATTATATATATATATATATATATATATATATATATATATATATATATATATATATATATATATATATATATATATATATATATATATATATATATATATATATATATATGCATTATAGTAGCTATCCAAGTACTCATACAACAATTCATACCCAACCTTATAACACAGGGAGCCTTCCTTCGTCCTACTACATGAACCGAGTTAACCATGGAGGATTCACACCAATTCTTCCCACGTGACTTAAACCCTTACTCCAAGCCAAGGTTCCCTTACAACTTTATATCCTCCCTCTATCCATTCAACTTACATACAACCTACTACCTCATGTAGGACACGTGATGAACTCATGTCGTGCATGTGACAGCTTGAAGAAACAATCCTTTAAAAAAATCAAAACTCAAAGACTCTTTTATAGATATGGAGCGCTTCTTAGTAGATAATCCTGGCCTAGCCAACTCCGATTCCACTTTTTATCCAGCTTTAAGCACCTCCATACAAGTTATATGAGATGCATGAGTCCTTACTTGACTAGACAAGTTCTCATACAACAAATCACATTGACTAATAGATGAACACCCTCTCCCTAGCTCAAAAAAGTGGTGCAAGTATCATAAGCACAACACTCATACCACAACGTCTTGTCCCTCTAGAGCACCCCTTCCAAAATTTTCCTTAGTCGTCCAAACCCCTATGTAGACCCATAAAATCACAACATTATCCCTTATGATAGTTTATGTACATCAACTCCATTGTAACACCTTATTTCCCCCAGTTTGATTCTTAATCATAAAATAGAAGTAACATACTAAGGCATGTGGACAATGTAAATGTGTTATTGTTTGGGTTGCCAATAACTCACTATGGGGGTGAATCCTTGAAAGTATTGGCCATGATATCACTAGAGGAAGAATGTGAAAACTATACGAGAGGGTTCATTATATAAAATAACCCCAAATTTCCCTTGATGAGGATGAAAAACCTCTTTCGAATCCCAAGGAGAGAAATCAGTTAATGAAGAAAGGACCAATGGTTGAATTATCAACTACCCCCATGATGGGATCATGGTCTAGCTATAGAATGTCAGCCCGAAGTACCACAGAGACCTGCAGACCCGAGCTTCCTTCTGACAAAAGGAACGTGATGGGTCGAGAAACTTCCAAAAAGAAGGAAGGTAAGATAGATACACATGGACAACCAGAGAGGATAGACGAGACGGGCGCACAAGCTCGTAAGGGAGATGCGTAGAGCTCTCTAGGGGATAAGAAATAGAAGGCCGCGAGCTTGGGGTTGAGTGAGCATCTGATAAACCTTGTCAAGGCCATAACAGAGAGAAATATATGAATGTTGCAAAGAACATAACCCGAGCGTAAGCTGAACAGAGAAAGAACCCTTGAGAACTGCGAGATTTCCCTGGTGATATCATGGCTTGGCATGGGGGTGGCCAGAGTGCTAAGAATGAATGCCTCTGAGCCTATGGTAGGGTGGAAGGACGAACACCCATAGTCAGTTAGTTGGCTACCACCTGTAATAGATAAGTATTCACATATCTTGTGTATTTAAGTGGTACTGTGAATTAAAGTTGGATATCCTATGAATGTTGCAAGGATGGATATATTCGCTTAATGATTATACTGTATCTCCTTTATTCCTGCTTGATTTTGTAATCAGACAAGTAGGAAATTGTGTGAATTGGATGTGTTTTTATACTCATCAATGCTTGCGTTCCGTGGTGGGAGCCACAAATTGTGAGTTCGTCGACCTTAGGTACAGTTTCATGTACGCATGTCGACCCTCCTAATCGTGCTGAGTCCCTTGGAGGACATAGTTGGTTAAGCTCAGGAGGGGTAGTGTAGGTATGCACAGGCTCTCTGCGAGGTATGCAGAGACCGAGAAACACTTAAGTTCTAGACTTGATGAAGGAGCACAAGAATAGTGCAGAAGACCCTTCTAAGTGTTAAGCCCAGAAAAAAGAGTGCAACGCTCTTAAATCCTTCATAACCGACGAAGCTCAGGAAGAATGGTTCAAGTATCGAAAGGGAATATCCTTTCGTTTAGAAGATGAATGGATGAGATCCATTCGGGAGGACCCAGGGTCTGTCGTGACCGTTACATTTGAAGAAGGGGCGTAGGTGTTAACGCCTCAACTCCTTCAGTCTTTGCAAGATCGCACATCAGGGTATTCGCACGTTGGTGCGACTAAACTCCCAAAACCTAAAGTTGCCACGTGATCTGGACCATAGATCTAAGGATCTATTGGGACCCTTCTTGACTGTTGATTTGACGCGGGTGAATATCGGGAAATCGAGAATCAGGGAGACAGAGGTAAGCCAACCTCCAAAGTCGCGAAAAGCGAAATCTTGATTCACGAGAGAGGGGATCTGGACCATTGAATCCAGGAGGGTATGTGTCAACAAGTCAGAAGATCTAGAGGAAGGTGGAGGTTGAAGTGTTGAGACACCCGAGGCCCGTAGAGTCATGAGTCGTTCAACTGTGAGGAGATACTTGTCAACAGAGCTCAAAATCTGGGGAAAAGCTGAAATGGGTTTTCAGTTTGAGAACTGAGATCGTCGAAGCGCGAAGACCCGAAGTCCCGAAGAAATATTTGGACAATGATATCTAAGGGAGACGTGGCGCAAATCCGTGAACTCCGGGTAAAGTCCCGAAGTGATTTGTAGCCACCGGATCCATACACTCTGGGTAAAGTCCTAAAGTAATCCTCGATCATTAGATTTGGGGGAGACACACGTTAGTGGATCTTAGACGTCGGGTAAAATCCATTGGGAAAAAGAGGTTTGAGAGTTGAGATCTCAGAAGTCCGGAGACCCGGAGGGAATATCGACCGTTGATCGAGAAGAGGGTCATTAGACCGTTGATCTGGGTTTAAAGGTCAAGCACCCAGAATGAAGGCAGGACCATTGATTGAGTAGGACACATGCCCGTAGATCGTTAACTCTGGAGGATTGAAGTACGGAAGGAAACTAGATTAAGTATATAACGAGAACATCAAGGTCTTGGAGAATTGTTTGGCTTCAGAATCAGAGATCCTTGACCAGGAGGTCGGACTGGTTCGCTGACCTTCCAAACTAGGAACTATGAATGGATATTTTGTCCTTTAAGAAAAGCGAAAATTTGTATTCCCCGTCGTGTCTGTGTTACATCCAATCTCTGAATCTCTATCATTCTCCATTGAATAACCTCTTTAAAATCCTCCATCCTCGACTACATCTAAGACGTAATGGGGGTATTACCATAAAAATTCAAAAAACTTGACATCCTTAATGGTTTATAAATAGATAGGTGAACATATTATATAAACAAATCGATAGTTAGAGACATCCTTGCAGGTTTATGGTTTCTCTCCTTACTTAGTTTGAACAAAAACTTATGCATAACTTCAACCTTTTGTCTCTTAACTCAAATGGTTTTATTGTTTTTCTTCCTTTCTTTTTCATTTTCTTCTACAATACACTATAATATAGATAGTATGGTACACATACTGCCCGCTGAAACAAGTGTGAAGAAACACGACTGTCCCTATATAGTTTCAATCGACTACCGTTAACTAATCCCTCCACAACTTCCCCATATAGTTTTTCCAATTGAATAACACATGTTTCTGTCAAAAATCGGATCACATATGGACCCAACCAATGCATATGAAACTTTCCAGGGTGTTGCAAAAACTTGTTATCATAAAGAAAAACTAAGTCTCGAGTCTGGAACTTATTTTGTTTAATGTGTCAGTCAAGCTAAGCTTTCTTGCGTGCTTTCTGAACTTGCTAATGAAATATTGTGACAAAATGGTCTTCTTCCAATTCTACTAGCTCTGACAATCTTTTCTCTACTACGCCAAAATCTGCAAGCTTTGTCAACACGAAAATGCCTAGACTTCACACAATGAATTCCATAGGCATAACTACTTCCTCGCCATACACTAATCTGAATGGTGTTTGTCCTGTCAGTTTCTTACTTGTAATCCTATACACCCATAACATTGTTGGGATCCTCAAGTCCCAGTAATTTTAACTTACATTACATACCTTCGTCAGTGCATGCTCTGGGATGTTATTGAATGCTTGCATTGTTCCATTTTTCTGAGGATGATACGGTGTGCTCTTCTGATGATGAATCCGAAACTCCTTTGTAAAAGTTGCAATCATTCAGAAAATGAGTTCCCTGATCACTCATAAGTATCCTAGGGCATGCAAACTTGTAACTACAATATCCACGCTACAATCTCTGACTGGTTCCGCTTCAGCCTATCTGGTCAAGTAATTTGCGACAGTAATAATGTATCTGAAGCCCGACCTATTTGTTGGTGGATTGATTGGTCCAACAAAATCAACGACCCATTTATAAAAATATTTGAACGTCACTTGCGGTACTAACAACATCTCATCTCTCCTTGAAGGCTTCCCAAGTCTCTGACAAACATAACAGGTCTGACATAATTCTTTTGCATCCTTACGAAGGGTGGGCCACCATAGTCCTTCGTGCAAAATCTATTGAGCTGTCGCTTTTACTACATAGTGACCTCCTACAACTCCTTCATGTGCCTCTGATAATATCATATGTCGTTCATGCTCCAATACACATCATCATAGAATACCATCTACGCCTAAATTATACAAATTTCTTATTATTAGTTGATAGTCTATTGCCTTTAGTACTAAGTGCTTCTTATGCGCAACTATAAACTCAGGTGGGGCTACTCATGTGCTCAAGAACTGGACTATATCTGTAAAATAGTCATCAACCATCTGTACTACAAATAAGTGTGCATATGGCATATTGTCATCCAAGTTTCCTACATCTTCCCCTGATAGTATGCGCCATAAGTGATCAGGTCATGAATTTAATTTCCCTGGTTTCATAATTAGCTCAAAGTCATATTCCTAAAATAATAATAGCCATCTGCATATTCTCCCCACAATTGGATTATTGAATAGGTATCTTAGTGCAGGATGATCTGTATACATCTTAAAGTATGAGCCCAACAAATAATGTCTAAACTTCTGCAATGCATACACCATTGCTAATTCTTCATGTTCTATAGTAGTATAGTTATGTTCTGTAGTGGACAACTTCCTGCTTGCAAATGCAATGGGATGAGTTATATCTCCTTCTCTCGACTGAGCTAGAACGACGCCTAATACTATGGAGGACGCATCTACGTGAACATCAAACTTCTTTTTCCAATATGGAAATATCAAAATCGCGGCGGTAACCAATTTATGATTCAAAGTATATAAACCTTTTTGACATTCCTCGTTCCATTGAAACTTGTTCTCCTTCTTTAGTAATAATTCCATCGAGGTTGTGATCTGTACATATCCCCTAATGAAATTTCTATAATACCCTTTATGACCCAATGTTGCTTGTAATTGTCGCATTGAAGTAGGCAGTGGTAAATCAACAATTAAAACAATCTTTGTGGGATCCACCGACAGTCCTTTCTTACACACTATATGGCCCAGTAAGATACCAAACAGGGCACATAAAATGCACTTATTCAAATTCAAATATATCTAAAATTGCCTACACCTATCTAACATCAAGCGCAAAGTCTCAATATGATCTTTCAACAAGCTAAAGACCGTCCAATCATCTAACTAAACTTCTAAGAACTTATGAATGGATTTTTCAAATGTTGCTACAACAACTCTAGAGAATATTGATGGTGCGTTCTTCAATCCAAACGACATAACTTTGTACTGGTAACATCCCCATTTTGTCGCAAATGTAATCTTATATCTATCTTATTGCGCAATCTTGATATGATGATACCTTGAAAATCCACTAGTGAATGAATAAGCTTCATGTCCTCCTACATTCTCCAACACTTCATCTGTAAACAGAGTTGGAAACGGATCATGTAAGCACGCATCATTTAATTTTCTTAGATCTACAAAAAAAATTATCCCTCCTGTCTTCTTATCCTGAACCACCATTGGACTCTTCCACTTTGATTCTGCGACATGTTCAATAATTCCATCTTCCAACACCCTGTCTATCTCTTCTTTCACCTTTTTCTTATACACCAGGTTCACTCTGTCTGGTCTCTAGTTCACTAGATTAACATATAGCTTCAAGGGGATCTTCATCTCTCATAACTCCCTAGTTATCCCTTTCATCTCTAAAAATGTGGTTGGAAATAGGTCTTGATATTTGTGCACCAAATCAACTATCTTCTCAACAATTTCATCGTTCCAATAGTCTCCTATGTTTGCAAATTTGGGCTTGTCTTCGGTACCAATATTTACATTGAGTGTTCTCAATGGTTTTGCATATATGAGTGATTCAAGTTTTGGAACTTCTACTATGTGTTCTCCTTTAGTTTCAAGTATTTGCACATTTCTTGGATATTCGTCCTTCTGGTCTTCTTCAACAACATTATAATACTCCAAAACTTCTCGAACCGTCACAAAAGATCTATGCACGTTACATACAAGTACTAGTTCTATTGAGTCTTCTGATGTAAAAAAATTGTCCTAGATAACCTGCAAAGATGTGTGTACTAAAGGGGTCTCTTCTTTAAAACTAAAAGTTACCTTAAAATTACGAGTCAATTCTTCCCAATCTGCAATTTCGCTGCGCACTTCCAGTTCTAAATACCAATTCTTTAGGATTGTGTCGAAGTTGTGTACAAACGAGTTTGTCCATTCTTGCCTAGGTACTTTACTCCATGTCACAATGCACTGTGTAAGATGCTCCATCAGACAACTCAATCATGTATACTTCTGCATTATATCTTCATTCGTTGTCCCAAACCTGACTTGTAATAACTTTTTCACTACTTCCAATCTCTTATTCCATCCTTATGTGCAACCCACCATCTTGTTGGGGTCGCTTTTAGTGAGACACCTAAAGCTAGTAATCTATGTTGATTTGATATTTGCAATTCAAATTCTCTTATAAAAAAGCTACATCGGTTAGTCCGTCATACCTTGGAGGATCACATACCTTAGTTCCAATCCATCGCAATGCGAGGGTAATCCAAGCACATTTCCTTGTAGACACCTCATGCAGTCTCTACTTCCAATTATCCAAAGTTTCTTCTTAATCATACGTGCATGAACTGATATTTCTCCAAATAATTACAACATTAGCTATAGTATTCACATAATCGTCCATCCGTGCAGTCCTGTTATACAGGTTATTGAGCTCTTTTCCCTTTACTGGTTCTACATATATTTTTGCTTCAGTACCATCCAACCGTGCAATAACCTTCAAGTCTTATACTTCAGATGTCATCTATCCTTTCTTCAGATCAATGATAGTCTGGTTTTCAAAGGCCCAATCAAGTCCAAGTAGTGATGGGTAAGGGGTGCCACCATCCACTATCTCGATCACTTCAAAATCTACCAAGTTATGCACTCCATCAATATTAACACTTACCCTTGTCACCCTTACAATTGGAACAATATTATGTTGATTTGCTAACCTCAATTGAATGGGTGACCAGATCAACTTCAACTTACCCATCATTTCCCAAGTCTGCTTTGGAATGACATTCAGATTCGAACCTAGATTAAAAATAATATTTTCCATGTTGTAGTCTCCTATCTGTGTATTGAGTCGAAACTTCAAATTCGTTCTTTTCTTGCGGTGCACCTGGTTAACTCCTTGGTGTGCAAAAGGTATCTCTTTCTCTTGGGTGCAATTGCAGCATTAGTCCTCCTTTGGTCAATACTCTTTTGACTTTGAGGATGGTTTATGTCCTGTTTTCGATCTTCTAGTTCTTCTTTGTTCTTCGAGTTCAGGAATCTAATGATTTCATTGGCTTCAGTGGGCATTTCTCCCAACTCTCCTTTTATTTTGTCAATAGCTTGCCTGCTCCTTAGCACCAGTTCATTTTGCTCAAACATGATTTGCACCATAGGCCAGATTTCATTTATGGATTTGGAGATATCCATCCAAATATTCTCCTTTGCTTCGGCAAGTGTCTTGCCCGCCATTGTTTGCTTTTGTAGCTGCTGCAATTCCTGCTTGAGCTTTTATGATGTTTGCTTCTCCATTGTGTAGCTTTTCTGGTAAGAAGACTTTAGCTCTTGAAGGCTCTCAACCTCCTTTTTCAGTCTGTTTATTTCCGTACCCTGTAAGTTCATCTCTTCCATGGATTTTGCTAGCTCCACCGTTTTTTCCAGAGCTATCAGTGGGGTGTCTGATGGAATTTTTGTTGTGGTGGTCGTTGCTACAGTTGCGGTGCTAAATCATGCGAGGGGAAGTGCACTCAGTGGAATTACTTCCATAGGTGTTTCCTGTTCCTTTTCATTTACCAATCTCTCCAGCTCTGCTTCCATCTCTCTTAACTTTACATTTTGCTACATGATCAATTTGAGAATCTCATCCTTCTCACCTTCTGTCTCAACAATCTCTTTGGCCTGTGAGTCTGTAGGTGGCAGTTTCAGTTGCTTTCTCAGGGATGTTATGTTAGCATTATTTCTCTTGAGTACCTCCTCAATTGCTTTCACATTTGAGGGATCATACCCAATCTTCAGCACCAATTCTTCTAAGGACTTTATTTTATAGTCCTTTGCAAAAGATGATATCTTCTCCAATTTTAACTGAGTCTGAACGTTGTTCAGAGAAACCTGTAACTTAGCAGCAGAAGTAGAAGCATTTTCCAGTGTAGAGAAAACCATTTCTCCCGTCTGCCTGTGTAGATCCATCTGATCATCTGCGTGTACATCTCTGGTGTTGAACTCAAACGTTGCCCTTTTGTAATCAGTTATTGCTTTTGGATTGGGCACTTGTGCCTGCAAAAAGGCCATGTGCATTCTGCCTTTCTCTGTATCAAAAGATGATAATAGTATGTGTTGTGTCGTGGACGTTTCCTTCCAAAATTGAGCATAGGTGCTCCTGGTCAGCATCTGATTCTTCTTCTTGATCATATCGTATTTCTAAAAAATACTCAATTTTGCACCTCCTTTATTCATTTGGTCGACTAGTGAAGTGTCAGTCTGCTTCTTGGATGAAGAGGTAGACATGATCTGCTGGTTGCTTGAGATAAGAGGTGAATGATCACCTTTCATAATTGTAGTGGACTGGGTTTCCTTTTCACCAGTCGTGTCAGTTGTATGACTGGCTTTTGGCCTTTTGGTGTGTACTTGGAAATCCTCAGTCGAGACTTTTGTGACTGAAGGGGAAGTGTCCTTTCTGGGTCTTTTCTCCTTTAGTACCTATGGTGTGGTTGTTTGCGAGATAATAACTGAAGGAGACCACCGTTCTACCTATTCCAGAGTGTTCACCTCCCACTCCGTTTGATTCACAAACTTCTCTATCTCGAGCTTGGGTGTATGAACATACGAGATATTTTTATTCTTCACTCTCATCTCTGAGATGATCCCATACAGATCGTAGTGCCACAGGAAACTTGTTTCAAACTTCATTTCCCTCAAAAATTTATCTGCCTCTTCCCCGACAGCTCGGCTATTGCAGATAAAAGATCATATCTGCCCCTTAATCCTCAACTGTTGTTTCTTCTTCAGAGATACAAAGTGTAAATCATCTGAATTTATCATTTGTCATATATATTCCAGGGCAAATATCCTCATAGACAAATGCTTGGGCAACTTGTATGGAGCTAATTTGCACCCATATACTCTGATTTTTGTGTGATTTTTATACAGGTACCAATCTCCCATCTTTGTGAGGTCCGAGAGGTGTAAGATTCTCTGGATCTCTTCATTTATCCTTGGCTCTGGTCTCCCACTGAGCATGCTCACCATTAGATGGCAAAACTGCTCGACTAACTGTTTGAAGCTGAACTCTATGGAGTTCCTTCTGAGCAACGAAGTCCAAGACATTACTGCCTGTGGTTTGTTGTCCTTATCCATTTTCTACATCAGGAAGGAGACCCTTTCTGCTTGAAAGAAGGTGAACATGTAAGCCAGTATTGAGGAATACCTGAACATGCCCTCTTTGGCGAATTTAGAAAGCTGATCGTGGATGTTCTCTGCCATGAAAGTGCTGTAGTCAAATTGGATGGTGGCCTTTTCTTCAGCAGAGAAAATGGATAGGAACCCCAATATAGGTTCATCTACCCATTCATCTGAAAAATAGATAAGTAGACAACAAAGTGATCAAATCAATTGGTTTCCCTTTTCTGAGAACAGGGAGGAATGATACGGGGGATTTTTCTTGGGGAGCTGAGCATCCTATGGGAGGAAAAACTCAAAGATCTGGGCTCTTTGAGGAAAAGACAGATTCTGGTACAATTTTGTTAGGATTTCAAGGTTGAAAGGGGAGGCGGATTCGGCTCTAGATATCTGCATCATCTGATCAATGGCCTTTGGTGTGATAAGGAAAAGAGTTTCTCCGGATGAAGAAAATATGACTCTCTGGTGAGGGAGGTAATGAGCGTGGCATTTGGGGGCGAATTTGAGGAAATGATGGACTTGGGGAAAGAGATACAGAGGAAGATTAGACTCCCGGAGCCCAATCTCAGTGCTTTGATCTAGGAATGTGTCTTTAAACCATGACTGCAATTATGCGAAATCAAATTCACACCTGGTCTCGAAGATCAGATAATCCTTGTCGGCTAATGGGATCCGGTCGAGGTCGACAGGAGGTGGGAGGAATAGATTTTCCTTGACCTCTGCTTTTTTAGACTTTGGCGCCATCATTTCTAACGGTACCTGTAATTGAAACAAAAATGTTAGCGGGTAATGGCTATGGCTGGGTCGATGACTAGATCAGCGAGGGGAAAAAAGTTGTCTGGTGTGCGAAGAGAGTGAACAGTGTGCAAATGGCGGAACAAGGGCTAGTTTTGAGTGAACGGGTATCCGTTGGGCGCAGGGGAGAGGTCAGCAGGCTAACGGATATGTTAGCCAGTAGTAAATGGCCAACAGATCGTTTGAAGTGTGAGATGGCAGGTGAAGAACGGGTGCGACAGGGTGACGTGGGGGTTGCTGATTGGAGAACGATAAGCATGAGGTGACTTGTGACAAGTGACCAGGTGGGATGAACTGACAGAGTTATGAGACGAGACCTGTAGGGGAAGGTAGTGGGGTGTGACGTCATGAAGCGACGACGGTATGTCAGAAGGGTGGTAAGTGGTAAGTGGTTTTGGAGTGGAGGGGTTCTGATGCAATCGATTCATGCCACGTTAGGGTTGGGTCCGCCAGGAAAAACCACTTGATTCCCCCCCCCCCCCCCCCCCCCCGTCGTTAAAGGCAGAACGATCGGGGGGTCTGGAAACTCTTGTCAGTCGTTCATCCGTGTGTCGTCTGTTGGATCGTAGATCTATGCGCTCCTGTTAACCAACATTCTGGAGCCCCCCCGCCCCCACCGTTAAAGGTAGAACGGTTCGGGGGGTCCAAAAACTCATCTCAGCCGTAGATCTAGGCGCCAATAGCTCTGTCGTAGATATATGCGCCATTTTTAATCTCCGAGCGCGATTTAATATATGCAATAGAACTTAGGCTTAGTGCTTTTTGTGGGTTTTGTGCGTTGCTTCCGTTGATTTTGTCACCATGGGGTTAGGAAAACACCTCAAACATCATAATCATACATTTTCTTCAAACACCATACAAACTTTATTGAAAGAAAAGCTAGCTAGCCTATGTCCTATCCTACCTACCTACACCTTTAGCCCAGATTAAACTGTTGTGCTAAGAAATTACTCTGTATTGGGGCTGTTTGATCAAGATTGAACAATCTGATCAAATTTATTCACTAACTAACCTATCTACTTGGCTAAGATTAAACCTTTTAGCCAAGCTTATTCACTAATCCTATCAACATCAATTCAAAAGGACCTGACCATGTTTAAACAATATGGATCAAGTCATTGTTATTGCATGGGGATTTGTTCATTTTTTCTTCTATGCCCTCTTTTATTCTCTTTTCATTTTTTCATGTTCTCTTTTCTTCTTTTTTCTTTTCTTTTTCTTTTCAAATCATTTGCACGATGAAACATTATTTGAAATCCAAAAAACATTACAAGGATAAAATTTTCAGTCACCGGTTGATCCTATAAATTATAGGGTTATAACAACGACTCCACTTGGGGATGGTACTCTCCTTGTGAAGTGCCAGGAATCCTACTTCCTTATGTCTTGAAAAATTTAGTCCACAACTTCTTTCGCTACTTGAACTATTTTATTTTTCTTAATTTTTATGACATTGTCCAGTGGCTCAGGGCCCTCTCTGCGGGTTTCAACCATCTGATCAACGTCACCCATTCATAAACTGCAACTAAAGGAAAATGGTTTGTACAATGGGAATGGGTAGCAAGTGCCTTTATTGAGGTGGTGAGTAGTGCTTCAACATCCTGTTGTTCACAAGTCCACCTGGCAGGTCTGTACCATCACTGTTCTTGAGCAGAAAAGCGTTGTTTCCTCTGAATGCCTAGATCATGAAGGGGCCTCTCCATAGGCTATCAAACTTTCCATGTTTACCCTTATCTTCATTCCTAGCATCCCACCTTAGTACGAAATCACCTAACTCAAAATCATCTTCTTTAGTTCTTTTGTCAAAAGTCTTTTTGATGTTCTCCTGGATGACCTGAGTTTTGTTGTATACTTCTTCCCTGGACTGTTGCAAATGGATCATCTGGTTTATTCTTCTTTGGGAATCATTCGGCTCAGCTTGCATCTCTTGCAAAAGTTTCATGACCGAGACCCCCAAAGAGGTAGGAAAAACAACTTCAGTACCATAAACCAGCTGGTATGGAGACATGCCAATTGACCTCTTAGTGGTTAGTCTGTTAGCCCAAAGCGCGAAAACTAGCTTGTTATGCCATGACTTCTTATTTTCTTGCAGCGTCTTCTTAATGATATTCACCAGGGTTTTATTGGAAGACTCAACCAACCCATTTCCCCGAGGGTAATAAGTTGTGGAATGTCCCAATGTAATGTGATACTGGCTACAAAAATCTATGAGCTTTTTGGACCGGAAGACTGCTGCATTGTGAGCTATAATTTTTCTAGGGCATCCAAAACGAGACAAAATATGATGTTCTAGAAATTTAATAATAACAGAATCAGTAGCTTGCCTGCATGGTACAACTTCGATTCATTTCGTAAAATAGTTAGTGGCAGTGAGAATCCACTTGTGTTGGCCAGAAGAAGGAAGGTGTATCTCTTCGACGAAGTCCAAACCCCATTGCTAGAAAGTAGCTTCAACAGAGATGGGTTTTAGAGGCAAGGACAGGAGCTTCTTTTTACCTTCAAACACTTGACATTTATGGCACGAGGTGACTTGCCGATGTACATCCGTGAACAATGTGGGCCAGTAGAATCCAACTCTGAGGATCTTATTTGCTGTATTTTTCCAACTCAGATGCCCACCACAATCTCCTACATGAAAATCTTGTAAAACCTTGTCAACTTCATCTTTCAACATGAATTTAACAAAATACCTCCAGGATCTTTCCAATAAAGATTACCTTCTAGAATACAAAATTTTAATGCTTTTAATTTCAAAAACCTCGCTTGTAAATTGAGCAAGACAAATATCAGGTCTGCGTTCCATGGAGAGTCTAGAAACACCTCTTTCACGCTTTGAGTCACCTGCTCTCCCTGCTCATCAACTGCAGCTAAGAAATTAATATCTAGAGCATGGAAATTAGATTCAACCATCAACTTTGCTAGACCTTGACCTTTGATTAGTTCAGTAGGCTTAATCTCTAAATCGTATTCTAGAATAACAACAATCCACTTTCCTCTTCTACCATCCAGATTATCCTGAGTTAGAATATCCTTTACCACCGCATTTGGAACATAGGCAATGGTATGGGAATGGAGAATATAGACTCTGAAGTCTTTTATGGCTTTCACCAAGGCGAAAGCTTGTTTCTCCATTATTTTATAATTTAACACAGCATCTCTCAAGGATTTACTAAAAAAGGATATGGGTTGTTCAAACCCTTCACTATTTTTCTGCCGTAGTACTGTTTTGATGGTGTGTTCAGATGCAAAAGAGAAAAGGTAAAAATCTTTGGTAAAGTCTGGACTAATCAACACTGGAGCTTGTGTGAGTGCATGCTTAACCTATTCAAAAGATTGCTTGGATTCAGTGTTCCATTTTATTTTTGTGTCCTTTTTCAACATATTGGTGATGTTCCTAAGAAGTTCGGCCAAGTTGGGTATGAATCTCCTTAGGATGTTTATTTTGCCAATGAAAGATTGTAGCTCTTTAATATTCCTAGGGTGTTCCAGTTTTTGGATGGCTTTTATTCTGCTGGGATCTATTTTGATTCCGTCCTTAGATATTATGTGTCCCAACAATTTGCCTTCTTCTAACCCAAAAAGGCTTTTCTTAGTATTCAAAGAAATCCCAAATTTTCTGCACTTCTCAAACACTCGTTTGAGATGTTGTAAGTGTTCTTCGTTTGATTGGGAGTAAACAATTACGTCATCTGGATAAATGACTATAAATCTGCCAAGCTCGTCCACAAAAGCAATGTCCATTGCCCTTTGGAAAGTGGCCCCAACATTCATCAAACCAAAAGGGATCTTCACGTACATGAAGGTTCCCCAAGGTGTGGTAAAAGTTGTTTTCTCCTAGTCATCTGGGTGGACGAGAACCTGGTTATAGCCTGAGAAACCATCTAGTAAGGAAATTCGACTGGCTCCAACTACCTTTTGTAATATGTGGTCCATTTTGGGCAACGGGTAATTGTCCTTTAGGGAGACCTTGTTCAGGTTTCATAAATCAATGCATAGCTTGATTTCTCCAGTTTTCTTTCTGGTCGGAACCAGATCAGAAACCCATTTGGAAAATATTAGGGGGACTATGATTTTAGCATCATACATCTTTTTGATTTCTTTCTCTATCAGGGGAAGTAACATGGGATTTATTCTCCTGAGTTTCTGCCTGAAAGGTTTGTGTTCTTCTTTTATAGGAATCTGATGCTGTATGATACTTGTGTCGAAGGATTTTAAGTCTTCGTAACCCCAGGCAAAAACATCCACGTATTCCTTAAAAAGTTCAATGTACTTGTGTTTTTGCTCAGGGGGTAGAGATTTGGAGAGTTTTATCATATTGGGTTTTTCTTTTTTTCCTATGTTGCATTCTTCGACCTCTATACCACTAGCTTCAATTTTCAATTTTTTGGATACATCGTTAAAATCGAACAAGTCTTTTAGCGGAACTAGACCTCTACGTAACACATTACTTTTCAACTGTAGAATACCAGAATCTATCTCATTTTCATTCAATTCATCTGCATCTACTTTACTTTCATTGAAATATTTGGAATCTACGTTATTTACACTACCACTTTTAGAAACAAATTTATTTACAATCTCGTCATCATTTTCTAAATCTATGTTTGTACATTCGAAATCATTCTTACACTGTAGGAAGTCTTCAATTTGATCGTCATTTACGAATACTTGCAAGTATCTGATGTTGTTAGGAACGGTTGGTCTGCACTTCACCTCCACTGTGTAATTGTGAGTGGGATGAACGGGAATTTTACAAGTAGCTGTCGACGTAGCCAACCCGTCTGCTAGTATGTTTTGTCCTTTAGGCATTACCTGCAAGTCGATTTCAGTAAAGCATTGAAGAGCATCCAAAACAACATTCCTATAATCCCTAAGCCTAGGGTGTTTAGCTGCATACTCACATTTGATTTGATTGGTAATCAGTTCAGAATCACCCCTTACCATGATCTGTTTGGCACCAACTTTCTTTAGTAGTTTTAGACCAAGCATCAGAGCCTCGTACTCATCTACATTGTTAGTGCATTGGAAATTATGTTTGTAGGAATGACTCTCGGAATACCATGATCTGTGATTATGCAACCAAACTCCAGCTCCCACTCCTTTTTTACTCATAGGACCATCGTAATCCATGCTCCAAAAATCTGCTGGTAGTTCCTCCCTCTCTACCGTTTCCACCTTTTTTGCCTCAATGATTGCTCTATTTTCCTTCAAATCATGTGTATCATCTTCCAACTGAGCAATTTGTTCTTCCACATCACCATCATTGTATAGAATGAAAGAGTCCAGATCAGAGTGTGCAGAGTATAATGGATAGTTATGCAGTTTTTCCTGACTACTGACAATATACTTCATCAAGGTTTCTCTATACAATCTCCTCTGCTGTCTAAATACCAGGATGGTGGCATAGGACATATCTAGCTGTAGGGTTCCTTTCAGCTTAGCTCCCCATGATCTTAACAGTAACATACCGTATTTTTGGGGAATATCTGCAACTACTATATCCATTACCATACTCCTTGCTAGGATTTGAGCTAATGTAATGCATAAGTCTTTGATCAGGCCTATACATTTGACCTTGCTAGAGTCTAAATAATGCAAATGTTTGTAGTGCCTGGTGACCTCAAGCCCAACTTTTCCATCATAGATTTTGGGCATTAGGTTGTGAGAGTCACCCGAATCCAGCATAACGTTGTGTAATATTAGATCATGGATGTTTAGGCTGATGTAAAAAGGTGCCACAAGACCATTATCAGTTTGACCATCAACTTCAATACCAAACAGGAGCTCTGGTCGATCATCAACAAGATTTATTGTGTCAGAGTGATTTACAAATCCAACATTCAAAGCCTTAGTCCCTATCTCGGGTTCGATGCTTAAAGCTTTAATAACCTGAGACCTGTAAGCGTTCTTGTTCATCAACTCATAGAGGGGAATGGGAATCTTCAATTTAGCTAGTTCCCCTTCAAGGCTGAAAGTAGTGGAAGATTTGCTTAGGATTTGTACCTCTGGTTTATCTATCCGAGCTCTGTGACCAAGTACCCTTGGTTGACTGGTTGATGAAACTTCAGTCTAATTTTCTCTTTGCAGTATTTCTGGAGTTTTTTGTGTATGAGGTTCAACATTGTTTCTCTCAAGGACTTTCTTGGGAGGGTTTTCTGAGGCTTTCTTGAATTCAGCAGCCTTCTTAGGAGAGTTCTCGTCTGACTTCTTGCTCCTCAGGTTGTACTGCCTGTGAACCTCCATTATAGCATTCTCAAAGTCCTATTGTTCTGTTTCCTCAGCTTTCTCATTGACCTCTGTTTGTGAAAGGAGAAAAACCTCGTGCTCTTCCCTGGTGAGGAAAATGGATTTATGATTGTGATTGTGATCACCCATGAGGTTTATATGACTGTCATCAAACTCATCAATTACCTCCTCCCCATCATCAGAGTAATTTTCCTAGAGGGGTGGTTTGATCTGCTGATCAGGTCCCCTCTACTCTCTTTGATCTCTAGGATCTCTTTGCCTGATCTGGGGTGCATTTCTTCTGAAGTTTGGGTTTCGAACTTGAGGAGCGGCTTGGTTCTCCCTATGTGGGTTTCTGTCAGCTACAGTGAGTCTCTCCATCATTTTCTCCATAGCTCTGGCTAGAGAATCTACTTTGGCGTATGATGAGGAAGTAGAAGGCTCTCCTTTGATAGTGACTCTCCTTTTTGTTTTCTGCCTGGCCCTTCTGGCCAAAATATTTGCCTCTACACTGACGACACTTTTCTGCATGTCTTCCAGAGTTGCGCATTTCTCTCTCTTAGCTAATAAGACATATCTGCGTCAAATCCATCGAGGAATTTTATTAATGCAAAACCTTGTGGTGGTTTGGTATCAGTTGGAATTGCATTGTACAGATTGTTGAAACGAGTGCAATAATCTTGCACTGTCTCTCCTTGGTTATGTATGATGTTCTCATATTCTGACAGGATCTGGAGAGGATATTTCTTCACTTCCCACCTGTAAAGGAAAGCTCGATGAAAAAAAACAATGTCAGTTATGGTAGCAGCAGGTAAGGCCTTGAACCACTTTTTTACGTCTGCAGTCAAACTCTGTGCAAATAGTCTCATATGTACATAAGCTTCATCCACTTCCTGTAAATCAAAATAATCATTCATTTTGTGAACATGTTGTTGCGCATTTAGAGGACCAATACTATCAAACTGAGGGAGTCTAGTTTGATAATCTTGAGGCATGTCATGTAAAGGGGCAACCAACACCAATGGAGCATATCTTACTGCCATGATTTGTGGAGGGGGCTGAACCACAACCTGTGTGATAGGAGAGGTAGCGACTGAAACGATAGAAGATGAAGGACTGGGAGGAATGGGGTGACCTAGTTTAGGTTTAACAGAAACTGCTGCAATAGTTAAAACAAGAAGTTCGACTGGCTGCTGGAGGTGGAATTTGTCTAAGGCTTGACCAATATTCGCAACTAGATCTTCAAACTTATCAAATTCGGGGCGAAAACATTGATCAACTTCAACTTTGGGAGAGAGTATTTCAAGGGTCTTGGGCTGAAAGACGGTTTGATCTAAAACTGTTTCACTGACAAAATTGTCAGACTTTGTCCTGAAAAGGCTTTGTTGAAAAGATATATCAAACTCGAGATCTTGAAGAGCAACTAACTTCTCTGGGAGAGAAGGGAACTTAGAAGTGGACTGTGACTCTCGAAAACCTCTGCAGTGATTTTCTTCCTGAGTAATTTTTTGGGATTGTCTATTACTACTACAGGTTCTGGGTCTGGGTGAGATCTGGTAAAAACTCTTTTGGGAGTAAGAATTCTAATTTTTATTTTGTTTTTCTTTATAAGAGAATCTTAAACTAATTATATACAAACTTTAACAACCTCCAAACATTATCTCTTTATATGTTTGGATTTTATGACTTGTTCAGAAAAAAGGTTTTCTTTGTCTAGGGAAAAGAAATCGTAGGATTGAAAGATTGTTTGTTCCCCAGTATGGTCGCCACTATGTTAACGCTCTGTAAATTCCCAGAGGTTGTCGGAGGCAGAAGAAATTTACCAGTGGCAACTTTATCCAACCACTTCGAAACTGGGATCTAGCCCTACCAGTCTCAGAGAGCGATCTCTCTGTAAGATTTAACTTCGTTTTAGTTTTTAGATATTAGGCTAGTTAGATTAAATGAGACTAGGTCGTTTGTTTCTGTAAGTTGGGTAAAATAGGATTTACGCCTCCATGGGCTATGGGGTCTGTTTTATAAAGATAGAGATCAAAGAACATAAATAAAGATTCTTTTCACAGGGCAGGATAATGCAACTATTGGATTCTTTAGAAATAAAGTGATGGATAGCAGGAAAGGCGAGATTATCAATTAAAATAAAGAAGCAATTAAGAACTTCTTTATTGTAACATCAGAAGATAAACATTTAGATCTTTAAACGCTCAGAAACATAGTACACAAAGGTAAATTCTGCAACTTTAACTCCCTTTAAATGATCAGATTAGAAAACAAGATGATAACTAAGAAAGATAAACATTCAACGAAGAAAGAGAAAAACTTCACCAATAGTTGACACCCAGGTTTCATGTGAAACGTCTCTTTGTATTACTGGAAGATCTCTTGATAGATATTACAGTGCTTACATCTTGCCAGGGCGTAAAGATGAACCCTCAATACTTCAAAGTTTGAAGTATTTATAATCAAAATTACAAACGACCTTGTCATTAATGACCAGGACATGGCAGATTCCGAATCTAACTAACTAGCTAACAAGATACAAAAATTCAGGAACTATCGATGATGTGTCGAATTCTTCATTCTGATTCTGGGGAAGGCCGTTTATGAGTCACCCACATGACTTTAACTGATTTGCGTGTTGACTCAACTTGCACATCTCATCTCCTACTCAATCGATTTGCACAACTCTTCCCATCTTAGCTGAATGGGAATGGTGACTTTGAGTAGTCTCCGGTATATTTCAACCATTTCTGTGTACATGGCAAAAGTCGGTTTGACGATGAAAATATACTTGATCTCATGCTGTATGCTGAGGTCTAGCTGCAAAGTTTCTAAGAATGCCTTGCCTGTTATACTGCCCTGTATTCCCGAAAACTTGGAACTGTCTTTGGCCACCGTGGCCATGTTCTATTTGTAATCAGGAAGAGTCATCAACTTGTCATTTAAGACTAGTAGACCAAGAAGACCTTTCTTCTGCAAAGCCTTGATGTTGCTGAAGAACCTCTGAACTCCAATGTCCATGTTCTGGACTTTCTCCTCCAACTGCAACATCAGTCCTCTTTTGGTCAGTACTCACTTGACTTCGAGGATGGTTTATGTTCTGTCTTCGATCTTCAGGTCTTCTAGTTCTTCTATGTTCTTCGAGTTCAGGAATCTAATGATTTCATTGGCTTCAGTGGGCATTTCTCCCAACTCTCCTTTTATTTTGTCAATAGCCTTCCTGCTCCTTAGCACCAGTTCATTTTGTTCAAACATGATTTGCACCATAGGCCAGATTTCATTTATGGATTTGGAGATATCTATCCAAATATTCTCCATTGCTTCGGCAAGTGTCTTGCCCGCCACTGTTTGCTTTTGTAGCAGCCGCAATTCCTGCTTGATATTTTCTAATGTTTGCTTCTCCATGGTGTAGCTTTTATGGTAAGAAGACTTTAGCTCTTGAAGGCTCTCAACCTCCTTTTTCAGTATGTTGATTTCTGTTCCCTGTAAGTTCATCTCTTCCATGGATTTTGCTAGCTCCACCGTTTTTTCCAGCGCTGTTAGTGGGGTAGCTGATGGAATTTCTGTTGTGGTGGTCGTTGCTACAGTTGCAGTGCTAACTCCTGTGAGGGGAAGTGCACTCAGTGGAATTACTTCCATAGGTGTTGCATGTTCCTTCTCTTTTACCAATCTCTCCAGCTTTGCTTCTATCTCTCTTAACTGTGCATTCTGCTCCATGATCAATTTGAACATCACATCCTTCTCACCTTCTGTCTCAACAATCTCTTTGGCTTGTGAGTCTTTTGTAGGTGGTAGTTTCAGTTCCTTTCTCAGGGATGCTATGTCAGAATTCTTTCTCTTGAGTACCCCCTTAGCTACTTTCACATTTGAGGGATCATACCCAATCTTCAACACCAATTCTTCTAAGGACTTTATTCTGTTGTCCTTTGCAAAAGATAATATCTTCTCCAATTTTAACTAAGTTTGAACGTTGTTAAGAGAAAACTGTAACTTAGCAGCAGAAGTAGAAGCATTTGCCAATGTAGAGAAAACCATTTCTCTCGTCTGGATGTGTAGATCCATCTGATCAGTTGGGTGTACATCTCTGGTGTTGAACTCAAATGTTGCCCTTTTGTAATAAGTTATTGCTTTTGGATCAGGTGCTTGTGCCTGCAAAAAGGCCATGTGCATTTTGCCTTTCTCTGTATCAAAAGATGATAACAGTCTGTGTTGTGTCGTGGACGTTTGCTTCCAAAATTAAGCATAGGTGTTGCTGGTCAGCATCTGATTCTTCTTCTTGATCATATCGTATTTCTAAAAAATACTCAATTTTGCACCTCCTTTATTCGACTGGTCGACTAGTGAAGTGTCAGTCTGCTTCTTGGATGAAGAGGTAGATATGATCTGCTGGTTGCTTGAGATAAGAGATGAATGATCGCCTTTCATAATTGAAGTGGACTAGGTTTCGTTTTCACCAGTCATGTCATTTGTATGACTGGCTTTTGGCCTTTTGGTGTGTAATTGAAAATCCTCAGCCGAGACTTCTGTGACTGAAGGGGAAGTGTCCTTTCTGGGTCTTTTCTCCTTTGGTACCCATGGTGTGGTTGTTTGCGAGATAATAACTGAAGGAGACTACTGTTCTACCTGTTCCAGAGTGTTCACCTCCCACTCCGTTTGATTCACAAACTTCTCTATCTCGGGCTTGGGTGTATGAACATACGAGATAATTTTATTCTTCACTCTCATCTCCGAGATGATCCTATACGGATCGTAGTGCCACAATAAACTTTATTTCCCTCAAAAGTTTATCTACCTCTTCCCCGACAGCTTGGCTATTGCAGATAAAAGATCCTATTTGCCCCTTAATCCTCAGTTGTTGTTTCTTCTTCAGAGACACAAAGTGTAAATCATCTGAATTTATCATTTGTCGTATATATTCCAGGGAAAATATCCTCACAGGCAAATACTTGGGCAACTTGAATGGAGCTAATTCGCACCCATATAGTCTAATTTCTGTGTGATTTTGATATAGCTACCAATATCCCGTCTTTGCGAGGTCCGAGAGGTGTAATATTCTCTGGATCTCTTCATTTATCCTTGGCTCTGGTCTCCCACTGAGCATGCTCACCACTGGATGGTAAAACTGCTCGATGAACGGTTTGAAGCTGAAATCTGTGAAGGTCCTTCTGAGTAGCGAAGTCCAAGAAGTTACTACATTTGGTTTGTCGTCCTTGTCCATTTTCTACATCAGGAAGAAGAGCCTTTCTGCTTGAAAGAAGGTGAACATGTAAGCCAGTATTGAGGAATACCAGAACATGCCCTCTATGGCGAATTTAGAAAGCTGATCGTGGATGTTCTCTTCCAGGAAAGTGTTGTAGTCAAATTGGATGGTGGCCTTTTCCTCAGCAGAGAAAATGGATAGGAACCCCAATATAGGTTCATCTACCCATTCGTCTGAAAAATATCCAAGTAGAGAACAAAGTGATGAAATCACTTGGTTTCCCTTTTCTGAGAACAGGGAGGAATGATACAGGGGATTTTTCTTGGGGATATGAGCATCCTGTGGGAGGAAATTCTCAAAGACCTAAGCTCTTTGAGGAAAAGACGGATTCTGGTACAATTCTGTTAGGATTTCAAGGTTGAAAGGGGAGGCAGATTCGGCTCTAGATATCTACATCATCTGATCAATGGCCTTTGGTGTGATAAGGAAAATAGTTTCTCTTAACGAAGAAACTACGGGTTTCTAGTCGGGGAGGTAATGAGCTTGACATTTGAGGGTGAATTTGGGGAAATGATGGACTTGGGGAATGAGATACAGAAGAAGATTGGACCCCCAGAGCCCAATCTCATCGCTTTGATCTAAGAATGTGTCTTTAAACCATGACTGCAATTCTGCGAAATCAAATTTGCGCCTGGTCTCGGAGATCAGATAATCCTTGTCGGCTAATGGGATCCGGTCGAGGTCAACAGGAGGTGGGAGGAACATATTTTCCTTGACCTTTGCTTTTTTAGACTTTGGCGCCATCGCCTCCAATGGTACCTGCAATTGAAACAAAAATGTTAGAGGGCAATGGCTATGGCTGGGTTGATGAGTGGATCAATGAGGGGAACAAAGTTGTTTGGTGTGCGAAGAGAGTGAACAATGTGCAAATGGCGGAACATGGGCTAGTTTTGAGTGAATGGGTATCCGTTGGGCGTGGGGGAGAGGTCAGCAGGCCAACAGATATGTTGGCCAGTAGTAAATAGCCAACGGATCATTTGAAGTGTGAGATGGCAGGTGAAGGACGGGTGACGGGTGCGACAAGGTGACGTGGGGGTTGTTGATTGGAGAACGACAAGCATGAGGTGAATTATGATGGGTGACCAGGTAGGATGAACTGCCAGAGTTATGAGACGAGCCTTGTAGGGGAAGGTAGTGGGGCGTGACGTCATGAAGCGACGATGGTATGTCAGAAGGGTGGCAAGTAGTTTTGGAGCGGAGGGTTTCTGATGCAATCGATTCATGCGAAGTTAGGGTGGGGTCCGCCAGGAAAAACCACTTGATTCCGGACCCCCCCCCCACTGTTAAAGGCAGAATGGCCGGGGGGGGGTCCGAAAACTCTTATCAATTGTTAATCCGCACATCGTCTGTTGGACCGTAGATCTATGTGCTCCCACCGTAAAAGGTAGAATGGTCCAGCGGGTTCAGAAACTCATCTCAGTCGTAGATCTAGGCGCTAATAGCTTTGTCGTAGATCTATGCGCCATTTTTAATCTTTGAGCGTGATTTAATATGTGCAGCAGAACTCAGGGTTAGTGCTTTTTGTGGGTTTTGGGTGCTGCTTCCCTTGCTTTTGTCACCATGGGGTTAGGAAAACACCTCAAACATCATAATCATACATTTTCTTCAAACACCATACAAACTTTATTGAAAGAAAAGCTAGCTAGCCTGTGTCCTATCCTACCTACCTACACCTTTAGCCCAGATTAAACTATTGGGCTAAGAAATTACTCTATCGTGGAGCTGTTTGATCAGGATTGAACAGTCTGATCAAATTTATTCACTAACTAACCTATCTACTTGGCTAAGATTAAACAGTTTAGCCAAACTTATTCACTAGTCCCATCAACATCAATCAAAAGGGCCTGACCATGTTTAAACAATATGGATCAAGTCATTGTTATTGCATGGGGATTTGTTGATTTTTTCTTCTATGCCCTCTTTTAATCTTTTTTCATTTTTGATGTTCTTTTTTCTTTTCTTTTCTTTTTCTTTTCAAATCATTTGCAGGATGAAACATTATTTGAAACCCAAAAAACATTACAAGGATAAAAATTTCAGTCACCAGTTGATCCTATAAATTATAGGGTTATAACAGTACCAATGGCATTTAGTAAATTAGGTAGTCAAGACTTATCAGGACCACACGAAGTCCACATGCAGCAAGGTGACACCTAAATTATTAAAAATTCAGCACTGTTTCACTTGTTCGCACACAAAGTCAATACGCACTCACATAGTTTTCATCTCGAAACATGGAGGTTGAAGTATGTTTCCTCGAAAGGGATTCCGAAACGCCCCACCCTTTTCCTGATGAGACTATCCACTCCCACTTAATTTCAATGAGATTGGTTCACACCCCCAATCTCTCAAACAACCACATCTAATTTTTTTCTAAAAACTCACTAAGTTTTCTTCCACAGGAGGTGCTAAAAGAATTTTTTTAGTCTAGGTAGGATCTCGGGGATAGACGTCCAAATAACTCCCTGTTATCTGGTTCTCACATCTTCAAAACAGTAGAAGTTGTCAAACATGGAACTTTAAAATACTTCAAGTCAAGTGTTCCTAACACCATAAGGCAGGGAGATACCCATGAAGGGTTGAAGGCCAAGGTCCGGTTGTTCTGTGCGTCCCCCCTTGAGGCACCCACCTCTTGGACGAGATCTAGCTCGTGACCCATTTCTTAGGCCGAAAATATAAATGTCACACTTTGACCGAGGTACCTGGTAACCAAATTTTAGGATATCTACCTAGGTGGCAATTGTGGGCTGCAATTGCACCTTGATCGGATTTTGTGTGGTTATTGGGAAGTATCGCCAGCTCTTTCGGGATATGCACCCTCTACCCCTCATTATAACTGATTACTTCATCCTTCACTAGTTACTTTTTCGGTGGCTTCAGACCCCACTGTTGAGTGCTATTGGAAGGTCCAGTGTTATTTTGAGAGGAATGACGTTACATCTTTTAGGACACGAACATTTGTTTTCTTTGTTCTCCCAGGCGGACAAAAACCACCTACCCACATATATGCTTCTTTATCAATTGATTTATGTAGGATGCTCTTGTGATTACATGCGATTGTGAGATATATTGTGTAGGTCCAAAAAATCATAAACAAAGACTCTTGTTCATTTATTGCTCTCATCACCATTTGCACACATCCACTTTGCTAGTCGAACATCATAGGGGACCCACAGAATCCCCGTTGTTCCAGACGCTTGCTAAATCTCCCTCCCATTCTAGGGGGAGTTCCTAGTCTTTCCAATTCATTGGCTCCACCTTTTCACACTCCTGTGAGTGCTACCGTCTTAGGATCCGCTTTGCTTGGCTCCATTTTAGTTGGGTCCACTTCCGAAGGTCAACCATACACCCACTTTCTTTTATAAGGAAGCGGGGGGCACACTTCTTCCCCAGGAGGAAGTACAACCCCACGTAGTCCCCCTTAAGGGTCAGGGACACACAACACTCACACCATGGCTGGAACTAACCCTCCTCACAGGTCAGCTACACAAGCCATTCCAACCATGATGGGAATTAAGCCTCCACCACCACCCCAAATTCCATACTTGGCTTCCCTCAACATACCAGATATGACTAAGCTCACCAATGATCCTATATTGCATGACCCCACATGGCCTACAATGCCTACCAAACTACCTTCAGACATTCCCAAGTTTGAAGGAAAAGCGGGAGACGACCCAACCAACCATATCAAGACTTTCCACTTATGGTGCTCTTCAAACAACATCATGGATGACTCTGTCCGATTGAGGTTATTCCAACGCACGCTCATTGGCCCATCAACCAAGTGGTATGTAGAAGAAAAATCTAGGTCCCATGTGAGCTTTGAATCTTTGGCCAAAGCATTTTTTACCTTCTTTCAACTACCAATCCGTCATGAAAATGGTCTTGAACTACTCTCATAGTTTAAACAAACCTCCACTACACAGATCGTTGATCACATTCATGAATGGCATCGATGACGTAGTCTATGCAAAGCAGAAGCCACCGAGCAACAACGCCTCAATTAGTTTCTCAAATCACTTGTTTCCCTCCTTTCCAAGGATGTAGCCGCCACCTTCCCCCACTCGGAAGAAGAAACCATCAGCAAGGCTCAACAGTTCAAACTCATTTATTCACAATCATGATACTTATATACAATACTACCTGACGCCCCGAGACTCGTGCCATTCGGCCAGGACAAACCTGGGATGTCTCACTCAGCGGATGGATTGATTGGTACCACTACACACCACAATTTATACCTCCAACAACCAACTATGTATGGAACACCTCAATATCTGCCAGCATATGGCGGACATCCTTATTATCCCCCCCACTTATCAACAACCATTCCATGTTGCTCTCCCTCCACCCATAAGTGGAACCCCACCGGTACCCACAACACGCCCAACAACACAACCAAGTTCTGGTACCCCCTCTACATCTGCTTACACCCTAAGCACTAGTGAAAGGGCCATGCCTTCCTATGTACATTACAGATCATTACCCCAAAATAATTTGTACTTTCCATTTCCTTGCCCTCCACATCCCATGGCTCCACCACCAAGACACCAACACATTGGGGTTAATTTTGTTCAGCCCTCTCCAATTCAACAATATCAAAATTTTGAACGACTTAATACGACAAATCCGACCCATCAGTCGAACAATGCCAAAAATAAAGGAAAAAACCGAAACAATAATAATCCAGGACAAAGAGGAAACACAAACCACCCCCAACAGAACCAACCTGTCGGGGGCAACCAAAATCGAGGGAACAAAAACCCCCAAGGGGGCAATAACAACAAACGCCAAGGGAAGAATAACAAAAATCTCCGGACAAACTTCCCTTGTGCCCTTTGCGATGAGTATGACCATTATACCCACTGTTAACGCTCTATAATTTGCCCAAGGCTGTGGGGGCAGTCACAGAGGCAACATCAAAACCACTTCGATTATTGGATCTAGCCCTCTAGGACTCAGAGAGGGATCTCTCTGTGTGATATAGACTTGTTTGAATATATATTAGGCTAGCTAATGGGTTCAGAGTTTGGATTTTGAATTGGTAGGGGCAGAGAAAAGGAACCATGGGCAATGGAGTCGCAATATGAAGCTCGATCAAAAACAAGTTCTATAGACAGCCTTACAAGGCAAGGTAGGCACTCTTGTTGGATTCTTTGAATTTGATTTTGGATTTAGAGGAGCAATATGAGAGGACCAAGCAATGACAGGGCAATCAAGAATCCTGAAATTAACCTTTGAGGAGAAAACATTGACAATTATGTCAAAGCCAGAAACAGAGTGTATGTCTCAAAAAATTATGTTCTTCGAACTTATTTGCATAATTCAGAGTATGAATAACTTAAGAAATACAATGGAAACAAATTACAGTGACCAAGGAAAACATCACCACCAAAAATGACACATGAATCCTGTAGCTGTTGTGACTGTATTATTAAATTGATGAAATTACAGAAAGCTCAGTGAGTTGTTTTACAAAAATAAATTATGGTCCCCTGACTGCTCAAACCCCCTTTAAACATTTGAATCATTGCAATTTATAATACAGACTCTCCCCTGGCTCAGAAGAGCGGATTCAACCACCTCGGTCAAGAATAGCATAAAATTTCCAAAAATTTGGAACTGCAAATTTGGTCGAATTTGTTGAAAATAGGGGTACACTCAGTCATTGATTTCTCCCAATCGGTGACACCTGTGAAAAAAACGAAGAGGTTATTGTAGATTAGGTTATCTGGAGCAAAAATCTCTAGTTTCTCAAATTTCGTCTCCACCTCGCCGAAACAACTCCCGCAAAATCGGGACTGTAACAGGAAAAAACAGAAATCTGAAAAATGAGGCTGAAAGACAACTTCGATTCTCCCAAATGGTGGCACCTTTGCAAAAAATGGGAGAGGTTTTTGTTCTTCGGCTCGTGGTGAACAAAAACCTCTTTCGGTTTTTTAAATTTCATCTCCGTTTGCCCAGAATCTGCTTTGCAAGACAAGGTGTCAAACAGACAAAAAAATGGACGGTTTTGAAAAATTGGGGGAAAGAGGTTTTTTGGGGAAAGGTGGTATTCCGGACTCCCCCTGAGGTGGTAAGTGGTACTGGGAGGGGGGGGGGGGTCTGAAATCACCTGGAGGTGACAAGTGTCCCTCCCAAAACCACTTTTCGGACCCGTCTGTTAAAGTTCAAAAAGCACGGGGGGTCCGTAATTTTTTATGTTCGTGGATTAAATTTACTTGGGATAAGTGCATAAGGTGCACTTTTATTTTATTTTATTTGTTTTTTATTTATTAAGTTTCTTTTTACGTGTTTTTTTGTTTTTAATTTTTATTTTGTTTACTTTTTATTTATTACGTTTTAACTTTGTTTTATTTTTAATTTATTAATGTTTTGCGCCTATTCATTTTATTTGTTTATTACTCATTTTTAATTTCGCGTTATTATTATTTAAGTTATTATATTATATATTTTGTTTATTAATTTTTGTTTTAACTATATAGTTTAGTTTTTATTTATGATTTATTTTATTTTTATGTTTTTTATTGTTTTGTATTTGTGTTTTTTTTTTTAATTATTTTTCTTTTGTGTGATTAATAAAGCACTAACCTAAGTATGATCAACTAACTTAATTGTTAATTAATTAATTTAATTAATAATTAATTTATTAACAACAAGTTTGATCTAACTACTAACCTAATGTTTTTATCCTTAGGTGATTTATTGCAAATGTAGGGACGAAGATAGCGAAGAGGAGCAAAAGTGAAGGATGAGGGAATGAAGGGCGCAACAAGGTGGATAAGGGATGCAGCAGGGTGATGGAGGATCAGGCGAAATGAATGGAGGGGGAAAAGAAGAAAAAAAAACAAAAAAAAACGAGAGACCAGCAAGCTTGGAACTTCATCATGAGACCCACAAATGATATTTGAATCATCAGATCTCCTATAATTATAGGACTCTAACATGGGCTCCCCCTGGGGATGGCAACTCTTTCAGGAGGTGTCAAGAACCACTGAACTCTAAACATGCAGACCAGTGCTTTATTCATTGGGCCGATCCCAAAATCTTATTCTGCAACTTGTACCTGTGTTGATCTTTCAATTGAGACCACATCAAAATGAAACTGTTGAAAAAGAGATGCTCGGAAAGCTGAGCTTTATCATACTCTCCTACCTACCTTATATTGCTGAGAATCATGCTAAATCAAATAATAATTTTTTATGTTTGTGGATTAAATTTACTTGGGATAAGTGCATAAGGTGCACTTTTATTTTATTTTATTTATTTTGTTTTTTATTTATTAAGTTTCTTTTTAAGTGTTTATTTTTATTTTTATTTTGTTTACTTTTTATTTATTACGTTTTAACTTTGTTTTATTTTTAATTTATTATTTGTTTTATTAATGTTTTGAGCCTATTCATTTTATATGTTTATTACTCATTCTAATTTCGCTTTATTATTATTTAAGTTATTATATTATATTTTTGTTTTAACTATATAGTTTAGTTTTTATTTATGATTTATTTTATTTTTATATTTTATATTGTTTTTTATTATTGTTTTGTATTTTTTTTTTTAATTATTTTTCTTTTGTGTGATTAATAAAGCACTAACCTAAGGATTAACAACTAACTTAATTGTTAATTAATTAATTAATAATTAATAATTAATTTATTAATAACAGATCTGATCTAACTACTAACCTAATGTTTTTATCATAAGGTGGTTTATTGCAAATGTAGGGATGAAGATAGAGAAGAGGAGCAGAAGTGAAGGATGAGGGAATGAAAGGCGCAACAAGGTGGACGAAGGATGCAACAGGGAGATGGAGGATCAGGCGAAATGAATGGAGGGGAAAAAGGAAAAAAAAAACAAAACTGAGAGACCAACAAGCCAAGAACTTCATCATGAACCCACAAATGATATCTGAATCATCAGATCTCCTATAATTATAGGACTCTAACACCCACCATCGCACTCAAATTGCTGACTTTAAACGGATGAAAGAATCTGGAAATGGACCATGTCCCACAACACCGCCTGCCCCCAAATAATATGTATAGCAACCACCCCCTGTCGTACTGCAAAACCCCATTCTACACTAAGGGGTGATGAACACCCAACAAGAGATGCATCCTGCCCCACCACAGATGGGAGAATATCCTAACCCAGACACTCCTACCGATCGCACTATCCTTCTCACTAGTGAGGAAGAAGTTCTTTTACAAACACGTAATAAATGCAGTGCACCTCCTGACTCCGCTCCCACTACCTCGAAAACAATCCCAGTCACAATTGGACCACCTTTGATGATTCCTCACCCTAATACTGACACACCCCTTCGTATTCCTCACATCCCATTACAACGGAATGTCAACAACCCTCAGGCTAGGGCAACACACAATTACAGTCTAGTCAATGACTTGGCACAATCTCCTTCTGCCATGTCAGTTTTAGAAGTCCTTCAAACCTGTCCTACTCAACGGAAGTCGTTACTTTTTGCCCTAGGGGTAGTCGACCCTGCTGATACTCGCCTCATCACCTTTAATGTTGATAGTGAGGAACCTCGTCTCCCCTCTTTGGTCGCTTTCCAAATACCGGTTAAAACCAGGAACATCAGAGTTCATCGCTGCATCATTGATGAAGGTGCATCCAAATGCATCATGTTCAAAACCGTATGGAAGAAACTGAGTTCCCCGGAGCTCATACCATCAACCATCACTCTGAGAGCTTATGATGGACGACCCTCCTCTCCTGAAGGGCTCTTTCAAAATGTCCCTATTGAACTCGGGGGAAAAACTATCCTCATTGACATTAAAGTTATAGACCCTCCACTAGATTACAACATTTTGTTTGGGCGTAGCTACATGTACGCGATGAAGGCTGTGGCCTCTTCTGTGTTTTGTACCATGATGTTCCCCCACAATGGGAAGATCATCACCATCGACCAAGTATCACATTATGATCCAACCCTTCCTCCAACATCGATAACATCCTACCTTTTGTCCACACTAATCCCGATGCTTACCCACTCATCGAGATGGGTCCCAGAATTTTCAAAGACCCATCCTTACTAAGGACATAACATGGAGCACCTCTGCTCATACATCCCTCAGCACAAATATGTGTCATCTCATCCAATGGAACAAAAACTAGAGATACCCTTCCTCCCACAGAGGCTTCATTACTATCTAACGTCCCACTAGTCACAGAGCTCGAGCTCCTTCCTCAGGAATCCCTTGAGAGCCCTCCAGCTCCCCATGTTCCTGATTATACCTTCCCCTAGGGCCACATTCCAGTTTGGGAGACAGTCCCCCAAGCCATTACTCAAATCCCCTTCTTTTACCCCCCGCTAGGTGTACAAGCTTTCCAGGTAGCCGCAACGCTTACCCTTCCCAATATGGTGTTGGCAATTCCAACATGGTATCTATATCCACCTGATATTGTCCCTCAACCATCCCTCCCTCCCCAAATAGAAGGAATCCCAATGCAGATTCCCATACTTACTCCCACCACACTACCCACACCCCCACTCACTAGCACCACCGCTACAGCTGGGGTTAGACAGAAGAAGAAAGAGCCTGCCGCTCCACTTCCACCACGAGTTTAGTCTCCTTGTGCACTATGCGAGAAAGATGACCACCCCACCAATAAATGCCCGTCTCTCCCCGAGCTATGCAATCTCATTAAACTCCCTAAGGCAACGAACCCACTCGTCGTTTCCTCCAGTTCACCTAATTCTACCATTACATCCTTTACAGGTACCAAAGGGCTGCAAACCAAATTCACGTGTGCCATCTTCTCAGAGTATGGCCATTACACCCACCATTGCCCTACACTACCTCAATTTTGGCAGACGCTAACAGCCGTACGCCAGAGCTTTCAGCAAGAACCCCTCCCATCTGCATCATCTCACACACATGTCACTGACATCCACTATGTCATGACCTCAATCAACAAACGAATGAGATGTCCTTGCTCTCTCTATGAATCACTAGACCATTTCACCTACCAGTGTCCCATGATTATTGAATACAGGTGTCGCCAAATGACCCTTATTCAAAATCCTACACCCCCCCTATTACCATCAAAACCGGTAATTACCCCTACTCCATCACCTGATGTTGTTCATCTCTTCTCTCCTGAACCTTAGGCACTCCCAACTCCCCCATGGTTCATGGACAGTTTATATGAGGATTTTCCCCCAAATCCCCCTAATTCTCCAATTCATTTCCCCACGGAAATTTTACTCCCGACTACCATTTTTAACCCACAATATCTCGATATTTGGTTTATGTCGAGCGAACTCACACAACCCCCTTGCATAATTCCCCCTTTCTCTTCACTAGAATATAACAACACGGTGATAGTCACCAATGTTATTTCCCTGGATCCACTATATTCTCGACATTTCCACTACAACGAAGACATCCTCGAGGAATTAACTTCCACTGATTTCCCATGGGATCCGCTCGATCACAGAGCACTCTTTCTTTCACAAGACGCCTTTACGCCTCCCAAACAAGGCCCCATATATGCAATCGAAACCAAATATTTTCTCCCCTCGCGACATATAGATTGGTTCAATAACCCGATCCCTTCCCCCAACGCTTTTGAAGAAGGCAATATGGCCAACATTTCCCCCACCTTCAAAATTAATATTTCCATCAAACCTGGAATCATAGAGGAAATCACCATCGGCACCGCATGTTCTCCTGAAGAACTCATCGCTTACAAATCTCTCTTCCAGGAATACTAGGACATTTTTGCCTAGTCATACACAGAGATGCCCGACCTTGATCCCTCTATTGTCGAAGATCGTATAGACACATGGCCTGGTATCACACCTATACGACAAAAGCAACGTCCATTACACCCATCCAAAGCGGCAGCTATCAAAGCTGATATTGACAAATTACGAGCTGCAGGGTTCATATACCCCATCGCATATATGTCATGGGTCCCCAACCCCATCCCCATTAACAAAAAACAGGGCACTATCTGCGTCTGTACGGACTTTCGCGATCTCAATCACGCTTGTCCCAAAGACAATTTTCCAACGCCCTTTATCGACCAAATTATTGATGATTGTGTCGACCACGAAGTTGTGTCCTTCATGGACGATTTTTCTGGCTACAAACAAATTCAGATCCACCCAGCAGATCAATAAAAAAACACATTCATTACCCCTTGGGGTACTTTTGCATATCGTGTCATGCCTTTTGGCCTCCAGAATGCTGGAGCCACTTTTCAACGTGCCATGACATATATTTTTCATGATCTGGCTCAAATCATTCTCGCCTACTTGGACGATCTCACCGCTCGATCCAAGAAACGCACTCAACACCTTGATGACTTATGCATTGTCTTTCATAGGTGTCGTCAGTACACTATCTGCTTGAATCCCCTCAAGTGCGTATTCTACGTCACCGATGTATGCCTACTTGTGTTCATCGTCTCCCAACACAACATCACAATAGACCCCCTCAAGGTCCAAGCCACCACGAAAATCCCCCCCCCCCTCGGAATTTATGCCAGCTGCAAAGATTACAAGGCAAAGCTAACTTTTTATGCCACTTTGTCCCCGATTACGCCACTCGGGCACATGGTTTCCTTCACCTCTTACGTCATGATATCCCATTCCAATGGGATGAACATGCCCAAACCGCTTTTGATGATCTCAAAGCGGCCCTCTCCAATGCCCCGTTGATTAGTCCACCCGACTATGAGCGCGACTATATCCTCTACTTATCAGCCTCTGTCGTCTCCATAGCAGGAGTTATCATCCAATTAGGGGATGACGACCGGGAGCATGTCAATTACTATGTTAGTAAAAATCTTTCAGGGCCACCCTTGCAATACAATCACGAAGAGAAACTCACCCTTGCAGTTGTCCTCACAATTCAGAAACTGCGTCATTACATCCTACTTTGAACTACTAAGGTCGTAGTAGATTCCAACCGAATGCAATACTTGCTCAGTTGCCGACAAATTAATGGGACATTTGCACGATGGATCATCATCCTTCAGGAGTACGACCTCGAATTTTCAACATCCAAGAGCAAGAAATCCCTCATCCTCGCTGAACTCATTACGACATTTCCTTCCCATACTACTAGCTCTCCCCTCAATACTGACTTCCTCGATGAGCATCTCTTTTACATCCCCTCAGATGATCCTTGGTACAGTGATCTCCTCGTCTACCACCGAACATAGAAGTTCGAAAACCACCTCTCCAAGGACGATCGTCGACGTATTCTACACCAGGCCCCTCGCTACCTCCTTATCGACGATATCTTATATCGACGAGGGGTCGACACCATACTTCATTGATGTTTGACTATTGACGAAGCCAGTGGAGTCTGAAATGACTGCCACAATTGCGCATGCGGTGGCCACCTCTCAGGGATGTCCACCACCCATAAAATCATTTGAGCAGGCTATTTTTTGCCCACATTGTTTCACGACTGCATCCACACTCTTAAGCGATGTGACAAATATCAGATATATGCCAACAAAGCGAGAGAACCCCCTGCTCTTCTCCACCGAGTCATTAGTGTCGACCCCTTTTGCAAATGGGGCATATACTTCATGACTTGCAAGCATCCATCTAGCAATGGACACAAAAACATCATCATGGAAGTCGATTATTTCACCAAATGGGCTGAAGCCATTCCCACCTTCAACAACACCGCTGACACTACAACGCGTTTTTTCTTCAACCACGTCATCTCCCGCTTTGGAGTCCCCCTACAGCTAGTCTCCGATCATGGGAAACACTTCAAGAATGAGATTTTCGTCGAACTCTCCTCCAGGTTAGGCTTCTCTCACAAGTTCGCCTCCCCATACTACCCTTAGTCCAACGGACAGGTAGAGGCGGTCAACAAGGTCCTCAAAACCATGTTGCAGTGCACGGTCAACAAACACAAGTCTAATTGGCACCATATGTTGTTTTCCGCACTGTCGGCTTATCTCATGACAGTTAAAACTGCCACTGGTTTCACACCATTTCATCTTGTCCATGGGGTCGAGGCCACTCTCCCCACCGAATGCAAAATCCCCACATTACGCATTGCTATTTAGCTATTACCCGACACTGATCCAATGGAGCAGCATTAGCTGAAATTAGATTCGCTGGATGAAGACTGCATGTCTTCATTACAGAACAATGAGGTAGCCAAAAAGCGGTCAAAGGCCACCTTTGATCGCCATGTCAAACTTCGATCATTCAATGAAGGCGACCTCGTCCTTACTTATGATATTGCTCACGATACCTTCAGCCATGGCAAGTTCGAGTCATTATGGAATGGACCTTACATCATCCAACATTGCCTCACTAAAGGCACATATCTCCTGGCCTCTCCCGAAGGCCACCCCCTCAAGGAACCCGTCAACGGGTTGTACTTAAAGAAATTTCATGCCTGAGCGTAGCCATGCTACAGTAGGTTTTTTCTTTTTGTAGAGTTTTTAGTCTTCCTTTTCCTCCGTATCTAGCGTCTAATCTATCATTTGTGTTATTGACAGATGCCTTTTCCATCGGTCTTCCACATAGGTTATGCCGATGGAGCTAGCCGTTGGACACATAATCTCGCTTCAATCACTTGGGCCCTCTATACCCCCTCGCATGAACTGCTCCACTCCAGCGGCATATGCTTGGGCTCTGCTACCAAGCATAATACACAGCCGTCATTGGCCTCCTTACCGAGGCCAGTCGTCGCCATATTCGTCACCTCAGTGTTTTATTAGATTCCCAACTCGTCATCCTCTAGCTCAACAATGTGTGTCGTGTACATGATCCATGCCTCTTCCGCAAATACCTGTAAATTAGAATTTTATCTCGACATTTCGATTCAATGACATTCACACATATTCCAAGGCAATTTAATCAAATAGCATACAATATGGCTAACCTAGTGTTAGATTGACATTTATCCCATCAAGTTACCATTACACATACATAAATCATCAAAAGTTTGTCACAACATATAAATTACACATCATAACCAAAAACCATCAACACATGTCTATACAAAAATAGCTATACAGGGGCACTCATGGCACCTCTAAAGCTCCACCACTTGGTACTCTCTCGGGAGGAGGTGCCCCACCAGCTAGGGGTCCCTCAAGTCCTGGGGGCAGTCGCCTAGTCATAGCCGCACCTGCTACAGCTGCTCTGCGGATCACGGTCTACCACTCCGTCAGAAGGCCCACACACTGCTCCCAGACTCCCTCATCCTGAATACGTGACCACATGCCCTCAGGCACTCCCTGTAGTACTGCCTCCAAGCGGCAACGAATATCCTCGAACCCTCCCCCGGCCCCCAGCGGAGGAGCATAAGAAGGCCCTACACCAGGGTCATCAAAATGGCGTCTCCTACATGCCCTCTCATCATTCGTCAGCCTCACACCACCCTCATCCTGCCGCCGTTTCTCCCTGGTCCATGGCTCTCCCTGTGGTGGTCTCACTGGCCCCTGACGCGCTGGCACTGTCCGCGAGGTCCAACATCTGCACACACAACAAACACATGATAGCATCAACATCCATCTATACACAAAGAACATGTTATACTATCAAAAAATCACAACATCAAATAAATGCACATACCTCTACGGTCGAATACCTCTCTCGGGGGTAGCACCATCTTTGGATCATCCTGGAAATCCACCCCACTATATGGGAATTGGAGTACGATCTTTGGCATCTGACGCCACACCCATGCAGCCTCGGCCATAAAATAATGGCCACCCTCCCACCCACCATGGCGAACCAGAATCGTCACCCACTACCTCAGTCGTGGCTCTCGCATACCCGAGGCATCTAATAAAAATCTCGGGCGCAACATGGACACCCTCTCCAAAAACCATGCTACCAAGATGGACCCAAAGGAAAACTCCCCCGAGTCATCAACTCGACACCTGTCGAGCTGCCCCACCATCTTGGCATGCAACATCAAGCCCCAGGCAAAATGCTCACCCCCCAGTGCCCTCTGCATAATCCTCAGATGACCCGCACTTATCCATTGAGTGGCGAGAGATCCATACACTCTCACAATCATCGATGCAACACACCGATGCACCAAGGCTTCCATCACCCCAATCGTCACCACAGATCCAGACATGTAGTCCTCTCCTGGACAATAGGTCCGGGCTAGGACATCCAATTGCCCATCCCCGGGTACCACTGGTTCGACAGGTAGCAGGGTCCCCCGAAAAGGGAGCCCAGTCAAAAAGTATACATCCTCTACAACAGAGAATGTCAGGTGCTCACCGCGAACAATGAAACACTGCAGCTCCGGACTCCACATCGAAATCAAGAACTGAAACAAGTACTCTTGTGCCCTCACTAGTGAGCACTCAAGAAACTTCAGCAACCCATAAGTTGCCAAAGCACCACGTATTGTCAGCTTCTCATCTCTCACTGCCCCTCTCAGGCGCACCTAGTCCCTCTCCCTCCAATGGATCGACATCGTCGACTGGTTGCATGCATCCACACATACAAGATTTGATCAGCCATCAAAACTCATAAAAACACAAAATCTCCAAAAAAGATCAGTTTTTACACCCTTCAGCTTTGCCTCAAAGGCGCGGCTTTTTTTTCCCCAGAGGCGTGCACATATGCGCGCTTGTTCACCCCACAGTTCCGCACTCATGCGCGATTGTTGGAAATACAGGGGCGCACCCATGCGCCCCTATCACATCAACAGACATGCACCCTAGCGCGCATGTTCTCTCCACAGTTGGGCACACATGTGCAACTGTGAGGAACACAACCGCGCATGGATGCGCTGATGTGCTTTGCACAAGCGCGCATCCCATGCGCGCATGTTTTCCCTATTTGGGTGCCCTCGTGTGCGGCTCTCCAAATTACAGTCGTGCACTTGTTCCATGCGAAACACTCGATCGCCCGCACACTGGGGGGCCCACCCTCACAAAACCCCCTTGTACAACCATTCGTACAAGCCCTACCCAAAAAAGAACCCCTAACTACTGTGCAGGAGGATACGACCACTAACCTGAAACTCGTTGATCCTTAATCAGCTGGCTCTATCTCACGGAATCTCCAAATCTCTCCTCAAATCTCTCATCCAATCACTCTGGCAGCAGGTACAAATGAGTTGGCAATGTGGGCCCTACAACTATATATAATCCCTTTTGCCAAACTTCCATACTTAATTCTGGGAGCTCCAAGCGTCTGTTTTCCGATCCGTCTTCAGCCACGAGACCAGGATCCCGCCACCTAAACAGTCACATTCCCCAGGCCACAATCCATCCTCGGCCCCCGAGGAGCATTTTTCTCACATCACGTCCAGGTACGCATGCTTACATTCAAAATTATCGGATAATTGTTATATGTTATTTATCTTCAGATATTGCTCACGTCGTGTATTTGGTTTTCATCTGTGCAGGTACTTGGTCACCACAAATAAGCACGGCCCTTTTAGCTATATGATCGTTATTGGCATGTAATCATTCCCTCTGAATATCAATTGCATCTCCCAGTCACACCCTCCGATATTTGCCTCTCAGGTACCCCCATCCGAATCTGCAGTATTCACACCTCCGCTGCATTTCAATATTGTCACTCAGTAGCACTCTTCCCCACATGAGTTGTCCCATTCATAGTCACCCTTGACACTTTGACACTCATGATGCTTTCACCCCCTAGGGTTGGGAGTCCTCATAGTCTTTGCATTCCCGAGAATTATCCGCATGCTCCTTCTCCTCATTTTTCTAAACTTCCCCGTAATGGACTCTAGAGTAATCTTGTCATGATTTGCATTTTGACTGCACCTCCACAATATCATGAGCCCTCCATCTCATCCACCATCAATTTTCCCATCTGCAGATTGTCTTCCATTCATTTTACCTAATACAGAAACCCACCTATGGGGCCCCCACCCTCCACCTGTTTTCCACACAACTTGCGCCCTCACAAGCCAAGCCATATTGCACTGGGGCACCTGTTTCTTTATCTGTACGCTCATCCCCATTTGTTCTTTATTTATTTGGTAATTATACAAAGCCTTTGTTTCCATCCATTACATAGTTTTTTGTCATCACCTTTGGCGACCTTCCTTTTTTGACAAAAGCAACCCATGTCGCCCTTGGTTGGGTCATTCATTACCTTCTCCTCCTGATGACATCGTCCATAAACCCTGAGTATCCCATAGTCCATTTACCCCTGATCTCTGAGTTTGTCCACTTTGTCACGCCTATGGCACAATTTAACCCTAGTCTAGTCATGCCCTTGACGCTAGATTCATTTCCATGGTTGCGGTCACTTATGCTTCACAAATATCCCCAACCAAGGTAAGTCTTGAGTCTCGCCGCATCTTGACTTGGTCCATGTATCTCCTAAGTCCCTGATCTTATCATGTGGATTTCATGAAGCCCTTTGCTTCTTGGAGTCACGTCTCCCTTCCTGTCAACATCCACATAGTTTCCAGGAGAGCGACAATATCTTTACTCTCATTACCTTTATAATGAGGTGTCTCAGACGACACATAGAGAACCATCATTACTCTCTGTTGTTGTTGAACCCCACGACATTCGACTTCAACACTTTATCATGTTGCGGTGGCTCTTACTTTGCGACTATTGTAGTTGTCTTTTATATTTGTCGAATACCTCTGGAAATTGATAGGCTATCAATGCATGCGTATCATCGACACTTCCTACAGGTGTCCTCACCTCTTTTCAGAATTTGTTCACCATCAAAATTGTCCTCTGCTATTATCAACATGCTTCTGGGGGCGTTGTAGTCGTCTACACCAACACACAACTTCAGTTACTGTATTACACATTTTTGAGTTACATGACACAAGCATGGGGCATGTCCGCTTCATTTGTACACAGTTTTATTTTTCCACACCTTGCTAAAGGTTTGGGTCCTACAGGCTCCCCTCTCCCTCCAATGGGTCGCTCTTGAAATCCCACTCAACACAATTTCTTACAAAGGTACTCTCAGTAGAAGAAACATTGATGTATTTCGGCTATACGTATGCTCCTAACCTCATACATCAGGGGGCATCTGTTATCACTGGAATTTCGTCCACAAATGGTTATAGGAATCTGGCATCTTCAAACACCCATTAGTTCATCGATGGCCCAGTAAATGCATTTCCAAAGGGCATAAAACTATACAACTGGTTAAAAAATCAGCATGCGTTAAGGATACAAAGGCAGCGCGCGCACGTGCGACAGTCGAATAACGATGGAAAAGCACATATGCGCCTGATGCGCGACTGTGGACACAAAAAGCCCCGCACACCTCAGAACGGTGCATTTATGATTTTTGTCGGCCTTTCACCCACTTCTGGTTCATCTCCCAAGTTGATTTGACACCAAATCCGAGCTAAATCCGAGTGGGGGGCTCGTCAAAGACCTAAGGGTGCCCCAAAGAGCCCCTTGTTCACACTAAAAATTGGTTGAATAATGCCTCAAAGCTTTGCTATAAAAAGAGGCCATGGGTGCACTATACTTTCAAGGAATTCATTTCTATTGTTATGCTGCCTATATTCTATTGGACAATCCTCTTTTCTCATCAAGAGCATACAAGCACGATTTCATTTAGCCATTCACATCACCTCTTGAGTGGATGGGCTTGGGATTTCTTCACCATTTCCTTTTAGTTTGTTACTTGTAAGAAGAGATCAATCATTGGGGGTTCAAGTTCCCTCCTTTGGAGGAGGAGGGGACCCATAAGCCTCCCTTTCTCTTTGGTGTTTTCCCACTAATACAACTTATCCATTGGTGGCATGCATGTTGTTTAATTTTTGTTCTATTTCCCTTATGCACTCTAGTTTAGTTTCTTTTATTGTTATTAGCATTAGTCCGTTGTTTATTTCTTATGCTTGATGTTTCTAACTCTTGCATTCACTGTTGTCTTATCCAGCTAACCCAACTGGACTTGTAAGCGTCCTCATTTTGCTCATTTATGTGACGAAAGGGACGCAACAATCCATTTTGCTCGTATCACTTCCTTCCTTCCTTACGTATATGTCTCTTTCTCCTTTTTAGGGTGAAATAACGAAGGAGGCCCTATTGCTTTCCTGACCCATTGGTGGATGTTATTTCCTTGATCCATCGCATCGGCTATGGCTCTTGTTCCTCCTCGCGTAACCGATGTTATCTTGTGTTTTTCGTCGCGCGCCTCTATTGCTATCATTTGTACATTCAGGTTCCTCTTTTCTTGCCACTTTGCAATCAGTTGTGGGAAATCCTCTGTCGCATGGTCTCGCTGTCTGTAATATGTGCATGTCGTGCAGGGATTCAGACAATATAATTGATCCTCTTCCTATGTTGAATCCTCCTCTTTCGCGACCTCTGAACCCTCCTCTTCCTCCTTGATTATAACTTCTTATAGTATTATATTGTGGAATTCCTCCTTCAGATTCTTCTCCTTGGACTTTGTATGCATTTGTGGTGCGCTCTCTCATCAAATAAAATGCATGACAATCCTTCTCTTCATGTTCCACTTACTTGCAAAAATTAGAAAACAAGTTTCTTGCAGTACTCTAATGTTTCTGCATTAATGGGCAAGCAGTAGGGTGGTGATCCATTGTTTTGAAAATCTCTCACCATACCCCTAAAGAATTCAGAGCTCATGTACTCAAATATTGTTGAAAAGCTGGACATTCGTTCTTACAATGACCTTTTGTTCAACATGTGACACACCAAACTTCCTTGCGTTTTTCTTTTCCTTTCGCAAGTTCCTACAACTAAACTTGAGCCATCCTTGTGCCATTTTATCATACGGGAGATGCTTCCAATTTCATAACAATTTCTATGGCTTCTGACTCCGACGCAATATTCTATTTTGTCAAGGGGTAGTGTATATGCGACAACTATACTACAATAAACCACTTCCTATGTTGTTCATCTGGAATTTTGAATGTCAACTGATCCTTCAGTATCTTGAATCTTTGATCATAATCCCACATTGATTCATTCACTATCTTCTTGATCTCCTTCAGCTCTATAATGCATTGCGACTCATACTTAGGTTTTTGGAACTCATTCAATAAAGCATGTCTTACATCTGTCAATGTACTAATTTGTCCCGTAGGTGTAGTAGTCTGATATTCCATGTACCATAGTAACACGCAGTCTCTAAATGTCATCGCTAACTGTGCAATCTTCGCATGAGCGTCTTAGACGTTCTTCACAGTCCATATTGTCTCACAAATGAAAAAATGTTGTTCTGGGTCTTTTGAACCTGCCCCGTGAAAGAAAAGAATTCTTAAAGTAGGATCCACTCCCGCCATCGTATTCTACACGATATTCCTCCTTGGTGATATTACCTTAAGATAGGTTAATGTACTACTGTTCTAATTGTTATCCTTACTTCCCTCACTAACTACAATCGACAAAGTTTCTTTAGACCTTGGAGACGCATAAGGGGTCATGGGTTCAACACAGAGTCTAGCACGACTGGGATTTTCTTCCACTGAACTGAGCTAAGCTTCTGTGCATGATATGATCTAGAGTATTACACCAGTGTCTCTCTCTTCAAACTCACCGTGTTTCTCCTCTCTATAAGCCATAATCCTCTTCCTACTATATCAAAACCTCTTTCCACTGCACAATACCCCAATCTCTTCTTCGATTGCACCCTCTTCTTCTCTCGTCATCATCACCTATCCGTTCCTCATTCATTCTTCCTTGCAACACTCAGACCATTCCCTGGTCAACCCCTACTCCCTTTTATGCACGAAAGCACTTAGTGGCTAAGGCAATCATATTCCATCTTCATAACCCCCTTATCACATAACAACACCTCAATCCAAGTAGATAGTGACTTCAAGTATCTTTCGCGTGGTCCCTTAAAGAATTCCCTTTCAACAACACTATACTATTGAGTACAATCTATAACAAATTCAGTAATGTAACCTCCTAGTATACTATCCAACCATAAATCAATTGCGTGTGATATATGATTACTTATAGTATTGACTTTCCGAATTAAGTCAAAAGTCCAATTTTTCAGAACAACAGTGCAAAATGTTTCGTTCTTTTCAACTAATCTTTGGATCCACTACACTAAATATTCAAAAAATCAACAACGAAAATTTCATGTAAATCTGTAAAAACGTAGCTTTGTAGCCATTTCTCTGCACTCATACACATATTCTTATTTTGATCTACAACAAACTCGATCTCCTTCGTGTCCAACCATTGTCCAATCTCCTCTTTAGTAGGTCTCCATATTCCCCTCAGTCGCAGATCACGGTCCGGACAACAAAACCATTTGTTGGTGCGAAGTGAGCAAACCTAAGGTTCAACATTAAATTACCAACAACACCCTAAATATACTAGCCCTTTCGGATTCACCCACAAGTAGGTGAAGTCTCACCTGAGGTACCTATGGGGATTGCGAGAACCAGGTTTCCGCAGTCATAAAGGGAAGGGCGGCACTCACTCTTACCAGTCTACGTAACATTCATTCATCAGAGCATCCATCATGTTCGCAAAACCATCATATAACTTATTCATTTTAATCATTCATCCACTAAGTGCGTGCAATAACCAGAACAATAAACAAACACATCACAACAAAACACAAAGACACCATAATTAATGTGGTTGAATCGAAACTAGGCTTATGTCCACAAGAACATGCTTCTTATTTTATTATTCTGAATCATTCCTTACAAAATTTGTGTATTGCACTCATATAAGATATATTAGTTATAACCCAACATGCCCATACCATTCGCGCATACAATACACACTTAACTCTCAACTAATCTTCAACTTAGCTCATATTCGACTCACAGTTACTTCTCATAATTCAGAACTATTCACTCAACTCGTAAGTTCATCTCTCTCTCTCTCTCTCTCTAATTGACCAATACTCCGCAACATCCTAAACCTCCTCGACTACCTATTAACTTATGCCAAATCCAAACAATAATAAACAAATATGTAGCAATGAGATATTAACATCTAATACCTACTATATAGAGTCCTTAGACTATGATGAAGTCCAACTCCACTCAAGAAAAATGGTGACAAAACCCTTGTCAATAATTACTACTAAACCTATCGATGAGGAGCAATTGCACAATCCTAAAAATCACACACAACAACCCACTCCTCAACATGAAACACAACATCTAGAGGCAAAACTTCCATTTCTAGAGATATTAAACCAATCTGAACCCATGATCCAACCAAAATTTGACTTTCTTTGAGAGATTAGGAATGTATGTGTCAAAATACCCTTAATCCAAGCCATTAAATATGTGACAATTTATGGCAAAGTTGTCAAAGAACTGTGCTTGAATAACCCTGCAAGAAAAAGGAAATATTCACAAACCATCCATGTCATAGGATAGGTTGTTGATGTTATGGTTGGAAAGGTGTTTGTTCCTAAATATTCTCATCGAGGAAACCACATAGTTGTAAGAATGTGATTAATGTTTGTCTAATGGCCACATTTACCATCATACTACTTTTCATTATGATAAGGCATTTTATATACATAGTGAGGCATTATTAGACTATTGGGCATATTATTCTTCATTAACTCACTAATTTATAACATGAGTTTATCCCACATTCATCATGATCTCCTATCCCTCTAGCCCGTATAATAAAGGTGAAGGAAGCTCAATTATAAATTTGTGCTTGTGTAATGCTTGATATTTGTATGGATCCCATATGAACTCCATACTTGAGTGTGCTCTAGCTGCTATAATTGGAAGAGTTATGAACAATACAAGGCGTTCTTCTATGGATTTTCCCCATCTTGGGGTTTTACCATGTAAATTATTTATCTCCTCTTGCTTCTTTTCTTGATCTACATTTGTTGATTTGATGTTTTCCATGGGAGTTTGGATAGGTTAGATATTTGGTTATATGCTTCTGCATAGGTTCTTGGTCTTTCACGGTATCAGAGCAAGTTTCCTAGAACTAACTCCTTGGATAAAATTATCTGAACTAAATTTTGTTTGCATCAAATATAAGTAGATCTATTGCTTTATTCAAATATGCAAATCTAGCACCTGAGATCTAATTTTTAAGCCCTACTTTTTCATAAATCTACAAAATAGATATGGAACATATGCTTGATTTTACAAATTTTAAGCAATTTTCACTAGATCTAGCATTGCCATTGTATCTAGAGCATGCAAGTTAGCCAAAATTGACTATTCTCTCATTGTACTTGACCTCCATTTGCTCTAAATCTAATTAAAATCCTATAGAAGCTTAGGGTGATTGTTCACAGTTCTACGACCCATAGTTTGGGGGCTAACATTTAAGTTTCGTTGATTTATATAATTTTACAAATATATTATGTAGATCCCAAAGTAAGGAAAAAAATTAACAAAGTCGTGCACTTTTAAAAATTAGGGTCTACTTTATTTTCTAGAGTTCACATTCCATCTTTTCATTGCCATATAGAACTCTCCTATTTGGCTACTATGTCTACAGACATAAGACTCTCCTTAACCCTCTCACCTGTTATAGTGGGATCTACCTGGCCATCCTCCTTCTGCACTCATCCAAGTAGATCATAATTGAAGGTTTATCTCACAATTTTTTAAAGTTTCCAGAAGTTTCTTCCTTCACATGGTTGTAAGGATCTCTCCTTTAACTTTTTAAAATCCTACAACGTTGCTCTCTTCAGTCAGAAAATCTACTCTTCATTTTCAATGCATTTTTAACTAGTTGTTATCCAAAATTTAGGGTTTACAATTAATTTTTTTAAGTTTACTAGAGCGTCCAATCTTCTACGTAGTCGTATGGATGCACTTCTGCTTTCTTTTATTCTGTATCTTCCAGTGTAGGTGGAAGATATGATGCACTCCCAAAGAAGTTCATGTTCACTACACACAGATCAATGGCAACCTTCACTCACTTTGCTATACTCATATATGCATTAAGATTGGTGAATTTACATACAAGAGAGAGTTGTGACAAGTGGTAGTCATTTTTTTTGCAAGTCACCAAATGACTAGTGTTGACTCATGATTCGTCACCTACTATAATAGCTCACAAAGAGTTATGAAGCCTATATAGGTTTTGATTATATATTAATTACTATAATAGGTGGGGTTCCCTAGGACAAAACAATGGAACGATTAATTTCGAGCATCACATTTCTTTCAACATTTTGGCAAGGCATTAGTTTCAGTTGAAGCATCATTTCATATTTGTTTTTAAGATCAGTGGTTTGATGACTCCTAGCATTCTATGATATTTGATGAATGAATATATTTGCTCAAAATAATGAATGGCCTTAAAGGGATATATATGTTTGGATCATGGTTTAAAGGCTTATATGAAATACTTGTTTGTATTGCGAGCAAGTGTGTTGTATGGTAGTTTTAAAAGTCATCAAACTATGATCGAAATGGCATCTGATAAGTTGCAAATATGCTTTGTTCTCTTCTCGACATAAGGTAGCATTGATTGGCAACATTAAGCATTATATCCATGAAGTTATTTGTTCACAAGAGGTTATGGTCCCTTGTTTTCCTATATAACTCAAAAGTTTAAATTTTTAATGCTCATACTTACCATGGTATGCAAGGTATGTTGAGCTTGAATTTTTGAGTGGCATAGACCACTAAGGAATTACATGGGGTTTTGATTTTGGTTTTTAACATAACATATATATCTTATAAAGAAAATGGATACAAGATAAGAGTTATTATTATGATGGACTTGGCGATATTCATATGAATATGTGAGCTGCCATGGAATAAGTGGTTGATATGCTTAATACATGGTAAAAGTACGAAGTATATTGGGGTTTTTGAAGCATTATTTATTAGTTCGACATTGTATTAAAACATATGTGATTAATCAATGCATGTTACATATTGGTATCAATAGTACATTTGTTATAAGGTATGATGGTCGATACCTTGTGGTTTTATTTGATATGGGGTCGAATATCAACATATGATTTGGCAATGCAATCAAGTTGAGAGGACGTGGGCATTAATGTTGCCAACCCTCTTCTTTACCACCTTTGTTGGTCTCGGGCTCTCGTCATTTCATTTTGGTTTTCGACTGTGTAGAATGAGTTGCACTTCGGCCTGAGAAACCAACCCTCTTGTTCATTACTACAATTGTCCCGGCCCTGAGTGATGGTATAAATTGACCTATGGATCAAGGTAAGTACTCGCCAGCCTTTGAGCATCTTTTGAAAGTAAATTTATTACTAAGTTTAGTTTTGGCTATGGTTAGCTGGTAATGAGCGTGAGTATTTCTCTCCCTGTCCTTCGCTCATAAAAAAAGAAGTTGTTGGAGAAATCGGTTGTTGTAGAATACAATTAATGGGTATTTAGTTTACAAGAATGATTATTGTATTTTAGATTCTTGTATACATATGCTATCGTTCTCTATTTCATATAGTATCACTTCCCATTATGTGTATTCTTAAAGTGCATTTTACTTCGGAGAAAAAGGGGGTTATAAGAAAATGGGTTGATCCCATCACTGTTATTGTTAGCATGCATGGAGGTATGACCTGGGTTCGAACTTGAACTTGTTTTTTTAGTTGTCTATTCACTTTTGGAAATAATATATTTTTTGCCCAACACTTTTCTTATCCTCTGTTTAAAGGGCTTTGACTTATGAGCATGAGTTTATTGGTCTCATGATATTCCTTCCCGGTTCTTTCAATTGAGCTTATTCTCTGATATGGCTCGTCTCCTTTTGGGCTCTCATATTCATGTTCTAACTCTATTTGAACCCGTGGTTTTCATGTCAAAGTAATGGCTATCATTATGTTTTGGGTTTATTGAGAAAAAAAAAACACATTACGTGCTCAACATTAACCTCTCACTCTGTCAAAATATTATGTCCAACTGCCATTTGTCTTCTCCTTGGCTACAAGTATACACCCATTGTTTTGGTTTTGATTGCACATTGACCTCCATACCTAACTTTCACTATGTTATAATCCCATAGTTTTGAATGATTATAACAATGTAGAATAAGTATACCAAAGAAATTGGTATAATTGAGTTTGTATGGAAATTTTCGGTTTATGATTTGTGCAATGTTTCGATGATCAAAATTGATGTGGAGTTTGAGTCGACTCCAATACAAAACAAATGATAGTTGGTTTGGAAATGGGAATACGTATAATGACATGTCAACTAAGTTTAAAGTTTTTGTTGTAATTACATAAACTTTGTATCCCCCCCCGCATTGTTTTTATTATTTTTCACACATTATTCCCCTATTATCCCAGTCATATTTCTTTGCAGTTCCATGTTTATGTAATTAAAAAATGTGTATATGGCATTCATATTATTCCCGGGTCCGTTGATGAGGTATGGGCAACTTGATATTTTTGTTGGGTGAGCATACTAATTTGGTTACTGTAAACTATGTTTATATACAATTTTTGGTATGCGGTATATGGTGATAATAACCTAGGAACACAATGATTGATTTGAAAAATTGTTTGGAAATTTTCTCAACATAATTCTATGATGATTATCGGTTCTATAATGGAAAAAGTGTACACGTCTAAAAGATTTGTACGAAAATGTTGACTAAGTGTAAATATTGAACATGAATTTTCATTAATTCCTTTCATTATGTGTCACTTTATACAAACTACATCCCTTTATCATTTATCCTTGTCATATATATTTTCATTTACATACATTCCCTTGTTCAAAAGAGACGTCGACTGTTCATATACAAATAATTTTACAAGAAATATACAATTCATATTTTTAAAGTTTAAACAAAAAGAAGGTTGTTTGTTGAGTTATGGATTTTCTTCCCTCTCTTACATTATTCCTATTCATTTCTCCCTTTTATGCTTGAATTACCATGTTATTCTCAAAGCCATAACTAAATCATATTTAACAAAGTTGTAATAGATGTTTATCATGTTTTGTCTTGTATTTCACTTAAGAATTTTGCACTAATTGAACTGATGATGGCAATTAGGTGAGATTTTTCAGCTGAGGGAGTAACGGAGGTGGAAATAGAGGAAATAGAGGTAGAAGAGGAATATTGTAAATGTATTTTGGCAATAAAGGAGACATAAGAGAATTAGGTTTTCCATACACTTTAATGTTGATTCAGAAGAATTTAATAAGCTAGTACAAACTGGCTATCTGAACCATGGTGGGAAACCTACTTTTCCTCAGCCTCCAACTCCTCTTAGTGCCCCTTTGTAGCCACATCCCAACATTGCAGATTTTTCTGACAGTCGACCAATGATGGTTGGGACAATAACCATGTAAATCCTCCCTCTTGTATTGCTCAATGGCCTAATAATCCTCTTCCTCCACCCCCTCCTTTTCATTCAGTAACGCATGTTGCACCAACTGCCTCCATGGCCCATTCACCTCCGAAAGATTACAAAGTGCCTCCCCATGACCTCCAGATAGACAAATGAGAGAAGCTTGCTACCTCTCCTAACTTAGAAGCATATCAATCGTACTTTATACATTCTAAACAACAATCAACAAAAGCTGGCATCGACAAAAAAGGGATTACCTTCAGGGACATGCACCCCAAAATAGTAAAAATGGATGAGAAAAAGTCTTATTATGAACACTTTCTCAATCTTAGGCCATATGTGTCAAAGGGTAGAAAGGAAAGAGATGAGTTTTTCAAAAATAAATACCCCCACTTTTTAAAATTTGTATCGTACCAGTGTTATTTTTTACACTTGATCCATTTTTGAGATGGACAACAATCATATGATATTATTTTCGGAAACTATAAATATCATATCATTTTGGTATTTTGGGACATATAAGTGTTTTTTGATTTGGTATATTTTGGATGGGTGCCTTGTTTTGATATTTGATGATCCTAATATATTTATATTGTTTAATCATTTTGGGAGTTACAAGGAAATTTTTTTGGAAGTAAAGGAACCAAGACCTAGTGGGACTCAACCTATTATTTAAATATTTATTACCCTTATAATAAATAAATTTGTCTTCTCGTGAATAAAGTTAATTAACATTTTAAACTAAAAGTAGTTGAACAACCCAACTACTTTATGAAGATATATGAGAAGGAGAGCAAGACAGAGAAGTAAAAATTTTGATAAGGGTTATTCTAAAGGTGGCAAAGAAAAGGCTAGGAAGCATTGACTGGCGATATGCTCCAAGGTCATTCATTTTTTTAATGTATGTTTGCTCTTAGTCATAAGTTTTGAAGTCATTCAATGGTAATTAATCCTAGTTTTGCATAAATCAAAACAATGATGCACATGTAGCTTGGACTAATCTAGCCTAGTTTTTTGTTCTGGTCTTCAATTTTTGACACTAGTCGTCTGTGTATGAGTCAAATAACATATGGACTTCTAAGAATTACACTGGTTCAAGTCCTCGCAAGGACTTGAAGAGATAGTCTCAGTTGTAACTAAGATTGATATTCAATAAAATATTTGTTGATTTCTTCTCACTTATGGGACTTTTTACATTATGATTTTCATATTTGTTCTTTCATCGTTGAAATAGAAGTCGCGCATTCGACTCCAGAGCATAAACAACAACTATCCGACCAACAAGAAATCACAAAGATTCCAAGGATGAGAGGACAAGTAACGGACTCCTTAGTGGCACCAAGAACAAAAGAAAAACTCGACCTAGCGTGCGCAACTAAGTTAGAATCTTGAATACGAAACATTCGCGGGGCATGAATGGAAGAAATTGACTGGTCGAGGCTGTTGGTTGTGGAGCCTGATTATCTTCTTGATTTAGAGGTCTTTTACTTTCAGTCGTGTTTATACCCCATGAAGTATTTACACCCCAAAAGTATGTACACTCTTCTACGCAGGGGAGTGCAGAGGGGGGGTACCCCCTCTGCGGGGTCCGAGGGGGCTATCCCCCCAACTGGGGGGTCTGGGGGCAAGCGGGCCCCCAGCGGGGGTTCGGGGGCGAAGCCCCCGAAGCAAAAATTCCCTTGTAAAAGTATATTGTAATTTCATTGTAAATCTGGACCGTTCATTATAGTTGAGGTACCACTT
>ML777562.1:1744569-1760304 GCA_009831015.1 Picea engelmannii | reverse complement strand
CCCTAGAAGCCTTGTCGGCTCAAGAAGATAATTTATATTAGGCTATTAGCCTCCAAGAGAAGAAGTCGGCCAGAAATTATAATAATATACTGAACAGACACTTATCCAGAAGGAGAAGTCGGCCCTAGCAAAACTGGCAGAACTACTATAAATATAGGGCGCCAGTTCTCATTTGTCACATCTTAGAATTGCAGTTCTACAGTTTGGTGCGCACTGCAGTTGCAGTCTGGTGCGCAGGTTTGGAGGAAGAGCTGGTGCAGCTGCAGCAACAACAAGTTCTCAGTTTTGGCTTGAACATCTCTTGGCTAGGGTTTGGACTATTTGATCAGCTTTTTGTGATGTGCTATCCTTAGGGAATGATGCGCTACTCTTTGTTTGGCTATCTAGCCTAGGGTTTGCTTCCGGAGGAATTCTCAGTCAAGGTTAAGGTGCTCGGAGGGAGGCTTCGGCCTATGGTTGGGTGACGAAGGTATCGTCAATGGTAAAACGAGCACTCCATCTTCTATATTCTAACAATAACCACTCGACTCACCAGCCTATAAACATAATTACAATTCAGCAGGGGCTCGACCTTGGGGTGTTACACTTGGAGGGCGCACTTGTTTGTCTTTGCAGGTCTGTGATAGTTGAAAGATTGATCATGAAGGCACAAGGTCACTTGGACCTTCATTGGGGCATGAAGCCCATTGGTTGGATGATGTGCCCCCTATCCTTGGACACATGGAAAGAAGGACGTTTCCTTTGGAGGCACTTGGACACCATGAGATGATTACTCTTCGACTCCTTTCTCCCAAACATTGGCCTTTGAAGGCCTAAAACATCACACCTTATGCCCTAGACGTCACACATGATTAGAGTTTTGATGGGGTTTCTTATGGTTGATGGTGATGGTGATGTTTTGATGGAGAAATAGACACTTGGCACATGCTAGAGCACTTGGTGGCACGATTTATGGTTTTCAGAGGCCCAACGTTCTTCATCAAAGGCTCAACGTCTCTCCTAGAGGCCCTACGTCACCCTTTAGGGCATGATGTCACCCCTAAAAGGGGATTTTCTTTTTATAATTTTGAATTTTAAGATGTAAAATGACAAATAGGAAGGTCAATCTCTCTAATTTGATGTTGACTTTTCAAAAATTGGACAAAAGGGTTTTAGGTGACCTCATATAAATAAAGGTCACCCCTTTGCCATTTGGATCATAACTCACTTCACCATTACATATTGTGTGGCTGAAATTTTCGCTCTGCTTGGGCATTTTTCTCAATCTCTCTCTTGAATCTCTCTTGTGGATGCTAGTACTTGTATTTTGGTGAAGGAAGCTAAGGTGCTATCTCTTGGATGCTTGTTCTTGGTAATTTTGGTGGAATATGATTGATAAGAAAGGGTTTCTTCATGGTTTTTCTTGGAATTGGTAAGGAATTTCTGCATTAATTATGTTTTTCTTCTTGTTTCAAGCTAAATTTGTCTAAACCCTTGGAGGAGTATAAAGACATACACCCTCCTCCAAGTATACTTTGCTATCATTGAATAAGCTACTTTGCAAAGGTTGGTAGGAGAAGTAAAAAGGCTTACACCCTCCTAGATTTACGTTGCTAGTTTTGTTTGCTCTAGGGAGTAAAAATGATTACACCCCTCGAGATGTAACACAACTAGCTCTTACACAAGCCTAGTAATTATATCATTCGTCATGTTCCAGGCATGGCTAACATTGTTTTGCAGTTATATAACGCTTGCCAGCCATTCTCCATCTACAAGACCCATTCTCAAGCATTATTCCTTCTCCAATCTTGACCTATAGGGGCGTTCGTTGGTCATCATCTAACTTTCCATCTCAATCCCCCCCCTAGGGTCACCGATATTCCCACCTTGTGGTGATTTCATCATCACTAAAGCGAGGGGAGTGTCTATCTAAGGTGACAATGGGTAGGTACTCCAGTAGTTGTCACACTTCCGTGGATTGGGTTTGGCTTTGCCCAAGCTACAGATTGTGCGATAACATTGCCAAGGAGTAAAATTTATGGTACACTAAGAATTTCAACATCTGATGGATGACAACTTACTCCAATTAATATTTAATATTCATTGAAAGCATTCTATAATCATTCAATGGTTGATTAACAAAGTAACATAATTTCCTTGTTCAGACAGTCTCTCTTCGAACAAATTTTGGCAAACAAAGCCTCATTCATATGTTGTGGATCCACAAGTTGTGATGATGCTTTGTGAATTATTAGCTCCAATTGAAAGATGATCTTTGAATGATCCCTAATTGATCCAAAATGGATCCAGGAACCAAAATGGGTCTAGGAAGGCCTAAAAATAAAAGTATTCAGAATCACTTCAAAATGGACGTGTGCGCAGGCCTCGTCGTTACAAACCCAACGCAACTTGAACTGGCTCAAACAAACATCGTATGCGAAAGATATCGCATTCAGTTCATTTTGCAAACAGTCAAAATTTTGTTGATTGTATAGTGTTGACGTAGCAGCTGACCGTACAGGTCGCACAATCGCATAGTATTGACGTGGCAACTGACCGTACAAGTCGTGCAGTGACGTGGCATGCTGACTGGGCAATTGATGGAAGATAGGTGGATGAATCGTTTGTTGACACATGTCCTCATCTGGGCGAATGTAATGGTGCCACGTGGCCCAGTCTTGGGCTGCCACGTTGCACCCCTCTGTTGGTTGTTATGGAAAAAGTTGTATGACCTCCATAGGAGTTGAACCTGTGACCTCCGGTTAGGGACGAGTGCTTTGGCAGGGCCGGGCTACCAACCCGCCCACGTTGTGACTTGTAAACTATAGTTAAAACCTATTATTTGAATTGAATTGTTGGTTCAGTCCGAGGAGAATAGGGCTAGGCCCCAACCCCCAACACATTCACTATACCATATAACCTTACACTATTCGTTGTGGTGGGAATTGTTATGTGTTGGTTAGCCCCCGACGCAACCATATGCCCATTACATATGACCTATACTCCAACTTTGGTGTGCGTGGTACGCAATAAGCCCCGGTCGGCGGGGGCCAACCCCGTTCGACTAGGCGCGTTCAACCGTATAAGGTGCGTGGAGAGGTAAGGGCGCAGCCATATGGCCCAACGCATACGACCAAGAGCGAGGATTGGAGGAGCCCAAATGCGCCAGCCCAACCCTCGGCCGCATGGCAAGGCGCATATGACCAGGGGCCCAGAATTCGGGGGCTATGCCCAAATTTTTCCCATTTATGGGTTTTGAACTATATGTTATATTTTTTAGTGATTTTCAGCGTGTTTGGGGGGATTTTGGCCATTATTGGAGGATCTGGAGCGCTTTTTGAGGCCAAATCTTGGGGGGAAGTTGGGAGTTTGTTGCCAACTTCAATACTATATAAACTAGAGGTTCTTGGCAGCCTTAGAGAGGTTCAGAAGAGGATAAATGATGAAGAATTGTAAAGCGAAAGCCATTTTTATACAGAGAAGCCATTGAGGAGAGCAACTTTGCGGGTCATTTCCGAGAGCTTCGTTCATCCGTTTTCAGTGTCATTAGTTGTGTTGGGTTCTTGAGATCTAGCAGAACACAACCAGATCATTTTGTAATCCATTTGACACTTATCAGATGTACTTTTGAATCTTTGAAGAGAAATAAGAAAGCCTCACCCACTGAGACAAAGGCCTGGAGACATAGGCAATATTGCTGAACTCCGTTAACAACTTTTGATGTTATGGTTCGCTGATTCTTGTGCTTATTTCCAGATCTGTATATCTTATTATGGCTGCCATGTTTTATCATTAATTTTTCTTCTTTCATCAATTATTTAATGGTCAATGAACTCATGTTTTAAAACTCAACCTTAGTCTTTAAAAGATCTTTTCAGATCACTAATAGACCATTGAGGACATTTGAAAGATAAAATTAAAAAAAGCGCCAGATAAATTGTCGAGTGGATTTAAAAAAAAAAGGAAAAATACTTCTTCAATAGCTGCCCAAAGAATTGTTAGGGACTTTCAGAAGATAACACATTCAAAATTTTAAAAGTGGCTTGATATTTACATCAAGGAACTTTCAAAAAAGAGCTTAGTTAAAAATTCAAAGAGTCTTAATGAACAATGGGCAACATAATCCTTCAATGGTGGAATCTAGATTCCAAGGCTAGAGTTGAATCATGAAGGAGTTGGTTTGAAAACCCAAAACAAGAAATATCACCAAAAGAATGCCCCAAAAGTAGATTCATTTAAAAAATTTCAACCAAGCATCATCATGAAGTGCCAATAAAAGGAAAAATGAAAAAAGAGGTAGGGGGGGTCCCCAACTATTGGGGCTTGGGGCTAGTCATAGGCCTTAACAAATTGCAGAAGAGGGATATGGTTCCAGGGATAATCCTCCCTCTATACCCACTTCGTCTTTTTCATGAGTATACTTCTTGGGTCTAATGGTGTACCTTGGAATATTCTTCCCTTTCTTCTCTGGATTATTTTCCTCTAGCTCTCAGCTAGAATGACTCCCTAAGGAAAAACCCTCCAAATTTTGGAATCCCCTTTTATCTAAGAATCACCCTTGGGATCATTGTCTAATTCCTCAAGAATTTTAGGATTTTCCTTCTCCACACTACCACCCAAGATTCTACGCATAGAAGGACTCAAAATTAGAAGAGATTCTATCTTACTTTCTACTCGTTTTTCTATATTAAAAAATAACTGAGAACCAAAAAATGGTGAATAACAATTCTTACCTTTTTCCGATGCAATGTGTTGTTCCTGAGATTAAACTTAAGGCTCAAAGAGTAATGTCAGGCATCATGAAAGTTTGAAGAGACTGTTTTTAAATATTACTTTTTCTACCTTTAGTTATAAGAGAAAACATCCTTAAATGAAAATAGCAATATGGCAACATAGAGGCCGTATTTCGTGTCTGAGTCACAATTGTAATATCGAATGGTGTGGGGGAAATTTACGAAACTGTTAGACAAAGCAAGGCATCAATTGCTGAAGAATCTCACCTCGTTGTAGTGGAAGAAAATAGATAGCGCACCCTTGAACAAAGTATAAAGTACAGTAATTCACATAGCTTGCAAGCCTTGTTTTACTCACAACAAATACAGAGGAAAAACTGCGCACTTAACAAATTACTGATATAATACGATTACAACAATTGTGATACTAAATTGCAATCAAATATCAATCAAGGAAATGCATAGAGAAATGTTGAAATATGGAAATACACGAGAAACACATAACCCAAACTGAACAAAATTTGGAATCTTTGTCTGCACTTGTATTAATACTCAAAGGAGAGTTTTCTCTATTACATCCGGCAAGAAGCAACCATGAACAAATCTTGAATCTGTGTATTTATACAAAATTTGTCACAACTCAAAATGGTTGGACTTCTTACAATATTTAACTAAGATAAACTATATCTGAAATGAAACGACAGGGTGTAAAATCCGATGGGCTTCGCTGGCATTTTCTTCTGTCTCTTCACCTGCTGGGAGAAACACTTCTTTAGAGGGAGAAGTCTAATCGGAAGGATAGCTCTGCATGGTTCGTCAAGGAATGGATAATGGACATAGGAAAAAGTAATCGTTCGTGGAAAGAATGAAAATGAAATGGAGGTAAGCGAGGTAATCGATGTGGAAAGTGTGACAGGCTGGAGGGTGAACGAGATACATGACGTGGATGACAGGTGTTGCTCCAATGTCCTTTATGTTTCTCAATTTTGCGGGGGCGTGAGGGGGTGGTTTGAAGTAAACCGCTTTTCGTCCCGCAATGCACCTGGTGATGCCACGTAGCTCTTTTAATATACCACTGTTTCAATTGCGGGACCGCTCAGGGATTTTATCATTCGAGCATGTTGCGTCCCTGCAATGAAACGTGGCTGTTGATCTGGTCGCGATCTGGGTGCACCTGCTAAATTTAGCGCCACCACTAAGGCTTATCTGCCTGCCAACTTTAGGATCATTCTAACCGCGCTTGGAGATGGCGCTACTTTGGCTCTGAACAAGAACACTTCCCGGAGGATGCTCTGACGCGGTGGTTCCGACATCACTATGTTGACATGTCATGAAAAGAGAAGTGACACGTGTCGACGCGAACTGAATGCCAGGTGTCATGCCTGATGAGAGCACCACATGTCTGAACTGATAACTGCCATGTACTTGACACTTCAGAGCTCAGGGAAGGTCTTCATGTAGAGTTGGAGCTCCAAAGTGGATGACGACTGTCGATCTGAAGAGGAAACGAGGCAAAGATCGGTGAACTTTGGGAGAAATTGCTTCGGAGGAAAACGAGAGCGGGGAAGTTGAAACTCCGAAGCTCGGATTCCCGAAGTGAATATTGACCGTTTGTTCCTGAGGACGTGTGGCGTATGATCTACAACTTCGGGGCTTCTGTCTAGTGCTAGACCTTGCGCAACTTTGGCATGTCAAATATACGTGAGCCCCTAATTTCCAGGATCCATTAAAATTCGGTTGTCGATCTTCGCAGAGTAAGATAAGCAACCAAATTTAAGTTGAGGTCACAACTCTTGGTCATATGTAGAGAAGATAGAGCGGATTTTGTGCAATTCCTGTCCGTCGATCTGAGTGGGGGACACATGTCAGACTATCCCCATATTCGGCTATTTTATACTCTGGAATGAGGCAAGCACTGCTGAGTAAAGAACTCCCGAAGACCCGAAGTTCATCTGGATTGTTGATCGAAGTGGACGCGTGTCGACAGATCTGACACTTCAGAAGGTTTGTGGTGTTATGCATTTCAGAACGCCCGAAGCCCGGAGTTTCGAAGTAAATCTCAGTCATCCAAATCAAAAGGACACGTGGCGCCAGATCTCTCACTTCAGGAATAACCACTTCGGAAGAAAGCTGAATGTGTGAAGCGAGAATTCCCAGAGTCCCGAAGCCCGGAGTTCCGAAGTAAATCTTTGCCGTTGAAATCAAAAGGGCATGTGGCGTCGGATCTATCACTTCAGGAATAACCACTTTGGAAGAAAGTTGAATGTGTGAAGCGAGATTTCTCGAAATCCTGAAGCCCGGAGTTCCGAAGTAAATCTCAGCTGTCCAAATCAAAAAGACATGCGACGTCAGATCTTCCACTTCGGGGACTTAGCGTTTCAAAGATTTGCGCTCCCTTTTTCTGTTTATTTAGCCCCTTCCCTACTATATTTGGTCCTTTTCTTAGTTTATCCAACTTCCAAACTGATTTATCGTTCCACTAGATTATGAGGTCAAGCTTCCCTATGACTTTTCATGGCGCAAAAATTAGCCTACCTATAACAAGAGAAATTTGTAGGCTATTCGATGAATAAAAACTGCTAATCGCAATTCAAATCATTAACTTTAGCCAATCATACATATCGTTAATACTTCAACGTTCGTGAGCTTTAGATGAGACAGAGTGAAAATTCCCCGAATCCCAAACCTGCGAAGGTTAATCCTCGGATAATCGCTTTTAAGCTCTTAATTAATCATGTTTAAAAAGATGTGTCAATTTCGAGTGTTTCGGGAGTTCGGACTTCAGGAACTTTAAACGTATTTCGAGAGGAAACTCCCGAAACCCGAAACTGTGAAGTGATTAATTATCTCTTGATCATGATTAACTTAATTAATTAACATTCATTACTTCAACATTTTGATATTTCGGTGATTCGGATTTCAGAGCTTTTATCGTTAAGACTTATAGAATCGCCCGAAGCGTGAAGCTCTAAAGCGACCCTTTAGTTATTTGCCTCTTTAAAATTCAGGTGGCTCCAAAACTTAGGAGGTATTAGGGTAGTTCAATAAAAAAAAAGGGAAAACTCACCAACGGTTGATATTGCGCGCGCCCTATTTCTAGTTAACTGATAATGGAAATGAATTAAAATTCGAAAGTCATTTTCTGAATTACCGTTTCCTTTGAGAAAAATATATTTTCATGAGATGAGGAATATAAAGCTCAAAAGTTTAGAATTATGTGTGTTCCAACACAATGCTTGGAGTTCTAGATATTGGTTATGATATCGCGGACCCCATCTTCCGATATTCTAATTTATCACTTGAAGTTACCTATACTATTTTTTTGAAATATCCTTGCCTTCATCACTTCTACTATTTTTTGACTTAGAACCACCCTTTTCTTCTTCTAGTCTACCTTCCACAACCCTAGTTCTCAAGCTCCTCGAAGGAGACTTAACTTTTTCCTTCCACAACCATGTTTTCAATGAACTAAGACAATCTTTCCATACATGACTTGTTTCATGTGACTTCAAATATCTAAACAACATCTTCCAATAATCCAATGGTTATGTAAATTTCCACTTACCATGAATTATCTCAGTTTTCTTAGACAATCCCCCCCGACGATCAATTTCCATCAGCATTTTAATTACCTTCTTATTTTCCTTTTGTGTTAAAGTCCTCCTCCATGTCTATAAACTTTCCAAGCCTATTTTCCCCAATGCCTTCGACACTTATATATTCAAAAAATTCATTAGCAATCTAAGTAAGTTTAGCTAGACTTGCTAACTAAATAAACATGGGTTCCTTCTCGGGGTAGAAGCTTGGACTCCATTTCCTCAGATCAAGTAATGAGGGATCCCATAACCATATCTGAGTTATAATTCTTTTTGTGTTTGCTTCCAAATGGAACTCAAAGGCAACTCATCCCTGAATGGGAATGTAGAACTTTGGAAGGTACCCTGAAAACCCTAATAAGGCCTTTTCTATCCATATAAGCAAATAGTCTTCTGCAAATTTCTTCCCTATAAAAGGCCTAATTAGATCTCTCTCCAGAAGTGTCGTAATATCCTCCATGCCTACGTCCTCATTAAATATGAAGTTGACCTTGTCCTTCCTCGTTCTAATACATTTCCTTCTCTATTTACCTTTTGGTAAGCTTAGATTAGACAGGTTTTTTTTCCTCTTGATTACTAACTTGCCCTCGCCAACTAATTCTTCCAAGGATAGAGCTCCAAACCACTTCCTTGAGCCAAAACATTGATCCATGATTTTCCCTCTCCCAATACTTAGTGTCTTTAGTTTGACGATGTTCTCGATTATTCTATATATACGCAAAGATAGAGTGTAAACGTTTGCGCGTAGTCTAAATGTTCTACGAAATGTTTTTTTTTTCTTTTGATATTTTCCGGGGACTTTTCCCGGCAATAAATTGTTAGATCTGTAGATTTGAGTAATTATTTCTGTATAATTCGACTGTCCCAGGAGTTTTTCAACATGTTGAATCCATTTATGCATTCATAAATAGATTTTAAACAACAAAAAATAGTGATTTCGTGCAGATTTATGTCGTCGGATTCCAACAAAAAAAGCCATTTCGTAGAACAACTAGACAACGCCAAAAGTTTGTGTGTAACAATTGTTAAATTGATAAAATTTAAAAGTCGACAATTTTACTCCATATTAATGTTAACATTTCCTCTCCAAAATGGGAATTTTTTTTTTTTTTTTCAAATATTTCAATTTTTTTTTGTTTGTTTGTTAATTTGTGCAGGACCCTGTTGGCTACACGATTAACCTGTGGCTTGAGAAACCGTGACTCAGGGGCATCTAAGCCGTCAAAATCACCCGGGGATCGCACCCGACCTGAGCCACACCAACCCTTAGCATGGTTGGATTTTTTGTCCCCGCAGGTTTCGAACCGATGACTTTAACATCACGGAGTGGCTTAACAACACACTCCGGTCACCGACTGTCCTACACCTCGGGGACCAAATATTTCAAATTAAATGTAAAGACAAATTAAAAAAGATGTTGTCTAACTATTCTACAAAATGTTTTTTTTGCCGGAATCCAACGATATAAATCTGCACGAAATCACTATTTCTTGTTGTTTAAAATCCAGTTTTGAATGTAGAAATGGATTTAGCATGCTAAAAAACCCCTGGGGCACTCGGATTATACAAAAATAATCACTCAAATCTGCGGATCTATCTAAATCTGCACGAAATCACTATTTTTTGTTGTTTAAAATCCAGTTTTGAATGTAGAAATGGATTTAGCATGCTGAAAAATCCCTGGGGCACTCGGATTATACAAAAATAATCACACAAATCTGCGGATCTAACAATTTTCTGCCGGATTTTGAGCAAATGTCCCCAGAAAAAAATGCCGAAAAACCTTTATTTCGTAGAACGTTTAGGAGCATTGAATTTTTTTTTAATGATGATAATTAAATAACCTAATTTTAAAATGGGTATTTTAGTATTCGTAGTACCATTTTGAATCCGCATCCATACCATGAACCTTACAAAAAAATGAAAAAGGTTATCGGTATTCCTTGGATTTGTTTCCTCGTTGGAAGAAACACATTTCTATGGATTCTGGTGCGTGGACATGAAACACTCCCGCGACGCTTGTTCTCGGAAGTCGGGTGTTGTGGAGTATTTAAACGAGAAATGACAAAATTCTAGTATTTGAATGGGAAAGAACAAAATTCTTTGTCAATAACTCGGTTGTTGTTGTGGAAGTAGGGTGTTGTGGAGTATTTGAAAGCGAAATAACTAAATTCTTTGTTGATTACTCGGCCTATCTGGGAGTTTTGTTTCTCCAACCATTATTGGCAATGAGCTGCCATTACATGGATTTGCCAAGCTACAAAACCCATAAGACCACACGACATTAAAAGATCTGGACTCCCACTCAAAGCAAAACTAACGAAATCAGAGCAAGGAAACCATGGGAAAGGCTTCAAAGGATAAGAGGGTATTCTTCTCGCCCTTGGTGTTTTTTCTCATTTGCTTTGTAAATTTCTTTTACTAATATGGCGATTGGCACAGGATATTTACTATCGCAAAGCCAAGGAGGAAGGATGGCGTGCTCGCAGTGCCTTCAAGCTCCTGCAAATTGATGAAGAATTCAACATATTCGAAGGTAATGTATTCTGTCTCTAAGAAATTTTATTCCGAAGCATATATTTATTAACTGTAGCAACACAACCAGCATACTGTGCAGTACGATATTCATGAATTGGTGACTCAAAAATTTGGATAGCTAAAAGCAGAACATTTAGTTGCAGGTATTTTTTGGGGCTATATTTATATTATCAAAAAATCACCAGAGGTGAAGCATTACTTTCTTCCGTGATAAAGTCTTATGGGTTTGCCCTTCTTTCGAGTACTGGTTTCTATTCCGGTTAATCTCTCTTCTTCCAGGAATTTTTCACAATTCTGCTGTTCATATCACACGGTACACAAACAACTTTTACCGAGCTTCCCTATTCTTGTGCAAAAGCTGTAGATATACTGTCCATATACAGATGGACCTACAATACCAGACCTGCACAAACCCAACATACTAAAGGTAAACATACAACTGTTTACATGCATATAGCTGTCCGACATATACAGGCCATAGATAAAACCAGACACAAAGGAACATGACATAAATTTTGGCTTGTGTAGTCAAGACATGATAAGCTTGTGAGGATCTTATCTGGACCCAGAAGTGCCAGGGCTGGTGAGAGTAGTCTACCATGATTCCATCAGCTCAGGCAGATGCATGTTGCTGGTTTTCGAAGATCTCTTCATCACCCAGAAAGTGAGCCCTAATATTGGTGAGATCACCCTGATTCTGCTGGATATTCAAGCTGTCTATGCTCTGGTCCAGAGCAATCCTATTCAGCTTGCTGTTGATGTTCATGAGGTCTTCTCCCAGCGCAGTCTCTGTTTCCACCAGCTTCTGTTCTGCCGCCTTTGCATGCTCATCCATTTTGCCAATAATTTCCATTTTGAGATCAACAATTTGCAGAAGTACAAATACTCGATGCAGCTTCTCCCTGACCAGTTCCAGACCACTGTCCCAATCAACCTCGCACTCCCCCACCTTGCTCTCCATGATGTCCATCCTTGGTGCTAATGGCAGGTTATGTTTTGATGTAGAGAGGAAGTAAAAAAATCTCATGGAAATTCAATATTATTATTGCAAAACACGTTTGCTAGTTATTGTTTGTGTTTTGTAGACAGCAAATGCATTTTCTATCTAAACTTTGTCAAGATATGGTGGTTATCACTTTTTGTGATTTTGTTTTCATGGACACCAAATGAGTTTGTTCTAGTGGCAAAATTGTAGGTGGTGGTTTGCAATGTCACTTTTTTACAATCTGATTGATTCATCTGTTTGTTTATAGGACTCCTGCTAGTTGGATCTACTCATCTCAGGAACTAGGTTTCATGACTACTTGTTGTATATAGAAGGATTGAGGTTGCCCTTACTAATTGCAGATTAAACATGTGTCTGTTCAGTTTCTTTGAAGTAGAAGATAGCTTCTTCATTGTCATTTCAATTGACTTAGATTTGTTCCTCTGCTTTAGAATTGTTCCTTTGACTTTTGTCAGCTAGAATAACAATCAATGAGTTGGTGCAGGTGTGAAGCGTGTTGTTGATTTATGTGCAGCTCCTGGCAGTTGGAGTCAAGTAAGCATAGTAGGAGCTTCTTTTGGATTTTATGGAAATGTTCTCTAAAGATAATTATTAAAATCACCCATTTGTTATTTATTGGGTCATTGTTTGTCTTATCTCCTAAAGTCTCCGTATGTTTTTAAACATGGTCACTTATAAATAGCAGGTTACATGGGTTCTTCATGCCTTCAGTACCTGCTGCACCTATGCCTTGATTACATCCTCCATTATAGAGGGAAATTGCATCACTGCCACACTCTTAATCTAAAGAGTTTCACTCTTGCTGCAAGCTTGTCACTTGTGGTTCCACTTGAATTGTTTATGCATGGACAATTTTTCGATAATAAGCCTAATTGTGAGTTTGAGATATCATGGAAAGAGCAATGAAGAATAGAAATAAATAATACAGACTAATTACATGTTTTCCCATGAGGTACGCTACATATAGAAACAAAAAATGAAATACGCCTCTTATTATTATACTGAATATGTACCAAGGATCATCGTATGGACTTCATAGGGGATTGCAAGATTCATGGGGAATGACCAACTATTTGCTTCTTCAACATCATCTCTCAATACCAACCAACCAATGGGTGGAAAGTTGGGTGGTTGCAATTGTTATGTCCCTAACACTACTAGTGACTAGAAGATTTTTTTTTCCAAGGAAAACTATGCGGGGAAACCCAAGGGATGCTTCCCTACTTTCTTGGATGGCATCCCTAGTAAACCCGTCCATGTAGACTAGTGCACCTAACACATGCGGATTCAAATCGAGCACTTGTCGGCACAGAACTAGCCAAATGCTTAGAAACATTGGTGACAACTGGTTGAGCTAACCCCCCAGGCTTAGTTACTAGAAGACTTATGAAAACATTGCATGTACTTATTGTTTTTGTTAGTCATTGGGTTCCATAGGCTATTAATGGCCCAACATGCTAATAAAGGCCATTTTTGTATAATTAGGCCCACTTATATTAAGTAAGTGATTAACAAATGATTAGGAATAGGATTAGAGATAGCTTTGGGTCAAAGCATTATTGGGGGAGGGCATGTTGTGTACCTAGACACAAATTATTGACCTTGATGATTGGTTGGGTGTTACATTACCATCCTCTCACAAAAATCGCATGCCATTGCATGTGCATAAATACATATTGCTTCTAATTAAACAATCATTTCAAATGTTATACTATTTTCAGGTACATAGTTTGCAACACAATCAGTTATCTGACTAAATAACCAACTGTTTACTGACAAACATGTGCTCCCTGAGTATGGCAATTTGACTTTGGTTTACCGGCTCTTTTATAGCAGCTTCTATGTTCAAGCTATTTGGTTCTGGTTTTGATTTATATGTTTTGTCTATCACAGTGTTTTTCTCCCAGCACTACATTTTAAACATAAGCATCATGTTCCCAGACTCAAGATTGTCTTTTGTTCTGATCTTGTCTTCTTTCCCGATGCAAATTGGTTGTTCCTTCAATAGAGTTTTATGTATCAGATTATGATTTCTTGGACACCTTTAAGATGCACCTGTCTCTGTCTCTGTCTCTTTCTCTCTCTGTATATGTCTGCTTTCAACTCACTGTTGATCAAGAATGGTAAGCAATCCCTCTTTTACCAATTTCTCATACAATGCTCTCTTCTCCGACACTCAAGTGAGGACAGTTAGTCAAAACAAATAAAACTGTTTATATTGCTTTATTAAAATAAGGTGTTATCACCTTATTAACATGATTCGTATAAGTGTCTTTGTTCTTATCCCTAACGATATAGGCCAGTTTATTAAATTGGTTGCCTTGCCTTGCTTGGTGAATTGAATTCTCTATCTTTTTTGTCAACCTACTTTTGTTCAACTCTGTATAGCTTTGGTTGAACATGGCTCAACCTCAATTTAATTATACATCGTGACGATTCAACTCAGCATAATTTTAGTCTGATGACTTTGGATTGTTAGCTTTTGGGGTTACCCCAAACGTGTTTTCACCTTACTAGGAGAGCGCTAGGTCTCCTTGGCCCTTGGAAATGCTTCATGGACATATGGATGGCTCATTTTGGGTGAATGTTTGACCTTGGTTAGAGCTCTAGCATAGTGCCCTTACTGCTAGGTCTCCTTGGCCCTTGGCAATGCTTCATGGACATATGGATGGCTCAGTTTGGGTGAATGTTTGACCTTGGTTAGAGTGGTAGCATAGTGCCCTTACCTAGGAGGTTATTACTTTGATCAACATGATGACTAACCCATTATTTGCACACAACGGGGAGTCAATTGCTTGATTAAGGGAGGTACCTACCTAGGAGGAGCGCTAGGCACTTAGCACTAGGAGCTCAAGACCATGTGATATACACCTTGGAGGTTGGACACTTAACTTGAGGACACTTGGATTGAGGAGTGTTTGATTAACAACTTGTTGGAGAACACACCATCTTGGAGGAGGGGCATTAAGCCCAAGGAGGTGTTGAGTTTTGGGTACCTTGGGAAAGTGGTTCCCTTGTGCTTGGGAAGTGGTCCCCTTGTGCTTGGGAAGTGGCCCCCTTGTGGTTTTGGGTCTCTAACCACAAGAGGGAAATACATTGGGACTATGTACCTTGTACTTTATGTCTAATTCCACTTTGACTTCACTTAAGTCAAAAAGGTGGAATTTTGTCACTTAAGGCAAAAGTGACATTTTATTCACTAAGTGGGTGAATGAAGGGACATAAAGTGAACTTAGGAAACTTAACCCAAAGTGGGCTTCTAAGTGAGATTCTTTTGGCATGATCTCACCCATTGATTAGATGGTGCTTGGAGTAATCTAGGCCATCCATCTTTAGGTTTCCTTATGGATGATTCAAGGAGCGCGCATAGGGCCAAGAGAGGCTCATTCACTCATTTGTTCACTTGGAGAGTTTGGAGAGGAGCATTGAGAAGAGAACGGAGGCATTGGATGAGGGAAAATTGGGTGCCTACTTTCATGGAGGCTTGTGTTTATGTTTGAACAGCATTGGGAAGACATTCTTCCAGATATATATATATATATATATATATATATATATATATATAATAAATATGTAGTTATTTATTATCCAAGGGACGCATCCTTTCATGGATGGTCACCATATGTTCTATATATATGGAACACTAATCATTGTAATAATATATTCACATCAAGGTTACCAGAACCGGACCGGTCATTGAACCAGTCGACCCAAAAAACCGGAACCGAACAGGAATTGGAAAAAAACCGGTCACTAAAAATACATAAAATATTCAAATTTTGAAAAAAAAAAACATATTGATGTGCATCCATGTGAAGCCAAACTAGTATACAAAAAATTGCAAAGTTTCTCATATATATATAACAAGTAACATTGTATAAAA
>ML777562.1:1700601-1722323 GCA_009831015.1 Picea engelmannii | reverse complement strand
GTCCCACAACTCGTTCTCTTGCAAAAGCAAGATCATCCTCTCCTTCCAAGCACCAAAATTTGCTGCCCCATCAAGTCTGTCCTCAACTCTCAAACCAGTAGCCATGACCCTTTTTCTGCTGAAAATCACAAATTCAAAAAATCTGCCCTGTGAAGTGTCTGCTGTCCCAACTTTCTGTTTGCTGAAATCTCTGCTTCCCTTCAACTCAACTCTGATACCATGTTAAAATTTCAGACCCCAACCCAGTTTCAGTCTCGCTGATTTTTCAGCCAAAGTTAAATGCCCAAACCCAGTTTCAGCATATAAAAACTTAGCAGAAAATAAACTTCAGAACTGAAACATGAGGATTCTGAACATCGTTTTCAACGCATATATAAAATATCAGCAGTATGCAAAACTCGGAAAATTTATAGATAGAGATTTTTGGTCTAACTTTGACCCTGGAAAAACCCACAAGGGGAAAACCAGTGAGAAAGGGCTTTTTATTATTATTGAGCTTTTGAGAAATTTCTTTTACAGCATATTCATCTTCAGAAATTTACACAAACTTATCTCGACATTCCTATAAGCTTTGCTCCTCGATTTTTGAATCAGAAATCCGTACAACTGTACGACTGTCCCAGCAATTAATGCTGTACCGACTGTCTCGAAATTTGTGCGCAAAATTCTGCCAAGACTGTACGAAAAACCCAGCAAGAAAAATGCCTTGAAAAATGTGCCAGCACCTTGAAAAACGTGCCCAAAATTTTCTGTGGTACGACCCTCGATTTCTGTGCAAGTCCGTACAGACTGTATGGACTTTTCTCACCCAGAAAAGTGTGCCCAGCTCCTTCCTCGATTTCTGTGCCAATTAAATGTTGTACGACAGCCTTGAAAAGCGTGCCAATACTTTTAGAAAACACAGCTGCTGTCCACCTTGATTTCTGTGCACATTTATTGCTGTACGACCTTCAGAAATCTGTACGGTACGACCTGCTCTTCCTTGTTACATGTTGCCTCGAAATCCGTGCTGCTCTTTGCCTTGGGATGCATGCTCTCCTTCAGCAAATGCTGTCTCTCTTCTCAAGCTCGACCTCTCCCAGCTCTCTCTTGCTCTCTCAACAAGAAATGAATGAACTACCCACAATGGGTGCGCCCTCTTGCCCTAATCGACTTCATGAGGGAAGGTGAGGGGTTTTCTAATCTAACGGTTGAGATTAGATTAGATGGGAGGCTGAGATTTGGTGTCTCTACACTCACCCTTACTTTAGTCATAAAGTCACCTTTTAATTTGCATCTCACAAATTAATTGACTAGGATCCACATTAGGCACTTTCTCTCCCTTAGGCGCCTAGGGAAGAGAAACACTTGCCTTGGTACTTTATTTAATTAAAAATTTAACAAAAGGTTCCGAGTGTTTCGGAAGATTGTTGAGAGTAGATAAGACAAGTTCTCTGTCAGACACGATTTCTCCAATGGCACCTAGCTAGTCTTCGATTTCTGATATCTTCATAAAGAAGGTAGCAACTGTATCACCTTTTGTTCCTTTGGTACTTTGAAGCTGGCCTTTTAATGTAAGGGCTCCGAGGGTATTGTTTATATAGGTTGATATCAGATGATATGATTGTTGTGGAGACTGTGTGTCTCATGACAGTTGCTGTATGCTACTGTGGTGGATGTGATCCCCTGGTAGTGACTGTGTGTCACTGGTTAGTAGCCGTGTGCTACTAGGAGTGGTTTTGTTCCACTGGATAATAGTTGTATACTACTATTGATAGACACAATTGTGTTATATTGGATGGCATTATAGCAACAATATGCTATTATCTGATTGCCATGGAGACTACGACTAGTGTTGGAGTTGTTTGCCAGCTAGATGGATGGTCAGATTGCTGGTGGACAGGCATTCTCTCTGTGGAGAATGGTCCAGGTTGACAGATTGTTGACGTATCTTGGACTATTATTTTCCTATGGCACAGATTGTGGCCTGATTAGGAAAATGGTTCAGGACCGATATTTTCTAAGGCATATGGGTAGAGATTGATCTCTATGGTACATATGACCCGATTAGAAAATAGTCTGAGACTGACGTTCCTGTAGGAATGGTCTCTGTAGCCCATAGGGTGGCTTTCAACATCTAGGAGAACTGACATTCTTCTAGGACGTAGGTCCAGATTAAAAGAATGATTCTTGTCACCCATTGCGGAGCTTTCAGCATCTATTGGGACAACTATTCTTCTAGGACGTATGTCTGGATTAGAAGAATGGTCCTTCTATCACTATGTTGAGTGAGTATGCCCAATTACTCAGATGGAGTATGGTCTCGGGAGATGATGCAGTTGATGCTATCAGAGGATACTTATAGTGGTGATGGTGCTCGTGACATGATCATGAGATAGCCTGTGTGGCTATGTTGTTGCTACCGGTTGAATGGTTTGTTTGTGCTCAAGACCATTGCCTTTAATACCTCCCTAGCTAGGAGGGAGTGTTGATATTATGGTAGCTGCGGGAGGTATTAACCTCTACGTGTAACCTTTGACGAGACTAGAATATTCCTGCAAGCAATAGAAACCCTAAAACGTTGGATAATAACCCTAGAAGATAAGTCGGCTCAAGAGAATAATTAATATTGTGTTATTAGCCTCCAGGAAGAGAAGTCGGCCCAGTCAAGTGAGTTGGAGCACTATAAATAGAGGGCGCTAGAGGTCATTTGGACTCACTTACTCTCACAACTGCATAAAGACAAGGGGTGTGCATGAGTGGAGGAGAGTTGTAGCTGTTGCAGTAGTAACTTGGTCTTTGGTTATGGTTTGTACTCTCTACTTGGTACGCTAGGTTTGGAGAGAAGTACACCACCTTGGTTGGCTATTGGTTCTAGGGTTTGCTTCTAGAATTATTCTATTTGTCAAGGTTGAGGTGCTCGGGGGTGGCTTCGGGTGGCTTCGGCCTATGGTTGGGTGACAATATTGCCATATTGTCTATGGAGAAACGAGCACACCTGTTAATTCTAACATAATGTTTGTGTCCTGTAGCACTAAAGTGAGTGGGAAAGTCATATCCCAACTTGTGAGACACAATCAGAGTTTTTGGATGAGAGTGGAAGAATTGTGTGCCATTTGCAAACCTTTGGTAAAGGTTCTCCCAAAGTGCCACATCATCCAATCCATAAAAGTGTGGGGCTCATGTCCCACAACTCCACCAAGTGCAAGAGCCAAGTCAAAATAAGCCTTTTGGGCTTGACGTCATGCTCCAAAAGTGCAACGTTCTAGCATGGGGGGGTGACGTCATGCAAGTCTCATCATTCTAGGCCTCTTTCATGGGCCAATAATGTCATCGCCAATAATGTCATCAAGTGTGCAATGTTCATCATCAATGCCCTCCAACATGTGGGGTGCAACATCCATCCTGTGGGCTTTCATGCCCCCATAGAGATCCAAAGTGCCTTAGTACCTCCATGAATGACGTCACCAAGCAAGATCCTGCAAAGGCAAACAAGGTACCCCTTCCAAGGGTCCACAAGTCATATGTATCATGCCAAGTAAATCAATCTTAATACAAGAGCCACCCAAACAAGTACATCGCCCCCCCCCTTTCAAATTAAACACATGCTCAAAGACTTTATGCAACTTACCAAATTTAGATATGGGAGGGTTATCAAAAGGTCCTATTGGATAAGCCAATTCCCCAAGTAGAAGAGTGTTTCCCGGATGAACCCTATCTAGGTCATGTGATGAATGTGAGGTGTATGAGGGAGAAACTTTTGGGCATGGGGTCATTGATATGCAAGGGTCTCATATGGTCTCATTTCCATGGGTGCCTTTGTGGGGTGTGCGCTGCATCCTTGAGTTACCTTTCGTTTGGGGCGCAACCTTTTTCCAAGCCCTAAAATTTCCTTTTTCTTTATTTTCTTTAGATAGTTTGCAAGTCCCCTTTACAAGGTTTCTTGATTTTGTGCTTTAAATGCATTTCCTTTCAAGTGGGTAACTTAGAAGTCCTTTTCAAATAGGTGAGGTGTTCATTCGTACTCAGGACTTAGGGCGAGCGCCTAGAAAGGTAGAGCTAAAGTTTTTGGACTATGTCTTTTGTGTCCCTTGTATCCCTACCATTGCATTTTGATCGTGGCTACTTTTACTTTTTATTATTTATTGACTCTAGCTGCAACAACCTCTGAACCTTCAACCCTTCTTCCGATAAGAAAATGAGGTATAAGCCCTTTTTGGGGTACTTGTAACCCTAAAACCCAAGAGATGAGGATACAGAGAGGAATGAAGATGAAAAGTGATAAAAGATGGTCAGAAATGGCAGGATGACCCATCAAGAAGGACCCCCAGTAGCACCCCTTTCCCTGAGGGTGGCGAACTTACTAGAAACCCCAAGATAACCACCAAGGTGAAACATCTGAGCAAACGTTTCATAATCAGAAAGAAACCTTTGAAGCTTATAAATGCCCCAAGTATTAAAATGATACTTACCATGAAACTCGACTAGTTACCTCATGAAGCAAGACCTGTTGCCCTCTGTGGATCAAGTCAATGTGGTGGACGTTGCTTTGCTGCTGCTGATGATGGTGAAGCATGGTGAAGAAGAGGGGCTCTGTGGGTTGTGCTATCCCTCCAATTCTCGGCACTCCATGTCTGCAATGTGCAGGCCTCGAGACATCATCTCCTTAGTTACCCCTAGGCTGGGGGGTGAGAAGAGGTATTATTAGTAGTTTGGTTTTTTAATTGCTTTTTCCTCTTGTCAAGTTTGACTAGATGAGGGAGGGTGCACTAGTTAGGGTTATATATTTGTACATGTGAGGTGTGTGAACATATAGTGAGAGTGTGAAGGCTTGAGAGAAGCCATTGTAGTTTAGTGAGGAAAGTATTGTATTTTTTTTATGTGTTAGTAAGAAGATAGTGATTGTAGTTACGAAATTTCAGCTTGTTGTCTACTACGTTCACGCCGTTGTTTGTGTAGATCAGATTTCATCTTTTGAAGGGATGATATCATCTCTTGCTATGGGGTGTTTGCACTTCTGAGTTTTTCTGCACTTTTGTTTATGCACATCTGAGGCTTTCATTGGTGCTTCAATCTTTTGTTTTAGTTGTAGGACAAATTCTTTGAGTGCAGATTTGTGTATCAAGGGGATGTAAAATTATGACTTGGTATCAGAGCTATGCATTTGAGATACTTGAGATACTTGTATGGAATGCATTGCTACCTATGAGGAGTTGTTGGAGAATCTCAGTGGGTCTAATGCCTAGAAGACTCTAGAGATTAGAGTGATCTGTCCCTATGAGAGCCACAAGGACCTACGAGAGGTTGTGGGTGAGATGTTTGTGTAGCTCCATTGATTGGAGTGAATCTGTTGCTTGAGATTAGCAGAGTCGACCTATTATAGGTTGATTTCATTGGGTGATCCATTTGTTGAAGTGTGTTCTAAGTTTGTAGGATGACTACTCCCAGTATGAGAGAGAGCAATTGTCTAGAGGTAGCTTCCAACTTTGCATCATGGAAGTGCCCACTGATGATGTTGTTAGAGGAGATGGATCTTTGGGATTGTAGAAGGGACTACTATTGCTCTGATTTATGCTACTTTGTTGGCCACACATTAGTGTGCTTCCAAAGTGAAGAGAATCCCTATTTATTTAGTGAAGGACGATTTGGTTCCTCACCGCATGGGGAAGTAAGCTGATGATATGTATGTAGTGTTGATCACTATGTATTAGTATGGAAACGTGTCCCAGAAATTGCTTCCAAAGAATCAATTCACTCTTACACACGACTGACACAAACACAATATCTAGTTACTTGATGAAGATTTCTCGGATCAAAGATCAACTTGTGGCCATCAAGATGAAAGTTGAGAATGGGTAGTTTGTGTCTATTGTAATGAATGGATTCTCAGACCCTTGGGAACCCTTTGTGTAGAGTGTCTATGGCTATGAGAACATTACTACCTTTGAGCAACTTTGTGATGCTTTCATCCAAGAGGAGACAAGGAGAGCAATAATTGCACATAGAAATAATGAGATCCGAAACAAACCCTCAAGGGTAAGATGAGGAAAGAAGGAAGGACCCAAGAACGATCACAAGGAATTTTCGTGTTCATTAGAGCATGGGAAGGAAGACTCGAGTCATGTGAAATGTTTCAAGTGCCACAAGATTGGACACTATGCATCTCATTATTTTGAGAAGGTGAATAACAAGCAATAGAAGCAATTTGCAAGGAATGTAGAAACTTCCAAAGTGGATGAGTTAGCATCCAAACTTGAGATCACCTTCTCCATGATATCTTGCCTTTAAAATAACACCATCTCTAGTGTAGGGTGTGTTGCTGTCCTTATACACACCTACTAATGTGGAGAAGTCTCCAACCTACTTGATGTGTCCTTAGAGGCACAAGCCTAAGTCTAGACCCACTGTCATCTCGATCTAGACCTCTTCCATCTAGGCTCACCCCTAGGGAAGCCAAGGGGGGTAGACCCTACTTTACTAAGTTTTAATAAGTGGTCTAGGAGTTAATTTGGTTTTTATTAGGGAGACCCAACCCAATGGCAGACAAACAATTCAAATGCAAATCTTTAATGACAAGCAAACCCCTTGATCTACAAGTTATATTAAGACTAGTGCCTAAAGATGGAGTCAATAAGATTATACAACAAATATACAATAAAACAAAAACAAATGATGCTATGAGATATCCACAATAAATGACAAATTACTTTTTGCTTAAATCAATTATGAATATTATCTACAAATTGAAATACAACATAAAATATATACATAATGAAATGAACAACTAAATGATTATACAACTATAAATTAGATAGTGAAATATCTACACAATGGATTAGATAGTGAAACGAAAACTACCTTTATACAATTATCTCCAAATGAATAAAGAATGCTTATAACAAAAGTAGAGGTGCTTTAGTACATGTAAACATCCACAATGAGAGAAAGTGACTTAAAACATGAAATTGCTTGGAAATTAGAATCACATGGGAAGTAAATTGCTTGAAATGTAAAATTGCACAACTTGAAGAAATTGAAATTGCTTTGAGAACTTGAAGTACAATGTTGTGAAAGTAGTGTGTAGGTTAGTTTTAATACGTTTTAAGTCTCTCTTGAATTAGGGGGATTAAAGTGTGAGATACAAGCCTAGGCTATGTGACTACCCCAAATTGTTATCCCTTCAACCAAAAGGAATTGCTGGGTGCTCAATAAGAAGGACAAACAAGGCCCTTCCCTAGCTCCACAGGTCAACCCAGAATGCTTGGGCGCTCAGGCAAGGAGGACACATAGTGCCATGAAGCCGTCCCCGACTTACCCCCCCTGAGCCTCCCAAGTCACCCTTTTTGGTGATTGAAGCAATAAAAGTTTGGATGCCTAGTTACTAAACTCCAAACCTTTGCCCTTTCTTGTCACCCAGGATCCACAGTGGCAAGGGGAGAGAATATGGGGCAGAGATGGAGCACAAATATGATTACTTTTGGAATAATTGAAATGATTTGGAAATTTAAATTGCAACCCCACACCAATGGCACAAGTGGAGGACTAGCCTACCGTTTTGGCCAAGGTGGGTGTAATAAAAGAATTTAAAATTGCTTGAAAGCAAAAACAACCTCAACAATGGCACAAGTGGAGGACTAGCCTACCGTTTTGGCCAAGGTGGGTATAATGAAAGAAATGCAAGAAAATAAATCTAACTCTAGCCTTCACGATTTTGGAAGGATGGCTTAGGCCAATCTCTTTGCAAGGTGTGGGCAATAATTCCTAAATTATTACAATATCAGATTTTTATATATAATTGAGAGAAGGCAAACCCAAGAGACTCTCTTTGGGTTGCTTACAATACTTTGGAAGAAGGAGATAAGAGAGGATTTGATATCCCAACTTTGCAATGCCTTTGGAGTCCCTTGGGGGCTCAAAACAAGTAGCACTTCCTCCTTGTAGTTGAAAATCTGCATTAAAATCAACAACGTAATTTTTGCTAGAAGATGCTACAAACACCAAAGATCTGGTTAACTTTTATTAGCCCAATGAAATACAAATTTAAGTAAAGAAACTTGGAAATGAGAGTGAGTTTTTAATGACCAATATAGAGCGAATAAGTGCTTATGAAAGAAAAGAGAATGGTGGATACAAGAGGAGGAAAACAATGGAAACTTTGGTTGATTGAATGAGTGAGTTTTCCACTCTAAAAATCACTCCTCCAATCCTCTAGTGACCTGCAAATATGTATATCTCCTGCTACACAAGACACAAGGAGGTGAGAGCATCTAAAGAAGCATACGAAATACTTTGCAAGCTTGAAAAGAAACTACCACAAAATTAATAGTAATACTACCACTAATTACTCCCAAGCAAAATACTTTGCTTGGGCCTCCAAGTTAAACTAGTGAATACAAGAAAATACAAGAATTTAAATGCACAATATCACCTCACAAACACCATGAAGAGCACCAAGAAAACTCCCAATGCACATAATGGATTCTCCAAAGCTTCCTTTATTATCCACAAAATGTTGCTACCAATACTTGTAGCAAGATTTACAATGAGAACATGAGAGAGAGAGGAAAGAATGGGAGAAATTTTGGCATAATAGACTTGCTCTAAGAATTGATGAAGAAATGAGGAGGAGAGGCTCTCTTTTATAGATGAAGAAGAGGAGAGACCCCACTTGGATGAGCTCCAAGTGTCATCCATCCAATGGGGGAGGGTCTCTTCAAGGGGGGCGCACTTTTAGGGTTAGTGAGTGAATTGAGGGATGAGGGGTGAGTGGGAAAGGGGAAAGCACCTTTCCCACTCATCAAAAGGGTAGTTAGGGTCAAAGGGGGATATACCCAAAGTTTTGGGGGCCCTCTTGCATTATTTTTAATTTCTCATGAGTTTATGAGCAAGGGGGGTGCCCCTCTTCTTAGGAAATGGTCATCTTGGGTTGTTGGCTTAGCAAGGGGGTGTTTTCTAAGTGGAAAATCACTTTTCCAACTTAGGAAAAACATTAGGAATCCTTTTCCCACTCTCTCTCATGACTTTAGTGACTTTTACAAAATTTGACTATTTTAATTTAGCCAATTACATGCTGATTTTTGACCGACTTGGACTCTTCATGGACAATGGCCTAGCAAAACTTGTCCAAATGAGCCGAGACTTGTTCCAAGGGTGTAGGGGTTCATAAACCATTTGATTTGAGTACTCATACCCCTATACAAAATCCCCAAGGACCACTTTTTTACATTTTACATAAAAAATAATTAAAAATCCCAGTTTGCGGGAATTTTAATTATTTAAAAAATCCTATCAAAACTTAACGGAATACCGCAAGACTCTAGGAAATGTCTAGCATGGTCGTTTACAACACTCCTAGACCTTAGTTACCCCTTGGGCTCGATCATTAGAACGCCTTTCACCACTTTGGAGAATTATTGTGAGTGAAAAACTCAAGGATAATTAAAATTGCAGTTAAGCAAGGTTAATTACCTCAGGAGAAAAAACACTTGATGAAAGGACTTCCCTAATGATAAAGTCCTAGGTAACTAGACAACAATCGACTCATGCTAGCATGTTACAATATTATCCCACGCAGGGGAGCGAAAATTCCGATTACATAGAAAAGCGTGTCGAGGCAAAATTTGCCTTGTTGAGCAAAAAGCCTTCAAAATGGTTGTACCACTAGGCACATATCTTCATGGAGCACGGAGTTGACCCCTAGTCGAAATAGGTGGTCAACAGGGTGGCATGTGGACAACGAAGCATCTAGACACATGACATTCAACAAGAAGGCTTTCAGTAGACTTCAAGAGCTAGAGGTCAATATGTAAGTGGAGTTGGGCAATGATGCCACCTATCTAGTTATGAGAATGGGATTTGTGTCTTTCCGCATGCCATCAGGTGATGTTCTTGAGTTGAATGATGTTTCTATGTTTTTGGTTTAACTAAGAATCTTCTTTCAGTTTTAGCCATGAGAAAAATTAACTGTGTGGCTGGGTTTGATGATGAGCAAGTCATCATAATAGATTGAAACTAAAAGGATAGCCAAGTCTTGGCCAAAGGGGTGTGAGAAGGTGGCTTATATAAGTTGCTTGCAAATCTGGTGAAACATGGTGCTTTAGTGCATGACAGTGACAAGTTGCAAGAGATTTGGTTGCATGCACTTATGGAGTATTGCCACTCTTATAGGGATTGTCGGACTTCAAGATTTGGAAACAAGGAGTGTGTGAGGGTTGTGCCCTAGGAAAGCATATGAAGACTGCTTTTCCAAGTAGTGAGCATATATCGAGAGAGATTCTTGATCTGATTCATTTAGATGTATGTGTACCTATATCATCAATTTCTTTGATAGGTAACATTATAATATTTCATTTGTTGATGATTCCTCCAAAAAGACCTCGATTTACTTTATGAAGACCAAGGATGAAGCCTTCATCAAGTTTCAAGAGTTTAAAATTTTTGTGGAGAATCGGATAGATGAAACGATCTAAGTGTTGAGGTCTAACAATGGAGGAGAGTACACCTCCAAGGACTTTAATGCATCTTGCAGGTAAGCAGGAATGAAGAGGGAGTTGACAGTGCTTTACAACCCACAACATAATGGGGTTGCAGAGAGGAAGTAATTGGTCCATCATAGAGACAACCAAGGCTATGATCCATGATTTGCATTTGCCTATGTGTCTTTGGGTAGAGGCATGCAATGCCATTGTGTCCATTCTGAATCAATGTCTGTATAGGGCATTAAAGGACAAGACACTAGAGGAAGCCTTCATTGGTGAGAAACCACATGTATCCCACTTTTGTCTATTTGGTTGCCCTATTTATATTCATGTGCCATATGAGAAGTGAACTAAGTTGGGTACAATGCAACATCCAAAGCTTACCTAATCTACATTCTAGTGCAATGGGGGACAATGGTAAATAGGGATGTAACATTTTATGAGGATGTATGGTCCTCAAGTTCTTAGGAGCCTCTCACGTAGATTGTGGAAGGTGATAAGGTGGCTGATTCGAAGTCTGGTTCAAGGGATTAATGAGATTCAAATTGAAATTAACAAAATCCTAGTTGAGAGGGAGAAGCTTTATTACCTTCTAGTTCAGTTAGGAAGTCGAGATGGCTTATCTAGAAATTGAAGGACATAGAAGAAGTGGGACCACTATTGGCTACTTTTCGAGTGAGTCATCGACTTAGCAGATAATTTTCTTATGTTGCACTGATGATCTCTATCATTGATATAGATCCTTTCAGCTTTGAGGAGGCTAATGCAAGGTAGGTATGGTGTAATGCCACATGTTACCCCTCATATTCACATGAGTGGTAATTATACTTTCAGGGGAAACTTGCAGGGATGCTTATGGACTATAGACACACACACTCATTTTTGCTTGAGGATGATGGTGAGCTTGAGATGCATGCCTTATATTTGCTTGATGACGGTGCGTCTTGAGATTGAGGATGGGTGAGCATGGTGATGCTACATGATGTTGATGTGGTTGTATGGTGTATTATCTTGGTACCTGGTTTTCTTTTCGTGATTTTACTTGATGCTTTGATTGATGCTTGTGGTATGCCCTTTGGTGCTATGGTCTATTACTTGCCCCCCATTGTGTTATGACTTTGGCTTATGGTGGTCTCATTTCTAATAGCCATGATGCAAACCCTTACACTCACCATTGGCACAAATGTGGTGGCAAGACTATTCAAAGGGGACCACCCCCTTTTGCACTTAGTTCACGATGAAGACATATAAGACAAAGCTAAAGGATCATATTGTTTAAATGTTGGGGCCACCCCCTTCATTGAATTATATATTCACTTATGCAAGTAAAAGTGGGATGATATTATAACATAGGGAGCCACCCCTTTTTAGAAGTTAGACCATGGAGAAAGGGGACATGAAATGAAGTCCAAGGAAAAGACTAATGTGGTACATCCCATTCATCCATATAAAGTTCAAACTTGTATTTTTCCCCATGTACATGAAAGTGGCACACATGTTCACAAAGTATAGATTATAATATTATGAGGAGGGGACTTTCATGTTAGATACTTATGGGGTCTGTCGCATTTGAGCCACTTTTCATAAATTAAACATTATATGTGGGTCGCCTTAGATCATGCAAGCCAATTTGTGTGCCACTACATTGGTCACCTAAGATCATACAAACCATATCACGTAAACTTAATTTGATTTATTTTATTCAAGCCGGCACCTTATTCCATGCGATAGCCTAAGTCGATGGTTTAAAATATGGAAAAATATGTGAAGGATGGAGCTGCGGCTATTCTAATTGGCCTCTATCACACTATTCTATGGAGCTGCCATCCTCACGTGGGATAGAACCAATATATTTCCAGGAGCCGCCACCTCATGTCCAACTCATCCAAATGAAATCAAGGGGGGTGTCAAGTACCATCCCATATTGCAGTTCCTGCACTTTGACTTGGTCAATGTATCATATGGGGCTGTTGTCCTTTCTTTTAGTTAAATAAGCCGCTGCAAGCAAGATCGGTGGATATATTATAAACCTTGGACGTGGTACCTTAAAATTTATGAAGGTTGGACAACATATGTAAGATTGTGTGACTTATTGTGGACTCTTGAATTTTGTATCTGGACATTGTGAAGGGAAAAGTCAATTGACCACAACAAAGATGTTGTTAGCTTCTTAGCTATTTCTGTGATATAGTTGCAACTAACTCCTATTTTATTCATTCTTGACTTATCCCTTGGAGTTAGTTAGATATGAGCTTCATTGAGAATTGTTTCCTAGAATATTTTATTGTAACCTCCTAGAGGAGATTATGGATCTCAATGAACTTTTTCTACTTTTAGTAAAAAAATGTTTATTAGAAATGATTATTTAATCATTATTCTGAGGAGAACTAATGGATCTTGGAAAACAATTCATTGTTTATTGTATGAGGGAGATGGAGCTTAAAACTATATAAGGGTTTGCTCTCTCCACTTGCAACTTGGGAATTTCTTGGTGAATAAAAGAAGCTTTGGCCGTTGGAGTTCTATTTGTCTATTCTTTGTATAAGTTATGTAGTTATGCTTGTACAATTCTTTGTGTGTGGATGTATGTTCTAGGCACTCTATTTTTGGAGGTTTGTTTGCAGGTGAATGGATGCCAAAGATAAGTCAAGGGCTAAAGGAAAGGTAGAGCTACCTCATTGGAATGGGCTAGGGTAATCGGTTTCCTCCCTTTACTTTCCCATGTGTTATTTACCTTTAAGATTATGCATTATCTATTCTACATCATTGATTAGGTAGATTTGTGTTTAGTCTTTGGTAAGGGCCACTCTTTAAACTTATTTTGAGTTGTAGATCTTTCATAGACTCTCTCCACCATCTCATTTTGTAAATTAAGTAACCAAAGCTAAGGGTTGAGTAGTTCAAACTTCAATCACCTGATTGTTTACTTTCCCTTAAGTCACTTGATCAACCAAATTAAAAGAGTTGTATGTCACACCACTTGGTTGCCTATAGCCCTTAATTTGCCCTCTTGAATTGCTACATGACTCCATTGTCCAAACAAGAAAGGCACCAGTCTCCCTTTTGTCCATCATTTTCCCCAACCTTTTTCCTTTTTATTTTTCCATTTATGTTCATGTTGATGGATCTCTTTCACTCCCACTACTACTACACACACATTGGGCTTGGTTGAACCTTAGGGATACACCCCTTGGTTAGGATTCCATTACCCTAGCCTAAAGTGCAGAGGTGTGTTGTTGTGGTGACATGGCCAACCTCCTAGAGTTCCACAAGGCTAGTACCCTATCTTTTGGACTTTAAGCTAAAGGTGCTGGTTTGTGTGGTAACACTATGGTTAAGAGTATAACTCCATCTCTAAGAGTGATGTATGAGAGATTGTGTTGAGAGTCGAGACCAACGGAAAAGTTGTGATGGATTCTAGATGGTTGTACAAGATTAAGCATGTGGCAAATGGGAGCATAGAGAAGTACAAGGCCAGATTCATAGCTAGAGGAATCTTTCAGAAAGAGGGAGTTGACTATGTGGAAACTTTTTCTCTAGTTGCAAGGTATATACTTCTATTAGAGTAATCATGTTTATTGCATTAGTTTTGGCTGGCCTTTATACTAGATGGATGTAAATACTGCTTTTAGAATTGAAGAGGAAGTATACATTAAACGACCAAAAAGTTTTGAGGTGCATGGGTGAGATACGTATATCTGCAGGTTGAAGAAGGCCGAAGAAGGCCCTTTATGGGCTGAAGTAGGTAGCATGTGCATGGTACTTAAGGATTGAAAGGTACTTATTGAAGTTATCCTTCACCAAGACTGCAACAGACCCAAATCTTCAATATTTACATGATAAATCTGATCTTCTTGTTTTGGTCTTGTATGTAGATGATCTGATTCTTATGGGTAGTTTTGAGAAGTTCATTGCATGGTTGAAGAAGAGTTGGTGAGTGAATATGACATCAAGGACAATGGCCTTATGCATTACTTTTTGTGTCTAGAGGTTTGGTAGGGTGTAGGGGAAGTCTTCCTTGGGCAAGCGAAGTACACAATGGAGATTCTAAAGAGATTTCATATGCTAGATTGCAAACCCTTGGTCACTCCTATGGTGCCAATTCTAAAGTTATCTGCTGATTTAGATTCCGATTTGGGAGACCCAGCTTTATATAGGAAGTTGATTTGCTCCCTTATGTATCCTGTGAATACCAGGCTTGGAATTTTTTTGCATTTAAGACTTTTAGCCAGTTTATGGTTGAACCTAGGAATATACATTGGAAAGTTGCCAAACATGTGCTCAGATATTTGAAGGGCATGGTTAATTATCACATGAGCTATGTGGGAGATGGATAGTTGTTACATGGATTTGTAAATTTAGATTGGGTAGGAGATGCAAACACAAGGAGTAGTACTTCTGATTACTGCTTTAGCTTGGGATCAGATATGTTGTCTTGGTTCAGCAAGAAGCAAGCAGCAGTTGCACTCAGTTTAGTTGAAGTAGAGTATATGGTAGCGTCATTGGCATGCTGTGAGGCCATTTGGCTTCGCAAGTTGATTGGAGCCAATGGTTGTGTACAATTAGAGTTGCATCAGGATTTCTGAGAATTTAGTGTTTCATGATCGCTCCAAGGACATAGATATCTGGTACCATTTCCGAGGAGATAGAGTATAGGAAAGAGCTATTGCTCTTGATTATGAGCCCACCAATTTGAAGGTTGTTAACATTGTAACGAAACCCCTTGCCAAGGGGAAGTCTGAGATTCTGAGAGAGAAGCTTGACTTGGATGACAGTACCTTCCTTGCAAAGAGGGAGTGTTAGTTTTTGATTACTCGGAGCTGTTCTTCGAGGAAGAGGGCACATGAGCGTTGGAGGAGATTCCTTGCAGGATGTGTATGCCGCGTGGGAGATTCCCTTACACCTGTATGATAGATTCCTTACATTTATGATGCTTGGCATCTTCTATTTTTGGTCAGTGAAAGGTTATGACAGATTCTATGAGAGCGATGACAGTTTCGACTTACATAGTTATGACAGCTTTATGATGGATTCCTTACATGGTTATGATAGATTCCTTTCATGGAAGAATTTGTTAGAGGTACTATTAGTAGTTAAGTTTTATAATTGCTTTTTCCTCTTGTCAAGTTTGAGTAGATGAGGGTGTAAAACTTCCTAATACCCAGCAGATCTGATATTTATGCCAATAGATTTATCCCAGAATATTATTTCCACATGTATTTAATTCTGATCTATGCAGTAAATATACAGCTGAGTATTAAACGAAAACACAGTGGAAATAAAACAGCAATCACACAGATTTAACACAGTTATTTTGGGTGTAAACCCCTGGAAAAACTCTGAAGGGAAAACCAGTCAGAATGAGATTGATCTTTATTATTCAGTTCAGCAAATCTACCGGAAATAATAACAAATCAGATCTGGGCTTAATCCACCCACAAAGAGACCCAAGCCTTAGGCAGCGTTGCTGGTCTGCACCTGGAAAGAATGCGGCCTGGCTTAAAGACCCCTGCGACCATGAACACTGAGCTCCAGAAGGGAACGCTAGGCTAGATCTGGCCTAGAACAGGTCTCGGCCACCCACACCAACCCCAGCGTCACCTCAGAAGTCCCTGCTTCTCACTCCTTCAACAGATTGGCCCTCTCACAGCCTGCAAACTCAGCTAACTTGGCCCTGTCTAGTCTGCTGGGAAATGAAGACAATAATGCTTCCGATCTCCCTCTCTCTCTGCCACTGAAATGCACTTGATCTCCTTCAACCTGCACTGAAAACCCCAGTATCTCTCTCACTCAACGATCTTCCTGTAGATCTGAAATTACTCCCTATCATCTCCCTTTAATCATCTCTCCTTCATATAGATCTCCAACCTAGGAATCAAGGGCTGAGATTAGATCTCAAGCCATCCTCATCAACGGTCATGATCTAATCAAGCATTCACAAGATCTTATCTAGATGCTTCTAGAAGAAAAATAACTAAAGTGATTAATAAGTGACAGTTTAGGAAATATTTAATTTTCACTTAACCACTTTAATTAGTCACATTTCAATTAAGAAAATTAACATGACTAGGAGATTAATACGATCCGAGCTACAAACTTAACAGAGGGAGGCTACACTAGCTAGGGTTATATTTTCAGACATGTGTGAACATATAGTGAGAGTGTGAAGGCTCGAGAGAAGCCATTGTAGGCCCTTGAGGATAATATTGTATTTTTTTTACGTGTTAATGAGAAGATAGTGATTGCTGTTATAGAATTTCAGCTTGCTGTCCGCTACATTCATGCTGTTGTTCGTGTAGATTAGATTTCATCTTTTGTAGGGTTGATCTTATCTTTTGATCTGCGGTGTTTGCACTTCTGAGTTTTCCATTCAGCACTTTCGTTTATGTAGTTCTGAAGCTTGAATTGGTGTTTCAGTGTTTTGTTTTAGTTGTAGGACAAATTCTTTGAGTGCAGCTCTATGTATCATGGAGATATGACGGGTGGAGTGGGAAGGGGGTAGGATCAATGCGAGGGAAAAAGGAGAGGAGGGCATGGTTTGCAAAAATGTTGATGCGGGCAAATGACCCTTTTGAACCTCACATGCTCACTAGGCAAAAGTGCTTAGTTGAAACTTCATCCCTTGACGCAAGCCCTCTGGTTTGCAATGTTGGGCTGCCCTAATTTGTGTTTTATGAGCTTAAATGAAATGCATCTAACATGCAATGCAAGAATGCAGTATGAAATGCAGCCTATCTGAGCTAGGAGCAATGTTACTAAGTTTTTCCATCGTGATGAGATCATATGCAAAGCAAAGCGAGAATAGTGCAGAACTGTAATCTGCACATGACCAACAAATGCATTAGTTTATTGGATAGCTCATTGCCATAAAAAGCTTGCTGCAACAATGACAGGTTAGCAATTGTAAATTACATTGGATACATGAAACCCAACCAAAGAGAATAGTCCACAATTAGCAGAGCACATGCACATAAAGGAAACTGCAACAATCCCATCAGTGCTAACTCTTTTCTCTCCCAAGAACATAGCTTACAATAAGAGAGATAAAGGCCGTTCTTTTACAGGAGAGCTTTATTTATAGCTCATCTCGATGAATCTTGGCCGTCCGACTTCTCTAACTATTCATCTACTTGTTGACTCTTCACCTCCCCTAAGACTTTTCAAACCCATCCTTGGAATCTCTTATTCTATTTTGTCATTATCTGGGTGAATGGTACCCATTCAACTCCTTTACATCCTCACTAATGAGAGAATAAGTTTTAATAAATTTATCCTTTCTCGAGAAGTCATAGTCCACCATGGGTTTCACATTGGCGAATTTTACAATTAACTTGGTTCTTATTCTACTCATTCGGGTGGTCACATTTTCAAGAAAAGGTTGATCTTTCGTCGACTCTGTCACATAGTGCCGAATTACTTCCGCACTCATACTACCCATGCATGTTGCTTCAACAAATCTCTCGTTGAATGTGGTGGAGATAAACTCCTCGAGTTCACTGACATGCATTGTCGACCCTTTCTTGCAGGGTTGGGAGGAGAGGAAACTTCTTGACCATGTTTCTTGCATGCATCATATTTTCCATGTACTTGGTTCTCAGATTTGCATTTGCTTATGCGTTTTCTGGATAGTTGTTTCTTAGTAAGCAAATCTAGCATGTATGTCTGCAATCTCGAAAGGATGCAGAGTCGGGCTTAACTCTAGAAACGGGACATATTTTTCCTGCCAGTCCATGCATTGCAATATCTGAATCATAAAGTGTAGTACTTCCTCCATTTCCCCTTCCATGATCATATTAAAATTTAAAATCAATCAAGGCACTTTGCAGGTTAACCATAAGATTCAACTTGTAGAAGGACACGGCCACCATATTGGACACTGTTCTGCGCAAAGAAGAGACCACACAAGGGAATTCTGTCTTGCAGGTTGACTCACTCTCTGCTGCTTGCATTTGCTCTTAAGATTAGGGGGCCACTCTGGAGTCTGAAGTAATAGCAGTATCTCCCAAAATATACTATATTGATGCAAGATGTGCTGTTGCTGAAAATTTTCTAACTACTTACAGAAAGGATGCAAATGAAACTTCGAAGAGCTCCAGTTATTTACCAAATAGAGAGCAAGATTTTTTTTTTACGAATTCTTTATAATCAGAAGTCAAAACAAAATTTGGTGATCACACTGGAGATTTGCATGGCTTTCCTTTTTGTGCTTCGACTCTCACCCACTATCCAAGTAAGAATGGTGAACCATTACTTTTACCATCCACTCATATATCCTTGAGTGGTTAGAATCAATTCATACTATTCCAACTATTTTAATCACTTCATTAAAATAAGCTACATAAATCATTTTTTTAACTGTCACCGGACTGCCTCTATTCTTAACGTCACAAATCACTCTATTATGATGGCATAACCATTTGGATAGTTGGTTTGGTTGTTACATTGTGGTGATGATGATGATGATGATTACCATCCACCGAGACCAACTTTGGTCTATTGGACCTTACGGAAATTGATAAGGAATTAATTGATTTGTTTTAACATTTTGTTTCTATGGTCGAAAAGATTGGAGAGAATCATTCCTAGATCTCTTTGGTTTTTACAAGTTAATAAGTTAGGAAGATCGGTAGTGTTACAAATATTTTGAAATTGAGATCTATGTGTGCATAGGTAGTGCATTCTAAGAGAAAGAGCTCTTCCTCCTCCACTTTCTTAGTATCACAAAGATTACATTTTCTTTCTTCTCATGGAGTTTTAGGTTTTATCCAGCGCCCAGTTTTACTATGAAGCTCGTGAGAGTTTGTTCTTATTTTAGCAATGTTGAAAGCTATCTATGGTAGAAAGATACTTTTGATCTTCTAAGTTGGGGTTAATGATCTTTTTATAGTGCGATAACTTCCTCCCTCATTTCTCTTTAAGTATTTCTATGTCCATTCTATCTCTGTAACATTTCGTTCTGTGCTAGTTGAACTTTGTACAGTTTGAGTAGAACCTGTTTTAAAGCCAGTTGAACTCTGGAAGTCTAGCTCTGGATGTCTCCTGTTTAAAACAACTTTGATCAACGGTGCATAATCATGATCTGCACAGACTCTGCTGAACTTTATGCCACTTGTCTATCACATTGTGGTGTTGATCAATAACCATATAACTTTAGTTCATCACTTTGTGACTCTAGTTAATCTTTGTTTTTTTGGAGTTCTTTTCGTATATTAGCTTGTTGATCCAAAAAAGTTAGGCCCTAAAACTTGCTACGTGGTTCTAGTTACGAATATGATGGGTGGACAGAAGACTGTTGTGCCTCCAATGCTTTATCAGCAATTGCTATAAATTATAATATATTGTTAAGAGTCACTGTTGAGATGATCGAAAAGTTTCTAGATGATTTTGCCAAATGATGCAGAAGATGTAGGATGCTAAGGAGTTTTCTGAGGCATCCACGCGGTTTTGCTGTCTTATTAGTCTTTCCTCTACAGTGTTTTTTTTCTTCTCTTTTCTCAGGTTTTAGTAAATAAAACATGGACTTTTAAATTCTTTCTATGGAAAAAGAACATTTTATTGCTAGTTAGAAATATATTTCTTATTCAGAACCTAACCAGGATGAATGATGACAGGTTCTAAGCAGAAAGCTTTATCTTCCAGCTAAAGCTGCAGCACAGTCAAGGTCTACTCAAATCCTATCCTTGGTTAAGCTTTATACTTGACACTGTCAAATGGCAGTATTGAAATTTTTAACTCTGATACCAGTCCACGCTTTCTAAAATTCATATCTTCATTATTCAGCAAATCAAATAGCATGTCGGAACTATTAAAAATTAAGGATAGTTGGTCTTGCGGTAAGTGGAATATATAATCACATGATATTGATTACATTTAATTGGATAACCCAAATGATCCAATGCTATTGTTACAATTTATTTCTTTCAAAACAGAAGGCAATGCTTTTTTTTCATAGGGATCGACTATCCACAGCTTGAATATATATGTTTTAACTCTGAGAACCAGTGAAACTGATTGCCAGTACTGATTCACCACCCAAACTATAGGCATTCCTGCTTGAATGCCATTGCTGAGCTGAACAGTTAGGCTCTAGAACAATAGGAAAGAGGGGACTTTGACATTAGATTTACAGCATTGAAAACCCTTGCTAACTTCAACTAGACCAAGGGAGTAGAGCACATCATAGCAACAAAATCCCCGTATGAGCCTTCTCACTAGAACAAGGTGAGAGTGACAGCACAAGACTTCAACAGTGAAGACACTGCTGCTACAACCGCTATTACGTTGCTATCCTACTTGCTAAAACAAGGTCTCCTTGATAGTCTCCTCATTAGCACAATAGAAAAAACATATTTTCTCAAAGATAGAACAAGTGAACTGTTAAATAAAACTTTAGTAGCATGCTCCTTGCATACATTTCCCGTTGCCATCCTCTCACGGGTGCATATAACAGCTAGCAAATGCAAAATATAACTTTCAAGTTTCAACCAAGTGAGCTAATGCAAAATATTTAATATATAACAGACCTTATGAAGGAGGGGACTTTTTTTACCCTTTCCCTCGAAGTGTGTGCTTACCCCAAAAACCCTTGTTTTTGCCTGCAAAAAACTTCAACACAGCCACACACAAAAACAAACAAAATTTTGAAAAAAAATAAATCTGAAACTTTACAAGATCGGGATTAGATCTGGGTTTGTCTACTTAGAAAATGCAGGTTTTCTCTCTGTTTCTGATTTGTTTAATTATATTAGAATATAGAAGATGGTGTGCTCGTTTTACCATTGACGATACCCTCGTCACCCAACCATAGGCCGAAGCCACCCTCTGAGCACCTTAACCTTGACTGAGAATTACTCCGAAAGCAAACCCTAGGCTAGATAGCCAAACAAAGGGTAGTGCACCTTTTCCCAAGGATAGCGCATCACAAAAAGCTAATCAGATAGTCCAAACCCTAGCCAAGAGATATTCAAGCCAATACTGAAAACTTGTTGCTGCTGCAGCTGCAGCTGCACCTCTCCTCCACACGTGCGCACCAAACTGGGAACTGCAATTCTGAGATGCTGTCAAATGAGAACTGGCGCCCTGTATTTATACTGGTTTTGCCAGATTTGCTGGGGCCGACTTCTCCTTCTGGATATGTGTCTGTTCAGTATATTATTATTATTATTTCTGGCCGACTTCTTCTCTTGGAGGCTAATAACCTAATATAAATTATCTTCTTGAGCCGACAAGACTTCTAGGGTTATTAGCCAACTCATTAGGGTTTTC
>ML777562.1:1656586-1696450 GCA_009831015.1 Picea engelmannii | reverse complement strand
TTCATAGAGTTAGTCATGGCTTGCTTGACTTGGTCAAACCCTAGATTTGACCAGAAATCCAAACTTCACGTCTTGGCCTTCTGAGAGTGCCAGGAGATGCGCTAGGCTAGGGCGCACTGATCTGTCCGAAGATTAGGTCAATCTTTTCACTTAAGGTGCCTCAACGAGAGGTTTTAGGGTTTCTGCAATTGCTCCTGCTAGTAACCCTAGCGACAGTGTCCTGGAAGCTGCTTCTGTTAGTAACCCTAGCGACGGTTCCTCAACGAGCTCAATATCTATCTGCTATGCTTCCTTCCAGCGTTTTAGGCTGACTGAAGGGGGTGTGGGCCCATAACCTATTAGAATATAGTAGATGGTGTGCTCGTTTTACCATTGACGATACCCTCGTCACCCAACCATAGGTCGAAGCCACCCTCCGAGCACCTTAACCTTGACTAAGAATTACTCCAGAAGCAAACCCTAGGCTCGATAGCCAAACAAAGGGTAGCGCACCTTTTCCCAAGGATAGCGCATCACAAAAAGCTGATCAGATAGTCCAAACCCTAGCCAAGAGATATTCAAGCCAATACTGAAAACTTGTTGCTGCTGCAGCTACAGCTGCACCTCTCCTCCACATGTGCGCACCAAATTGGGAACTGCAGTGCGCATCAAACTGGGAACTGCAATTTTGAGATGCTGTCAAATGAGAATCGGGGCCCTGTATTTATACTGGTTCTGCCAGATTTGCTGGGGCCGACTTCTCCTTCTGGATATGTGTCTGTTTAGTATATTATTATTATTTCTGGTCGACTTCTTCTCTTGGAGGCTAATAACCTAATATAAATTATCTTCTTGAGCCGACAAGACTTCTAGGGTTATTAGCCAACTCATTAGGGTTTTCTCTTGCTTTCCGGAGTCTTCTATTCTCGTCAGGTTCACACGTGGAGGTAAATTCCTCCCGCAACTACCATAATATTAACAAATTACTGGCTGTTGTAATACCATGTACTGTTATTATGATTGTGGCTAACCTCATACAGGATTTTTTAATGGAATTGGCTGAAAATTCTTGGCATGAATTATTGGCATAGTTCATAAACCCCAGGAACGACAATCTAGGGTCACGGCTGAGTGCTTTTGTGAGTATAAGATCAGAGGACATATTTTACATAAAAGATATGGCTGGTTGTGATGCTTATGCTTATTCCATGAGCTTCTCTAATTTGTGTGTTGGGCCTATATATTGTTGGTACCTTCCAGCCTCTCCTGTCTATGATTTGGCTGCAAAGTTTGTTATATGTGTTGTGTTTTGTGGCCAAGATTTAGGGGTGCCGATTTGGCCATTTACCCAAAAGGTCTCCTACATTGTTCCTCCATGATATCTGTTAGAGTTTCATGCAAATACTGTGGCAGATAATACAGTTCAGAAAGGAGAGAGAATAGTATTTGGATGATTTTATTCAACGATGTAATTTCATAATACATAGGATAGAGAGAGGGGCATGTGTTATGGTGAGTTACATAACGACCAATAATTTCATAGTAATCACATTACTTAAGCTAAGACATCAGTCATAATTATTAATATTAATTATATTATGGTGTCATCATAAGTTTATCACATAAAGTGATATTATAACAAAAGTACACAACATACATTAACAAAAAAACTTATGACCATTATAAACATTCTTGTGAGGCTTGTATGTGTTTTTTCCATGAAAAACCTCTCGGGGAAACCTAAGGGATGCTTCCTCACATTTGTGGATGGCATCCCTAGTAAACTCGTATGCGTAGACTAATGCACCTCACTCAAGGTGATTTGAACCGGGCACCTACTGGCACGGAACTAGCCAAGTGCCCAACAACATTGGCGACAACCAATTGAGTTAATCCCATGGGCTCTGACAATTCAAGGACACGGGGGTGGGCTTTTGATCCACTTATGTGTGCACAGGTCACAAGACCATTTAATATAATCTCTTTGCGTGTGTTAGCACACTTTTCACCCTCCAATAAGATCTGATATAAATGTAAAATCAGCGATGGAAAAGTGGCTAATTCAAGGAGAGAATCCCCTGCATGTCATAGACAAACCTCCTCTCCGTTCGGGTTGGTGTGTGCCAACCTCAGTGTTGATATTATGGTAGCTGCAGGAGGTATTAACCTCCACATGTAACCTTTGACAAGACTAGAATATTCCGGGAAGCAAGAGAAACCCTAAAACGTTGGATAATAACCCTAGGAGACAAGTCGACTCAAGAGAATATTTACTATTGAGTTATTAGCCTCCAGAAAGAGAAGTCGGCCCAGTCAAGTGAGATAGAGCAGTATTAATAGAGGGCGCTAGAGCTCATTTGTCACTCTCACTCTCATAACTGCATAAGGACTGGTGGTGCACAAGTTTGGAGAGGGAGTGCAACTGGCATCTTGGTTATGGTTTGGACTTTCTACTTGGCTTCTGGTTATTCTTGCTTGGTGCGCTACCCTTGGAGAAAGGTGTGCTAGCCTTGGTTGGCTATTAGTTTGCTACTGAAATTATTCTGTTTGTCAAGGTTAAGGTGCTCGGGGGTGGCCTTTGTGCCTATGGTTGGGTGACAATATTACTATATTGTCTATGAAAAATGAGCACATCCCTTTATTTCTAACACTCAGGGGGAAGTCCCTAGGTACCACGCTGCTGGTTTGATTTTCTGCAATATAAACACAAAAACAACATCCAATTTGTCTTGGACAGTGTGTAAAACCTCCCAAGATGTTAGGAAAAAGGATAGTATAATCACTTGGAAGGATTCCTGCAATGTCAGCGTGAGAAAGATGGGTAGAAAGAAGGAAAGAAAACCGCTTAAAAAATTGAAATTAATCACAATAAATGGCTATGAGCTACAAATCAATGCACAAAGTAAAGACACAATACCGACAAGAAGCGAAAGCTTGATACAAGCACAACACTTCTTTATTAATGGATCGCTAGAGGGATGATTGCACCACAGTAGACAAGCACAAAAACCGGTACAATGATTATCCTCGCACAAATAAAGTGTAGCTAGACTATAGAAGAAGAATGAGAGAAGAGAGAAAGAGAGTACGTATGCTACTATTGCTAGAATCCCACCTCTAACAATGAAGAGACCTCTCCAATATATAAAGAGTGAGGCGCATCACTCAATGCAATATTAGGAAGGCGCATCTCAAGAAAAGATAAAGAGTAATACACATGAGGATGTGGAAAAACCCATGCATGTGGAAGAGGGAGATAAACTCATGCATGGGAGAGAAGGATGCTAAATAATAGGAAAAATGGAGGCTCATTTAAGATAATGTAGTAGAAATTAGGGAGAGCTAGAAAATAGGAAAAATAGAGGCTCTTTTAAGACAATGTGCTAGAAAATAGGGAAAAGGGGGATGCTAGAAATTAGAGAAAATGGAGGCACATTAATGCTAGAAAAAAGGGAAAAGGAGGTGCATTAAATGAGACCTAGGGAATATGCGTAAGGAATAGGGAGTATGTGTAGGAAAGGGAAAGTTTATCTTTAGTCAACTCAAACATGTAAATTTATCATGTGTACCAACTCGGCTTTTAACGCATGTGCCACATGTCCTCAAGCAAAGCGCCCAAGTTGGCCATTTGTCACCCTCTGAAACTGCCACATGTTGGAATTTAAACCTACCGCTTGTCACCTGGAGGTGACCACCATTGCTATAAATAGTAATTGCTAAAATAGACATGCTAAAAATAATAGTCACCCAAAAAATAGGAAAACTCCAAAAATGTCCGGGATGACTGGGAGACCACTACCAAATATAGTATGTCTAAAAATAGACACCGCTAAAAATAGATTCTAGCCACATGTCAATGATATCATACTCATTGGATTTCATTTTCCATAAGGATTCCAAATATGCAATTAGAATTGACATGCAAGTCTCCGATCACTGTCTTCTAAAAAGTAGGAATCCTGCTAAAAATAGAAAATACTCACATGTCATCTCGAAAAAGGCTCACTAGATTTAGAATATCTCTAATATTAATACTGTATACTCAGATTCTTGATCTGAAGCCTGGAACTCAATCTGCTAAAAATAGAAAGTACCTGCATGATCCCCAGACAAAGTGTCATCGGGCTCAGAATCATGCAAGGATCAATACTGTAAGCTCAAAACTGCCATATGAGATTCTGATCATTGTCTCCTAAAAAGTAGGGCACTGCTAAAAATAGCAATCTCTCTCAAATCCATGTGAAACTGTGCTAGCTTTGTCTCTGAAGCAAAAACCACCACAACACCATACCTGTACCTGTACCTGTTTCTGATGGGAACCAACCTTTGGCTCACATAAGTGCTCAACTGGGTAAAATCTTTGAATGCGAGCCAAAATAGACTATGCCGACTCTTAACTCTCATGATTCTCAAGTTGAGAAAATCCAGGGGTTAACAATGGCGACTCAAGGGGACGAGATCCCCCTGCGGGATGTCGAGAATCATATGAATCTCTGTGTCTGAAAAATGTAAATGATGCTCTGTGAGAACTAAAGGAATGCACCAATACACGCCTGTCCTTGTGTGGAAGACAATGGCCCTATACGGTGACCTGTGATACCAAAGCCTGTCCAATGGGCTATGGAGTCAAAAGAATCTAAACCTCCCATTGAAACTGAAACACTAGGGGTCTCATCCAAATCCTCTGTCTGCTATCACCTACCATGTAACACTCTTCCCTGTGGTAAATGTGCTGAAGTTGACACATGGGAGAGAGTCACTTAGTTAGATGTCAATAATGTAAAGACCTGCCAAGTGCGAACAATGACGAAGATCGTCGAATCAAGGCCCAATAATGCTCAACCTTGTCGAATGTGAGATAACTGTCGATGAGGCTAACGACCATTAAGGTGTTCTACTTCTGGATCATCCCTAGATAATGTGTCGGAGTCGATGCAGGACGATTTGTTGAAAATAAGAGCAGTGATGAAAACTCTTCCCTCAACACAAAGTGGTAACTCAAGAAGATATAAGATGCATGGTACCATGTCCCTATTGCTGGTTGAGGGGGAGGACTGACTCCAAGCAAATGATTCAATGAGAAGGAAAAAAGAGACAAAACATAAGATGACTCAAGACTCTCCTATGTCTCTTCAAATCTACCCATCCTAATAGGCTCAATGATTCGGAACGTGAACAAAGAAACCCTCATACAGGCTCACTCTAATGATACGACACAAAGGCTCAACATATGTATGATAAGACACATAAAATTTGACCCAAGAAATAGCACAACTGGAAAGCCACTAGACTATGAAAGGAAAAACCTACAATATCACAAGACACGACCACATGCTGATATAGAAGGAAAAAAATCGGCTGCACTTAGCTAAGGCTGAAAATAAAGTAATTGAATGGAAAGACTCTGCAAATAGAATGTTAAATTGCTGTCCTAAAACACAAAAAATCAGCAAGACAAAAAATCTGAAATGACACGCGGAAAAGAAAGACAACTACCCCTAAAACCAAAATTTTCACCTCAAAATTGCCTTGATCAAATCAACATACTCAAAAGACCAATGTAACCATGCAACTAAATAAACATGCTAAAAATAGCAGTCACCCTAAAAAATAGGAAAACTCCAAAAGTGTCCGGGATGACTGGAAGACCATTGCCAAATATAGTATATCTAAAAATAGACACTACTAAAAATCTATGTTACTAGGAAACGGAAACGGATACGGATCCGTCGGATTTTTGAAAAGCCAGGATCCGGATACGGCGGGGAAATGCCACGTGCAAAAATTATAATAATATTAATATTTTTTTTAAATATATTCAAAGTTAAGAATAAAAAACATTCATGAATCACAACATTAGAACTGATATCATTAGATAATTTGTAATTATGTAGACTGAAATAAAACATTAGAACCGATACATTAGAAATATAACATTAGAACTGATACATTAGAAATATAACACTAGAACTGAAACTAAATTAAAATAAAATAAAACTAAAAACTAAACTAAATACTAAAATAAATTAAAACTAAACTAAATATAAAACTAAATTAAAACTAAATTAAATACTAAAACTAAATTAAACTAATTACTAAATTAAAATTAAAACTAAACTAAATTAAAATTACAACTAAATTAAACTAAACTAAACTAAATTAAAACTAAACTAAACTAAATTAAAATTAAAACTAAATTAAATACTAAAACTAAACTAAATTAAATACTAAAACTAAACTAAGTTTAAACACTAAACTAAATCGTAAATTAAAATACTCAAGCAACAGTCAAGCTTCAACTGCTCGTGCGCCTGGCTGCTCGTAGCCGCTGACCACAGTTTCCACTACCCGTGACCTGCTGACTGCACTATGCACAGTTTCCAAAAACCTAAAAAGACATAAAACGACATTGACTTTCCTTGGATCCGCGCGAGTGTGGGGTCGGTTTCCTCGGGATCCGTCTCCTCTTCTCCGGATCCGTTTCCTCTACAAACAAAAATGTCTACGTGGCGGTTCCCACCCGTTTCTGGGCAGATCCGCGTATCCAGCGTTCAGACCAGACGGATCCGGTAACATAGCTAAAAATAGAATATCGTCGCATGTCAATGATATCATACTTATTGGATTCGATTTTCCACGAGAATTCCAAATATACAATCAAAATTGACATACGAGTCTTCAGTCACCGTCTCCTAAAAAGTAAGAACCCCGCTAAAAATAGAAAATACTCACATGTCATCGCTAAAAAGGCTCACTAGATTTATAATGTCTCTAGGATCAAATAGTGTAAACTTAGAATCTTGATCTGAAGCTTCGAGCTCAACTTGCTGAAAATATAAAGTACCTGCATGATCCCTGGACAAAGTGTCATCGGGCTCATAATCATGCAAGGACTAATATTGTAAGCTCAAAACTACCATATGAGTCTCCGATCACTGTTTCCTAAAAAATAGGGCACTTGCTAAAAATAACAATCTCTCTCAAATTTTGAAATTTGGTAGCTCGAAGGTACTTCTGCATTGGCGACGCTCAACATGCGGAAGTGACCGAGCACACCTTCTCCCTAGTGACTTTATAATAAGTTTTTATAAAGTAACTTTATAAAGTGATTTTATAAAGTTGGGTCTTTTAATTTTTTAATGTAAAAGTGACTTTATGATGTTATGGGTCACTTTAGTGACTTAAGTGACCTCAACGAATGATTAAGTCGTGACTGTTGATCTCATAAGGGCAAGATCTAATCTTGATCGTCAATCTCATTGGAAGATCAAGGGTTAGGGCAGTTACATTTTAAATTTCATTAAAAGGCAGCTCCCGAGGAGAAGGAGGGCGCACTTTTGAGGAGAGGGTGAGGAAAGGTGAAGGGGCACAAATCCCAAGGAAGAGTGTTGGCTTGGAGGAAGAGCTACAACAAAGAGGGTTTGGCACACATCCCAAGGAGTGGGATTGGCACACAACCCAAGAGCATTTGCAGCCATTATTACAGTCTATACAGCAGCAGTAGAAGAGGCCGTACAACTGTGTAAGCTGGCCGTACAGCAAAGGGAGGGTACAAAAATCGAGGCTGTCATTCTACAGCAGGTTGGCACGATTTCCAATGCACATTTGCTGAGTTTTTTAATCTTCTGTTCTGTACAGTTTCTTTTGGCACGATTTTCTATGCAGAATGGTGACTGTTTGTGAAGGATTGTTGGCTGTCCTGGCCCGTACAGGCCGTACAGTCATGGCTGTCTTTTCTAGATACAGTCTGGGACTGTTTGTATAGAGCAGAACCCTGCTAAAACCAGTGGAAGTCTGTGTTTTATGCTGATATTATTTGCTGTTGTAATAGTTCTGAATTTGCTTGAGCTGAATAAAACATTCTTGCTCCTCAAAACTGTCCATATTTTCTATGTATTTCTTCAAGTGTTTATGCACAGATTTTTGTGCCAAATGAGGGTTACAGTCTGCTGATATAAGAGTTATTTCTGCTGCTATTTTATTTCAGAACTAGTCTATTAGTATTTCTGTCCATAAAGTACAATTGTATGGCTGTTGGATATTTATAGGAGGTTGAGATCTAATTTAGACTAAGTGTTATGCTGAACTAAAATGTATTTCAACATCAAATCCATGTGAAACTGTGCTAGCCTTGTCTCTGAAGCAAAAACCACCACAACACCATTCTTGTACCTGTCTCTGGCTCACACAAATGCTCAATTGGGGTAAAATCTCTGAATGCTAGCCAAAATAGATTATGTTGGTTCTTAACCCTCAGGATTCTCAAGGTGAAAAAATCCAGGGGTTAACAGGGTGCAACCACAGGTTCGACCACTACCCCATGGTGACCCCATGGCTCTTGGAAAAACCCTCATGGGAATTGAACCTTGCCCACTGGTGAAAAACTCCTTGCTCCTCACCAATGGATCCAACCCCTTTGGGCAAGCCTTGTATGTGTTACCCATTAATTGGGACAACTACTTGTATTTGAAATTATGAGGAGTTTGGGCACAAAGCAAAAATCTAGTTAAGGGAAGGGATGGAATTGTCTATGTAAGTATCGGGTGCCATTTTGTGTGAATTAAGCCTAGCTCCTTTGGCTATAGTCATCAAATTGAGTGACAATTCCAAAGGAATGACATGAACTTGTGATGTGCCAGGGTAGATGGTGGGTTGTGGAAGTATAAAGTGAATCGATCCCCTTAAGGGAGTGCCACTAAAGTCAAGTGTTGTTGACCATAGTGAAATTTCCTTAGCTAAATTTCTTCGATTTTTGGCTTAGTTTATTGATGTGGACATTTAGTCAAACAGTTATATGTGACGCTCCTTCACCCACAATAAATAACTCTGTTTGCTTATTAACACAGAGAAATTTACAGTACATATATTCATGAACTAATTCTCTGAGATTATATGTCAGCAATATATTTCTCTTTTTTTTTTATTTTATTTCAGAAAGCCTCAAACAGCAAATACATGAATACAATTTCTGAATAATTTATTATTCCAAACTGCCTGTAAATGATAGAGATAGACATCAAATTTTGGAGTGATATACAGGCCTGTAAGATTGCTGTTTTATGCAGCAGTTCGTTGGGGATGATGCAGCAGCCTCCTCACAAATTAAATTGACTTCTGGTTCACAGTTCCTGGCCCAAAATGCAGCAGCTCGACCCACAGGAGTAAACAATTCGCCCAGCAAGTGAGAGAGACACCCAGCAAGTGTATAATGTGCCCAGCCAAGAGTAATGGTGCCCAGCAATGAGGAAATTCGGTCTGGGGAAGTAAACTTGGTCACTACAGCAGCGAACGACCCAAACTCTGCCCAATATACTCAGAAAATCGCCTTCCTCAGCCCACAATTCGTCCCCCAAGGGAACTCGAACTCAAACCACAGGAAAGCTGCCCATAATGCAAAGAATATGGCCCAGCAAATTGGAGAACTCGGCCCTCTTAAGCTAGTCGACCCCTTTGCAAACCAAACTCAGTCACAAATCTGAATGAAAGGCACAAGTACCGAAGATATCGTAGTTATCAATGAAGCACACGGAAGAAATCCGGATGATCTCTTCTCCAAAATGACTAACTAGGGTGGATGGTCTCGACTCTCACCATTGAAGCCAATCCCTGAAAATTTCTCCTAGGGTTTCCGTCCCAAGAGTTCCAGGCCACAATGGGTTCTTTCAATGAGAAATCAGAAATTGCCAATGCTAGAATGAGAGAGGGCACACTCCTTTTCCCCTTTTATTTCTTCGTTGACTCTTTTGCGACCCTTTTACCTTTTAATCAATTTAAGTGACGTTTCATATTCCTCCTAAGTCACTTTTGACGCTTTTTCCCTTTTAATTATCTAATGTTATTTTGTTAGGCACTTTTCCCCTTAGGACATTAAATAATTAATTAATTCCCTTTTTAAAAGACTATAGCCTACGGGAATCACTTAGGCTACTTTGTCCATGGTCCCATGATCACTTGGAAGGGGACATGACACATAGTGAGTGTGAGATATGTTTTCCTATAGAAGGTTTGAGGCAGTGGTTTCTCTTGTTGCTAACAATGTAGGGTTACTTGACTAAGCACAAAGACTTAACCATTGCTTTTCTTTGATATTTGAGTAGGATTTGACCTATCTTTGCATCCATATTTGTTGCTTAATTGTGCCTCGCTTGTCCTTGTGTTGTCTTGTGCTTCTCTCAGGGAAGGGGGAGGGTTGTTACAACCATAAAGTGCTCATTGCTATGAGATGCAGTGTAAAGTGATATGGGACTTTGGGATCCTCTGTTCTAGGTTTGTCCCTGTGTTGTCTTGTGCTGCTCTAAGGGAAGGGGAAGGGTACTCACAATCTTAAAGTGCTCTTTGCTATGAGATGGAGTGTAAATTGACATGGGAGTCTCTTTTCTATAGTGGTGGATTATGCTTCTGGTCTAGGCATGTCCTTTAGTGGTGTTCTAACTTTGTATTGAGCATAATTTTGGGGGAGGGGTCTGCATTGGGAAGCTTACAAGCTGGCCATATACCTTTCTCAATGTTTTTAGACCATTCACTGCACATAGAATGCATGCCATGTATGTCACATACCCTTCTAAATTGTGTAGGCATGCATAACATACTAACAATTAACATCAATTGTTTTTATTTTGTGCTTATGTTTTAAGTGTGCGAAGGTTGGAGCATCAACAAGGTTCAAAATAATAGAATGCTAATTCTATTCAAATCTGAGATTTTTTTTGTTGACTAGCTGATTTGGGACAATGTCTTCATCATTGGAATTTTTAAGGAATGCATTTATTAATTTTTCCTCACTAATGTTGCCTATTTCATAGGATTTTCTTGTGTATGCAAGTGCTGCAGATTGCACACATTGGTGGGTGATCTTTGTGTTAGATTAATTTAAATTTGCAGGAGGTAATGAGTCTGATAGTTGGTTATTCTTGACTTTTGTCACTACAATTGCCGGTTTGGCTTGTCTCTACTATTACTTTGCACCAATTTTAAAACCTTCTTCAAATGAATTACAATCTTTGAAAGTTGCATTGCCAATTCAATGTATTAATTTGTTGATGTTTGTATATGTATTTGCAATTGAAATCCTGACTGGGCAATTGTAGTCCCATGTTGGGATTTGGTGGCAGTTGCCACTAAAAAGCTCATTTTCCTAGCATGTAGTAAGAATATCAGAAGGATGGGGGAACAAATGAGTCAAAATGTGACAATTTGAAAAATTCGATATTCTTGTAAATTTTCCAGTGGATGGCTCTTGTAAACTGATAGTATTTATTTTAATTAAGGTTCCATCTCAATTTTTTAGCTTTTAAATTGGAGTTTCCTCCATTAACTGGTTTCTTATTTTTAAATGTGAAGTTGAATTGCTGATTGTTGGTTCATCTGCCTGAGAATATTTACATATGCAAATTGACACTATTAGGCAACCTTGTATTTGACTTTATATTACAAAAGGAGCGTGTCACAAATTTTTTCATATCCCATTGTTTAATTGGAAATTACATTCAACACAAATTAGTTAATAACATTTGGTTTCAATGCATGCGCAAGAGAGTTAATAAAACTGATATACCATGTTAGCATTTGGAATATAGGCAATTGGGAGACAGTGTATTCAAAATTGCTTATCATTAGTTCTTGGCATGTCGGTTGGAGGGCACAAGCATTTGTGTTTGGACTATGGTTTGGGTCAAATTTCTTATGGCTTAATTTGCTCAATGTTGCAATTTTTCTAATAAAATGACTAACCTTTCGGAGTGTTTATGTCTATGTAGGGATGAGGAACTCCCGCTTATTGTTGCTATTGATTTGCAGCCCATGGCTTCAATAGAAGGTGTGATACAAGTCCAAGGAGATATTACAAGTGCTCGTACAGCTGAAGTGGTAAAATAATCTCTAAATAATGTATTGTTTGTTAGAGATACACGAATACGTAGGTGTATAAAGCAAAAGAGCATAGAGAGAGAAATGTAGTTGGATGATGCCATTCATGCTCAGTTATCAGGATCTGGATCTGGATATGGATATGGGTACGGGTATGGATCTGGATACGGATCCGCTAGTTTTTTGAAAAGCCAGGATTTGGATACGGCGGGGAAACGACAAGTACAAACAATATAAATATATTTTTATAATTTTTAAAAATAAAATTTATATAAAAATAAAACAATCTATAATTTATATATATATATATATATATAATACTTATAAAAATAATTATTAGATTAATAATCTTATAATTAATGTATCATTTATAAATATTTAAACATTAATTATTAGTTATTAATGTTACTAGTTATTATTAATTATTATTGTACTTTATTATTATTAATTATTAATGTACTTTATTATTATTAATGTACATATGAGTATATTATTAAAGTTAAGGTTATTATGGTTCCCACTATAAATAATAAAATAGGAGTTTATTATTGAAGTTATTATTAATATTAATGTTAATGTTATTAATTATTAATCATAGATATTAATGTTATTATTAATGTTGTTGATGTTTTGGTAGCTGCGGGAGGAACTTTCCTCTAGGAGACCTTTCTTAGATAAGATTCCAGAAGTCCAGGAAGACCATTAAACATCAAGAAGAATACCCAGAAGAGAAGTCGGCCCACACAGAAATAAGGAGGACGTCTAGCTCATTTGGACACACTCGCAACACACTTTCTCACTGAGGAAAAGGTGCGCAAGTCTGAGGAGGAAGAGGAGACGCAGAGCTGGGGTCTTTGGTTATTCTTGGTGGTTACTTTATCTTGCGCACTATCTCTCTAAGGAGGTGCGCTATTCTTGTAGTGTGCTGCTGCTGCAACTGTGAGCACTAGAGGTGCGCTAGCCTAGTGCTAGGGTTTATATCTTTTTCGTGGCTCTTGAGAGCTAGTGAATGGTTGGATTTTGTGAACGTAATCTATCTAAGAAAGGTTGCTGGGTTTTTCCCCCATTTGGGGTTTTCCTAGGATAAATCTCTTGTGTTCTTTTTGTCTCTTGTTTATGCTGCTATTGCTTAGTACATGATATATATGTTAATGGTAATGAAGTAAAAGAACACATGTAACTCTAATGTTTTGTAAATAAAGAAAATCTAACATTGTATCAGAGTCTGTTACCTTCAGAACAATTTGACCACTAGAAGGAAGATCACTGCAACAACACCTTACAACACCTTGCAGCTGCAATAATTTGTCAAGTTCGTTGAGCACTATCCCAAGGACGTTGGGGATAATTCTTTCACAGAGCAGTACCCTAGCGCACCCCCTGAAACCCTAAGCGTGCAGTTTGGTGAAGTTTGCAAAATCGAGGTTTTTCAATGCTAGGGTTTCTACCAGTGAAAAATGTCAACCAACATGAGAGTTGAAGATAGATTAGATGGAGTAGATAACTTTAGATCGTGGAAGCACAGAGTTCTCCTCATTCTAGAATAGAATGAGTTATTGGATCATATCAAGCAGATGCTTCCAGAACCAGAAGAAGAAGACACTAAAGCAAAGTTCAGGAAGAATGAAGCCAAGAGGATATTGACAGACTCAATAAAGGATCATCTGATACCTAATGTATAAGAACTGAAGACACTGAAGGAAATGTTTGATGCCCTAACCAGACTTTATGAAAGTAAGAACACCAGTCGAAAGCTTACTCTAAGGCATCAACTCAGAAACATGACAATGAACAAGACAGAAGCAGTAGCCAACTATTTGACGAGGATCTCACAGATCAAGGACCAATTAGCAACCATTGGAGATCTAGTAGAAGACACTAAACTCGTGACCACTACACTCAATGGATTTCCCTCCTCTTGGGATCCATTTGTTCAAGGGATTTGCGCCATAAGCAAATTGCCCAAGTTCAACAAGCTATGGGCAGAGTGCACCCAAGAGGAATCCAAGATGATATTCAAATCACAGAAGACTAATGATGATGGAAATCAAGCACTTGCTACCCAAGTGAAGAAGAGAAAGGAAAGGGAAGAAGGCAGCCCGAAGAATTCTAAGAAACCACGCCATAGGAAAGATGCGTCAAATATCAGATGCTACACCTGCAAGAAGATCGAACATTATGCCTCTCAATGCCCTCATAAACGTGAAAAGGGAAAGAAGAAGAAGCACCATGCACATACAACAGAAGCTGAAGAGCACAAGTCAAATCCACAAATTCTCTTTTAAATCTGACAAAAAAGAGCTCATTCCTTCAAGTGGAGCTTGGGGATGATTCCAAGCATGCGGTCAAAGGCGTTGGAGAAGCCTCCCTACAACTTGACTTAGGTAATCGTCTTTTAATTAAAGGTATTTTGTTTGTACACAACTTAAAGAAGAATTTACTTTCCATCTCTGCTTTAGAAGATAAAGGCTTTAGGGTAGCTTTTGTGGATGGCCAAGTTCTTCTATGGCCCAAGAGTTCAAGCATTGATAAAGCTACCGTGATTGGTGTCTGAGAGGGAGGAATATATAAATTGAAGGGAAACCAAGAACAAGGCCTTGTACACAACAGTGTTAACTCCAGTGAGCTATGGCACCGAAGACTTGCCCACATAAACTATAGAGCACTACCTATATTAGGCAAGATGGTTACAAGTCTACCCAACATTAAGGTAGAACGTGATGGAGTATGCTGAGTTTGCGCACTTGGCAAGAATGTCAAGGAAAGCTTTACTAGCAGTGACAACAGGTCCAAGGGTATCTTGGACATCATACACTGTGATGTATGCAGATAGATGACAATGCCATCCTTAGGCAACTTTGTATACTATGTTTTATTCATAGATGACTACTCTCGAAAGACAATAGAGTTGGTACAGTCTAATGGTCATATCATACCGTGACTAGTCATATGGATATAGATAATTACTCTTGATAGAGTTAGTATAGTCTAATGGTCATATCATTGTATTTGTTAGGTGTTAATAGTAGACAATAAAGTGACTTAGGACATAATGTAATCAAGTTAAAGACTCAAATGGCACATTAATAAATAATGTTAAAGCATGTAAATTGTTAATTAGCCTTTAGTTATGTCTCATCCCAATGCTAGTTGGTTATACGAATGGTTGTGTCTCTCACGAGACATGAGTTTTGTTCCTCACTTTCTTATATAATAATCAAGTTAACTTTTTCTTTGAGGCTATACGAGTTTATGGTGGGCTGTTTTTGGATAGTGCAAGGTTTTTGGATAGTGTAAGGTTTCTGAGGTCCTATGAGGCTGCCAACTAAGGTCCGTCTTTGACCTTAGTTTGGCTCTAAGTTTCAACTCCGTGGCTGTCCTTTGCTGCTGTTTTAGGACAGCAAACAATCACCAACCTTTAGCTAAATATTTTGATGGTTAAGTGTCCTTTTGAGGTGCCCTTGCAGGTGTTTTCTTTACTCAATGTTAGCACATGCAATATACATCAAAACACATAACACTACCTCTAGAACTTTTAACTTTAAAATGCTGATCTACACTTCTAAGCATGCATGAAATTGACAAATATGTTTTTGGCCAACATGACCCTGGAAAACCCCCCCCATGAGGAAAACCAGTTTGGAGTAGAAGGCCTCAAAGAAAAATGTACAACACAGGAAACATATACAAGTGAACTTGGTACAATAGCAACCACTCTCGGATGCCTTGGAGTTCCTTGAAGACTTCCCCACAAGCCTTGTGAAGTAAGGTGCCCCTTGCCTTGGTGAGCCTTTCTTCTCTTTGCTTGCTTTGTCTTTATCCTAATGCCTTTGCCTTGCCTTTGCTCTAGCTTGAACTTTGAACTCTTGCTTGCTTTTGTCTTGCCCTTGTAGTAGCCTCCTCCTCTCAAGAAAACCTCTCACAAGATGATGGTGCGCCCCTCTCCTCAAGTGTGCCCCCTCCTCACGCAAAAACCCAAATAGAGCACCCTCCTTCACCCTTGCGCCCTCTAAGCTCTAGAGTGCGCCTCTCCAAGGTGAATGGCTCTCTCCACAAGGTAAGGGCCTCTCCAACACAAGAATGCGCCCTCCAAACTCAAGAATGCGCCTCTCCTCTAGCATGTGTGACCCTCCTCCATGGAATGCGCCCTCCTCCTAAACACTTGTGCCCTCACTCATAATGGCTTCCTCCATAGCTCTAGAATAAGCCACAACCATATGAATAAGCCTCCAAGTAATGGACAATGCCTCCTCTACTAGATGTGCGCCCTCCTCACAAGGTTGCGCCCCTCTCCACTAGTAAATGCGCCCTCCTCCACAAATGTGCCCCCTCTCTAGGATAGTAGCCAAGCTTGCATGGAAGACCTCTCCAAGCAACCTCAACTCAAGCAAAGCTTCCTCTTCAAACCCTCATACAAGTGCGCCTTGCTCTCCTCAAGAAATGCGCCCAAGCTCTCCTTCTCATCTCCTCTTCTCTCAAGTGAAGAATGAGTCTCATAAATGCACTATACCCTCCTTTGGCCAAACCCTAAAAGATCAATGGCCTAGATCCAATCTAGCCAAGTCTAATCAATGGGTGAGATTCAATCCCTAAATCTCACTTAGGAAACCCACTTTCCTTAGTTTTCTTTATGTCTATTAATTCACCCACTTTGTGAATTAATTGTCACTTTAATGAGTTAAGTGACATATTTCACTTTTGACTTAAATCTCCTAAGTCAAAGTGAAATTAGAATCATAAGTAAAGTAAAAGGTTAATAGTACCCACTTTATGTTTGGAGACTCATAAACATATGGGGACCACTTTCCAAGGTACCTAAATCTCAACACTCCCTCTTATCGAGGAAAGTGCCCGTCACCACCAATATCATCCCTATAGTGGACATGGTTGCCTCCTGGCATATACTCGGTGAGTATGGCTGTACCTTGATCAATGAAAGTAGTCTCTGTCACAGATCTTCTCAATCTGCGTGATCCATAGATGGAAGTGTCTCTCCACCTATCCAAAATCACCTAGATCTTGGTATCAAACCAAAGATCTCCACCTTGGTCTCCCACCAAGGATATCTACCTCCTGGCATCTCGCCAATGGTCACTACTCTTGGCATCTCACCAAGAGTCACTCTCTTGGCATATCACCAAGAGTCTCCCCCTCTTGGTATCTCACCAAGAGTACGCGGATCTCGACATCTCACCAAGATCCTCAACTTGGCCTCTCGCAAAGTAGCTTCCACTTGAAGTGGATCTGGAACCTGATCTGCCCGTCTCTGTAGCCAAGTGAGGCTCAAGCCTCCATGGTGCCCTTCCGCTCCTCCTCATCAATCTCTAATGCTTTGAATCCCCTGCACCAACCCTCTGTCTCGACAACTCTGAAATTGAAGCTGTCTCGGGTGGACCAGTCACCCCCTCTGAAGATGGTGTACTCGAAACCTGAGTTTGAGCTCCCTCTGAATCACTACTATGAGTCAGTAGGTCCTCCTCAACTCTGTCTCCCCATCTGATGCTGGATGGTGTAACAATAGACAAAGTAGTTGCGAATGCACACTCTCTCGCAAACTGTGTATCGAACTCAAGCTCCTCTGCTGTCGCTGCTGAAACATCTTGCTGCTTCTTCTTCTTCTTGGCACACTGTCCTGCATAGTGACCCATCTCTCCACAAACAAAGCATCTCATTGTGCTCATGTCTCTCTTCTGCCCACTACTGCTCTCTCCTCCTTGTGGTGGGGCCCCAAACTTGGGACCCTACCGACCTCCTCGGTCGGTCTTCGTCTTGCCCTTTGTCCAAAGAGCAAGATCCTCATCACCCTGCACTGTCTGCTGTTGATGTTGTCCAAAAGCCTCTGCCACAAGTCTAGTCTCCTCCTGAACGAAGTCATCCCACATCCTCTCCCACGTGGGCATGACCTCCCTGGCAACAATGCCACGAACGAATGGACCCCATGGTTTGGTAAAGCTGTTTAAGGCTGTCCTCGCCATAGAATTGGGTTCCACCACCTCTCCGACGGCTCCAAGCTCGTCTCTGATCTCGGTGTATTGACCAAGGAAAGAAGTAACCGACTCATCCTCGAGCATGCGAATGCCCCTTAGTCGATCATGAAGAACCATCTTCCGGTTCTCATTAGAGATCTGATAAAGCTTACATAGAGATGGCCACATCTCATATGCCCAAGCTTTCCCAGTCAAGTGGGGAATGATGTGCTCCAATTGCAAAGGAATGCTGCCTCACTCTTGTCAACACAGGTGTGAAAAGAGGCAAGCAAACACTGACTTCACTCCTAGCAATATAGGTGTGAAAATAGGTCGTGAAATACAACCTCACTCTCGTCTACACAGGTGTGAAAAGAGGCTGTCCACAAGTGTCAAAAATCAGCCCTAAACTGTCCACGAAAATGCTCAAAAATCAGCAAGTCAAAGCCACCATTGGCTCTGATACCATGTAGATTTTTTGAGGTCCTATGAGGCTGCCAACTAAGGTCTGTCTTTGACCTTAGTTTGGCTCTAAGTTTCAACTCTGTGGCTGTCCTTTGCTGCTGTTTTAGGACAGCAAACAGTCACCAACTTTTAGCTCAATATTTTGATGGTTAAGTGTCCTTTTGAGGTGCCCTTGCAGGTGTTTTCTTTACTCAATGTTAGCACATGCAATATACATCAAAACACATAACACTACCTCTAGATCTTTTAACTTTAAAATGCTGATCTACACTTCTAAGCATGCATGAAATTGACACATATGTTTTTGGTCAACATGACCCTGGAAAAACCCCACCATGGGGAAAACCAGTTTGGAGCAGATATATATAGAAGACCTCAAAGCAAAATGTACAATACAGGAAACATATACAAGTGAACCTGGTACAATAACAACCACTCTTGGATGCCTTGGACTTCCTTGAAGACTTCCCCACAAGCCTTGTGAAGTAAGGCGCCCCTTGCCTTGGTGAGCCTTTCTTCTCTTTGCTTGCTTTGTCTTTATCCTGATGCCTTTGCCTTACCTTTGCTCTTGCTTGACCTTTGAACTCTTGCTTGCCTTTGTCTTGCCCTTGTAGTAGCCTCCTCTCAAGAAAACCTCCCACAAGATGATGGTGCGCCCCTCTCCTCAAGTGCGCCCCCTCCTCACGCAAAAACCCAAATACAACGCCTTCCTTCACCCTTCCGCCCTCTAAGCTCTAGAGTGCGCCTCTCCAAGGTGAATGGCTCTAGAGTGCGCCCTCCTCTCCTCAAGAAATGCGCCCAAGCTCTCCTTCTCATCTCCTCTTCTCTCAAGTGAAGAATGAGTCTCATAAATGCACTATACCCTCCTTTAGCCTCCTTTGGCCAAACCCTAAAAGATCAATGGCCTAGATCCAATCTAGCCAAGTCTAATCAATGGGTGAGATTCAATCCCTAAATCTCACTTAGGAAACCCACTTTCTTTAGTTTTCTTTATGTGTATTAATTCACCCACTTTGTGAATTAATCGTCACTTTAATGACTTAAGTGACATATTTCACTTTTGACTTAAATCTCCTAAGTCAAAGTGAAATTAGAATCATAAAGTAAAGTACAAGGGTAATAGTCTCCCCCTTTGTGTTTAGAGACTCATAAACACATGGGGACCACTTTCCAAGGTACCCAAATCTCAACAATTATTAGGGTCAAGCAGAGGTGGCCCCTCTCCTTGGCTTTGTTCGGATTTATGTTGATGAGTTTGAGGAGTTACTTAGAGTGAACACACATATAGAGGATGGTTGGCACCTTGTTACCACACAATCTCACACCCAAACATGAAAAGTCCTAACACTTAGATGGAGACATGTGAAACTAGGAGGTTGGCCATTGTCACCTCACTAACAACAGTCTTCACTTTAGACAAAGGGTAGACCTATGTCAAGGGGGGCTTCCCTATGGTTGCTAGGCTCACTTCTTATAATGTAGAATGGGAGTAAAATGAGCTTAACAACCATGTAGTAAATATTATACAAACATGGAAAACCATATCTTACAACAAAGTTACCTTACTCCAATGCTTGGAGCGACTTTCTCACAAGTTTCTTTCATTCAATTAACTCCCAAGCACAATTGAATAGGAGAGCTCTTATATAGATGGAGATCCTCACAAAACCATGGGTAAAAACCATGTGGAAATACAACCAAGTAGTGCGCCCTCAACAATACCATGAGCAAAACCAGGGGCACCCTCAACACTATGTGCAAAACAACGAAGTAGTGCACCCTCAACAAAACCATGGGAAAAACAAGGGTCACCCTCAAAACCATGTGCAAAACCACCAAGTAAGTGTGCCCTCATCAAAACCATGGGAAAAACAAGGGTCACCCTCAACACTGTATGAAAAACAACAAAGTAGTGCACCCTCAATACTATGTGAAAAACAACGAAGTAGTGCACCCTCAACAAAATCATGGGAAAAACAAGGGTCACCCTCAAACCATGTGCAAAACCACCAAGTAAGTGTGCCCTCAACAAAACCATGGGAAAAACAAGGGGTGCCCTCAAAACCATGTGCAAATCCACTCCAAAAAGTGCACCCTTGAAATTTATGCAATGGTTCAAGTGAGAAGTCATTTCACATGTGTATAAGGTGTGAACAAGGTCAATTAAGTCCTTAGAGTGGAGTGCACCATCTAGTAGCCTATAGATACGTGTGGTGAGATGGAAAAAATGATATGGAAGACTAAAACCCTAGGTCACATAGATAAGAAGCTCCTAGTCAAACATGAAGACCAAATAATTCCTCAAAACTTGGGTCAAAGGATAAGATGTGACATGGAAAGGTCATTATGTGTGAACAAGTATATTTTAAGGCTAGGTCGAATTAGCTCTTTTTTACATGGAAAAAGGGACTCATATGTACCGGATGGACTTTAAGTTACAACTCCTAGCGATGAATTATAAGTGAAACTTAGGGAAAAAGTGTTAGAAAAGTAGGTGTGCTCGTTTAACCATAGACAATATAGCAATATTGTCACCCAACCATAGGCACAAAGACCACCCCGAGCACCTTAACCTTGACAGACAGATTAATTCAGGAAGCAATATAATAGCCAACCAAGGTAGCACACCTTTCTCCAAGGCTAGTGCACCAAGCAAGAATAACCAAAGACCAAGCAGAAAGTCCAAACCATAACCAAGAGAAAGTCCAAACCATAACCAAGAGAAAGTCCAACCAAAAGCCAAAATCCTAGTTGCAGCAACTGCACTCCCTCTCCAAATTTGCGCACCACTAGTCTCATTCAGTTGTGAGTGAGTGAGTGTCAAATGAGCTCTAGTGCCCTGTATTTATACTACTCTATCTCACTTGGCAGGGCCAACTTCTCTTTTTGGAGGCTAATAACTCAATATTAAAATTCTCTTGAGCCGACTTGTCTTCTAGGGTTATTATCCAATGTTTTAGGGTTTTTCTCTTGCTTCTCGGAATATTTTAGTCTTGTCAAAGGTTACACGTGGAGGTTAATACCTCCCGCAGTTACCATAATATCAACAAAAAGGTCTCATGAAGAATTAGAACAATAAAGTGCTAATAGAACAATATTAGGCACTCAACCTAAGGTTTAAGATTTTGAATTTTAATTAAAATATCCCAAACCAGTTAGATGTGTTCACATTGGAAAAAGTGAAAATATAAGGACTGAGGGGTTATTATAAGGTAAGACTTAGGGATTTTAAGCCAATTATGTCATGCGCCTCCTAAGATATGGAATGAAGTGGAATGTATGTGTTAAAGTGGCTACGTGATGAAATGTGGAGAAATATAAGGGTGAAGTGGGTTTCACCTAAGAAAACGTGATATTAAGTTGTGGAAAACAAATTGCCTAGGTGAAATGATGAGATGTGATGAGATATGAGTGAAATTAGGCAAGTACACTACCATGCTAGAGGACACGAACACAAGGTGAAAGTGACTAGAACATGACTATATGACCACCATGATGAAGAAAAAGATGTACCTTTGAAGCAACCTCCACCAATATCCCAACCTTTGAAAGGATAGAATCATCCATCGATATGCACAAGACCATTTACCACTCATGTCAATATGAGGGGTAACATGCCCTATCCCATGTGTTTTTGTTGACTGCGGTTCTTTTGGTTTCCTTGCTCGAAGGTTTGTAGTGATCGCTGGATGCATTGGTTTGTTTTTGTGCACTTTATCAACATTTAGTCAACTAAGGCTTTGGTCTTTAATACTTCCAAGGACACTCTCTCCAGGTTTCTTTTCTTCTTCAATGGGGCATAGATTGAGATTGCTACTACCTACACCTACTTGGGGGTTCAATTTAGTTGTCCTACTTTGAACTTGAAATTAGTCTCTTAATCATGATTTTGCAAAGGGTGCCTTTCTTTCCGAACATTGAGTGCTTGTGTTTTCAGATGCATTTCGAGAATGTCCTTGAAGATGCATCTTTTTGACACAATCATATAACCGATTGTTCTGTAAATCTTGTTGATTTGGGGGGTTTGTTTAGGGCTTGTTTATTGGGCATGTGTGGAGAGAATTTAGACTATAATGCTCCAACTTATGATCCATTGTAAACGGGTGGTCTTGATATGAACACAATACTAGCAATGTACATACTCACATATAGGAGGAACACAAGAGAGCATGCAAGTAGAAAAGACATCACCATAGTGTACACATATGTTGTACACATTTGTGTTAGCATAGTGTACGCATATGTTGTACACATTTGTGTTAGCATAGTCTACACATATGTTGTACACATTTGTGTTAAATATAGAGTACAAAATTATGGGGAGAGTGATCAAAGTTAACCAAATCTCCAATAAAATACTATAATGTAAGTGAGTGATAAGGATAAGGACAAGGATAAGCATAAAGTACAAGTGTACTAAAATACAAAATAGATAAAGTATAAATTTAATACATGTTCACACATGTTCACTACGTCTCATCCCCCAAAACATTGTGGATGGAATCAAAGCACTTTGTATCAAGGAATTGTTGTGAAATCCCTTTATTTAATTCATAGACTATTTATTTAAAAGATCCAAAATACATACCTGATCAACAAAGATGGAGGTGATGCACAACATACAACATGAACTTTTCTAGTGGTAATAACTAAAAGCAATATATGGGCTTCTTTATACACATAAAATCACATACATAATGGTAGAGAAACGACTATTCATTTAACTAATTGGGGCTTTGATAATGCCATCTCTTCATAATCTCCTAATGACTTAAGTCATGACCCACTTCATAATAATCTACATCGTCACATAAATGATAACACTTTTTAATAAATTTTCCATCAACCACATGTCACTAAACATTAAATGGACTATAAGACAAAATAATACTTGATGACCAAATTAGGGCCTCCATATATGATGTATTTGGATGTATCATTTATTAGTATTTGGTCATATATTGATGTTACTATAATTTTTTCTTTCTTTCATGTCGCACAAAATTTCCTTTTCTTTGGGCCATTTACAACCTCGCAAAGTTTCACTTGACTTTCAGAATTATGCCTTCCTACTATTTGGTAAATTGCAACTATGGGTTTTTGTTTGAAGTGCAGCTACCAACCCATGCCATAAATATATAATTGGGATAACTTTGAGGAGCCATATCTTTGTTTTGTGCAAAAAAATTCGGAAATATTTATTATTCACAATGTAACTATCATAGAAATATGGTAAGTCTTTATCATAATTTTCCAATTTTCCTATGATCTTTATATATTTCATGGAAAGAGTGTTGATTCTTTCAAATAGACTAATTTCAACTTACAAAAATAGAGGCCAATACCCTTTTTCTAGTTGTGAATCTTTGTCAAAAAGGGGATGTTAGCCACAAAATTTTTACTAGATTGGTGATTGTTTTATGATCTTTTGCATTTAATCTTGTCTCTAGTGCTGTTTGGTTCTATGACAATGAGAGTTCCCTGATTCATCGATTTTTTTAAGAAACATTACATTGTATGTATTTAAAATATTTGTACAAAATGTATATCAGAACAATGTTAATATTTGGTCACCTGTAGATATGCTTTCTTTCTTTCTATTATTATTGTCCATATAAGTAAGATAAGATAAGATAATTTAATTAATGTCCGACTAAAGACCACAAAAGTAGGTCAAAGAGACTATTGAGTACAATGACGTCATTACAAAGCAGGAGTACCAAAAGGTCTCCTATAAAAGGCAAGATGCAGAAAGTAAAGTAAGGTAAGGTAGAGTAGAGAGTGAGATCTAAGCTAAGGCATGAACAACCCTTGACCCAAAGCTCAGAAACCTGCTATGAAGTGGAGATGTATACGAGGAGAAGATCGAGGAACAAGAAGAACCAAAAGTAGTGAGATATGTCTGTCATGGAATAGATCCATCTTTCCTACCATTCGAGGCTGAATGAAATAAGCTATGTATAGTATGATGTCCAAAGGGAGAATTGATGGGATGCCTGGATTGTTCCTTGCGTTGCTATCTTGAAGAGGTAGTTCGCTGCTGAGGCTTGGGGGATCTCATCCATCTCTGGGGAAGAGATCTGATGTGGTCATGTCGCTGAAATCTCGTGGGACGTGGGAAGGTCCCATAGGTCCGCATTGGTCTAGAATTCAGAGTTGTGCTGATATCGGTCTCTCTTAGTGCCCCTTCCTCAGGATAGCACCATGAAGACGGAAGTGATTTGCTGGTTAGAGTCTGGTCTAGTAGGACGCTGAAGAATATGGGCTTGGAGGTTGTCGTTCTAATACACACCTACAAATGTAGATAAATCTCCAACCCACTTGGTGTGTCCTTGGAGGCACAAACCTGAATCCAGACCCACTGTCACCTCAATCTGGACTCCTTCCGTCTAGGCTCACTCCTAGGGAAGCCAAGGGGGGTAGACCCTATTAAACTATGTGAATAATTTATTAGTTATAGGAGTTAATTGATTTGTTGATTAGTATTACCCAACCCAATGACAAGCAACCAATGCAATATGCAATCTTTCAATGACAAGCAAACCTTTGTTTATTAAACCACAATTAGACCAGTGCTTGAAGATTCCACCTATTCCAATATACACAAAAGAAAGATAAGTTTACAAGAATAAAACAAATTAAGAACTATCTACACAATGAATTAAAAAAAAACTTTATACAATTACTTTAAAACAATGAATGAATAAAGAATGCTTATAACTAAATCAATATAAATATTTACACATGAAAATAATTTGCATAGAAATGAATGGAATGTAAATACTTGAAAGTAAATTGCAAGGAAATGTAAATGTTGTGCAAGTGTTTAGGTTGCTTTTAGTTAATTTTAAGTTTCTCTTTAGCTTAGAGGTTTAAATGTGAAAGTTGCAAGCTTAAGCTATGTGACTACCCCAAGTCCTTATCCCTTAGCCAAGAGGAAATGCTGGGTGCTCAATAAGAAGAACAACAAAGTTCTCTCCTAGCTAAACAGGTCAAGTCCAAAGTGCTTGGGCGCTCAACAAGGAGGACACTTAGTGCCGTGAAACCGTCCCCGGCTTCAACCCCTTCTAGCCTCCACAAGTCACCTTATTTTAATGGCCAAACAATAACATAAATGGGTGCCTAATTAAACTATCCACTCAATCCTTTGCCCTTTCTTATTACCCAAGATCCACAAAGTGGCAATACGGGACAAAGGCGGGGTAAATTTTGTTTACTTTGCAAAATAAAAGGAAACTTTAAGCACTAGCCAACACGATTTTCCAGGATGGCATAGCCACTCACATGCAAGGTGTGGGCAAACAAAAATTACTTAAAACAAATAACTTAAACAAATTAACCACACTACTTTGGCACAAGGTGGAGGACAAAGCTTTCCGATTTTGTGGCAAAGGTGGACAAAGTTAACTAAAATAAAAACTAGAGAATTATTTCTAATCCTAGCTGGCATGATTTTTCAAGGATGGCAGAGCCATGCGCAATGTAAGGTGTGGGCAAAAATTATTAATTTTTTTTACAGATTTTAAACTTGGAAAGAAATAGAAAGTGCAAGCCCAAGATATTTTCTTGAGCTGCTTACAATAACTTTAGAAAGTGAGAGAGAAAGAGGGGCTTTGCACCAAAGCTTGTAGATGTTTTATTGAGCTTTTAGTGCCCAATTTTGGGCAGCACCTCTCTTTTTAATTGTGAAAACCTGCACAAAACAACAAACAAATCTTGCTGGAAAATGCTAAAAATCTCTCAAATATGTTAGTGTTGAGTTAGTATATGTACACAAATTTTTACAATAAAAATCTGAACTTACAAATTGATTTTTTAGCAAGATCTAAGTGATTATGTATGCAGAAAATAAATAAATAGAAGGCTGAAAATTGAACAGAAAATTATGTGAGGCAAAATGAAGCCTTTGGAGTTCCTCCTCCAAGCTTTGGAAACCTACAAATCTGCAAACCCTTGCTACACAATGAGACAATAAGGCGAGATCTTTTAAAAGACCTACAAATACTTTTCAAACACTAATAAAAACAAATCATATAAACCTATAGCAATACTACTACAGATTTATCCCTAGCAAAATACTTTGCTTAGGGTTCTTCAAGTAAAACAATGTGAAGTAAAAATAAACAAAACTTTGCAATATTACCTCACTAAGATAAAATACCATACAAGAGTAGCCAAAAGCACCAAGAATGCGCCAAGAACACCAAGAGATCCTCCAAAGCTTCACTTTATTGCTCCAAGAAAGGTTACCAAATGGCACCAAAATTACAACAGAAAAATGGGAGAGAATGAGAGAGAGTGGGGAGAGATTTTGGCATAATAGAGTTGCTGTGAAAACTGATGTCCAAATGAGGAGGGAGGGCTTTCTTTTAAATGAGGGAGAGAGGAGAGATCCCTCTTGGATGAGTTACAAGTGTCACCCATCCAGGAGAGAGAGAACAAGTCAAGGAGGGCGCACTTTTAGCGTTTTGGTAGTGAGTTAGGGTTTGAGGGGTGAGGTGTGAACGGGGAAAACCCCTTTCCTCTTTTTTAAACATGAGGTTAGGCTATAGGAATGACACACTTAGGGTTTTAGGTAGTTTTTCACTTTAATTTTTACTTTCCCTTAAGTTCATGAGGAAGGGGGACACACTTTTGGTTGTTGACTTAGCATGGGGGGGCCTTTTAAGTGGATTTTCACTCTTCCAACTTATGAAATACATTAGAAATCATTTCCCCACTCTCTCATGACTTTAGACATTTTTACCATTGTTGGCTTTTTTACCTTAGCCAATTATTTGTTGACTTTTGAGTGACTTGGACTCCTCATGGACAATGACCTAGCAAAACTTGTCCAATTAAGCTGAAACTTGGTCCAAAGGTGTAGGGGGTCATAAGCCATTTGATTTGAGTACTCACTGTTGAAATATTGTAACTGCGAAGAATATTCTACTTATTATTGAGTTATTATTATAGAGATCAATCCCCTTTTGTGGATTGTTCATGTCGGGACTTATGTATGACCAAATCCCCTTTTGTGGATTGGTCAAACCCTAATTAAATGATGCTAATTGAGAAGTCGGCCCCTAGGGCTAATTAAAGTGGTTTTAGCCACTAATTGAAGAAGTCGGCCCAGCTTGGTGAAGAGACACAACCCTAGCGCCTATCAGCTAGTATAAATGAGAGAGGATGATGCCTCATTCTCTCACTCACTCAAGTCACTCATCTAGTGCGCAAGTTTGAAGGAAGCTGCAGTTGCCGGAAGGACAGAGAGGCGCATTGCTCAGTCTTGTTTATTCTTGGTGGTGTTGTCTTTTATCTTGGCATTGTATTGGCAATCTATATTAAGGAATTTTTTGCTTGGTTTTCTCTCCCATGAGGGTTTCCCAAGATAAAATGCTGTGTACTTTGTGATTGCGTTTCTCTTAGTGATTCTGCTTATCCTATTATTGTCTAGTAAATTGAAAAGAACTTAATAGTAGCTCTAAATTTAACACTCACACCCTTATACAAAATCCATAAGGACCAAATTTTTACATTTTACATAAAAAATAATTAAAATTTCCAATTTACGGAAAATTTTAATTATTAAAAAATCCTATCAAAACCTAACAGAATTCCGCAAGACTCTAGGAGATGTCTAGCATGGCCATTTACAACATTTTTAGACCTTAATCACCCATTGAGCTCGATCATTAGAACGCCTTTCACCACTTTGGAGGATTATTGAGTAAAAAACTCAAGAGTAATTAAAATCTCTGAAAAGCAAGATTAATTACCTGAGGAAAATAAACTCTCGATGAAAGGACTTCCCTAATGATAAAGTCCTAGGCAACTAAATTATTTGACCCATGTTAACATATTACAAAATTATCCCATGCAAGGGAGCATACATTCCGTGTACACAGAAAAAAGTGTCGGGGGCAAAAATGCCCTGCTGAGCCATAAGTCTTCAAACTTGTCGTACCACAAGGTACATATCTTCATGATACATGCCGTTGACACCTAGTTGAAATAGGTGGTCAATAGAGCCCGAGAGCCTCATGTATGTATACAGCTAAGCACCTCTGGTCTAAATATCTGAAGAAGCCAGTGAGGGTCTGAATCCTTTTGAATAGGCAATGGAACCCCCCCCCTGAATTTAGCTTTAATTAGATTTAGTATCTTTCACTATTTTCTTTTTGGCACTTAGCATTTTCTCTTGTAGGACTATATTTGTGAGATTTTACCTATCTGTTTTGTGATAACCATATTTTGTAGTACTATATTTACAGCTCAGCCTTGAATCAACTTGACAATGACATACCCGTGGTGCAAGATAATAGAGTCCCAGACATCGAAAGGTTTTATGCCACATATGATTATAAATATAACCTACATGTTGTGAAAATAGCTTATGTTACAATCAAGGATAACATTTTTCATCTTGCTTAATATGCATCGAAGGTGAACCCCACATATCATGATATGCACAATTTCGCTTGATGAGATATTTTAGTGAAAGTGAAGTTTTTATTTTTATTTTTCGGAGAAATAATTTGCCCAATCCTTCCATACTTGAGTGAAGGAGACGATACCTTGCCAATGGCATTCGGTGGACTCCCCCCCTCTACCCTTGGTTTCTGGATGTAGGATGGTATTAAACGCCAATCACAATAATTTGTGGTAACCCCATAGGACTTGCTGGGAATGGATCTAGTGACCTCCTTGGGCATTACGCCTTAGTTGAAAGGGTTGAACCAACTAAACTATCCCTCGGGGCTTCGTGAAAGTGAAGTTATCATAAAACGCGCACACGCGCGCACATATACACATATATTATAGCAAGTAAATACATTGTTAAAAGATCTATCTACAAATTATCAAAAACCTATTTGAGAAATGTAGAAATGAAGTGAAATGAAATTAGTGTCCACGGATGACGAAAATAGGTCAATGGGATCTGAACATACAAGTAATAATGGCAAAATAAAGAGTGCCTAGGGTGTCTCCTCCCTAAATGAAAAAAGGTAAATGACATAGCTGCAGATAAAAGTGGGGTTAAACCCAGAATGGGTAAACCCTTGCCAATGGCATTAAGTACTACCCTATAGAACAAAGCAAAGAGCAAGCAATGCCACAACAAAGAGCAAGCAATGTCCACTAATGACCAAAATAGGTCAATGGGATGTGAACATACAAGTAATAATGTCAAAATAAAGAGTGCCTAGGGCTTCTCCTCCCGAAAAGAAAAAAGGTAATTGACATAGCCACAGATAAAAGTGGGTTAAACCCAGAATGGGTAAACCCTTGACAATGGCATGAAGTACTACCCTATAGAACAAAATTAAGAGCAAGAACTGCCACAACAAAGAGATCAAAGCAACCAAACCACGATACAATCACCTGTAGTGATCCTCAACATTTAAAATTGAATCACAAACAAGATATTCAGAGAAATATAAATGCAAAAAAGCAGTTACAAGAGACAATGAGATTAAACATGCAGAATATAACCCTTGTATTAATGATTTCCAAAAGAGAGAGCAATGTTAATGGGCCTCTTCGTGGGGGCAATCTCTTATGAGCAGAGCTCCAATTACAATAACAAGACTTGAATAAACATTACCTAGCCTTCTAGCTCTATAAATAGCAAAACCCTAACAACTTTGTGGTCCCATCATTAATGAGTACGACCACCTAGAGGGCCTTATTTAATAAAGATGACCCTTTTACATTAATTAACTACCCACTAACTATCTAATGGGCCTTATTAAAAGAAGATGGCCTTGTACATTAATTGACGAACTCCTAAGTACCCGGAAGTAAGGAGGCTAGGGTAGGACCCTAACATCACCACTCTTAAATAACGAACAACCAAAACAGTTCAGTAGACATGCAATAAGGAAGTCATGTGTAGAAAAGTAAGGATTATAAGATTGATACATGCATGGAATGTTAAAGTTTCTTTGGTTCATACTGGAAATTTTAGGGGCACAGTCATTTTCAACAATTCTGGTTATACAAGTAATATGACAATCACGCACTTGACCAACAACAAAAGATTAAGTTCACGTCACAGGTACAATTTGTCCTTAATGAAAAACAATTGGAAATTTTCAGCTATATGGTTGACTACCAAATTTTGTATGTTTGAATTAGCTATGAAATACCCGCATTGATGTTAGTCTTGTTTCAAAACAGCCATGGAAGCAACATTGTGAATTGGAGAAGATGTGTCATAAGATAGGTAGCCCTGCTCAAATATCTTCTGATCAATGATAACTGAGATAAGAGTGCAAGATGCTTATTATATGAAACTTTATCGGTGGTATTGAGTTAAAATTAATTCTCTTTGAGTTTGATAATTGATGGAGGGTAGTTAAAAGTTGAAACTCCAGTCATAATATACAGCATCATATTCATTTTTTCTTTTGCAAAGAGGGTTTTTAAATTTCTCAACTCTATTGGATTCCTCTATATTTTGTTATGACCTTCATGCATCTTATATGAATATCAAGGATATGTGCAAGATGTTTCATATTCTGTCATACTTAGATTGGAAACTAATTTAGCTTTACAGGTCATCAAACACTTCGATGGATGCAAAGCAGATTTAGTAGTCTGTGATGGAGCTCCTGATGGTAAAAGAAACGAGACTGTAAACTTGTTTTTCTTTCTTTAGCAGAACTAGTACTATATTGACACAACTATTCACGAGAGATTTAACATTCGAGATGTAATGTAGTATTGGTCTGTTATTTGTGCAGTTACTGGACTTCATGACATGGATGAGTTTGTACAATCACAGCTAATTCTAGCGGTGAGAATTATTCCTTGAGTCGTATTTTCTTGAATTATTCCTCTGCAATCATTTGCTTTTTTACGCTTTTCACTCTTTTTCTTGGTTTTTATTTGTATTACACAAAAAAACCAATATTTCTAGTTAGAAGTTAGGCACTAGTTGTTTTTCCAAGTTATGCCCTCTCACAAATTAGGTGGTGAAATTCTCAAGAACCTATAGTTATACCAGGATCCAAGTCTATTCCAGCTTTTGGCCCAAGAACTTAGAGACCCACAGTGGCAGTAAAACAAGTTCGAGGCTAAAATGATGCTAGACATTATGGCCATGTTCCAACAATTAATGGGGCAACAATAGTTCCGAAAACACAGTTCCAAATGGATCGACAACAATCACAGATGCCTTAATGGCAAAAAATAGATTCATGGATCTGGGGGCTTCAAGCATATTTCCACATTTGATAAGTTGTAATAGATTGTTAAAAAGTCATGGTTCTTGAGGTACACATGAACGATTAGGCACTAACTTGGTGGCTACTTTACTAGGATCTGGATATGGATCTGTGAGATTTTGGAAAAGCCAGGATCCAGATACTGGGGGAAACATGTATAAAAGTATTAATGTACTTTTTATAGTTCATTAAAAAACATAGAAAATTTAGATTTAAGAATCAAAACCATTGAAAACTTTAAAATTGTGACCCAAAAAGAGAGTTCCCGTCCATATTGGCCATCCTTGGCTGATAACTATCAATGATAAATCATAAGAGTGAAGACTCAATACGAAATGAGTGTCTTATCAATGATCACTCTACTAATGTCATATTTCTATCTAGAGTCTACATATTGCATATCCTTAAATGGATCCTCATCATCATCGTTGCCTTATTGAAGCTCTACATTATGAATAGACATCGTGGGCCATGAATGTTGGAAACTTTAACATAAGATTGGGTTGGTGGTGTAACATCCACAACTGGATTGAGGTGAGTCATGGCATTCAGTGACATGTCCAAACCAGGCATCTCAGGCTCCACTTCTCACATCTTGCAAGGTCCCTTGCCCAAACACCACAACTCTTCACAACCTTCTCACACACTTAGTGATTGCAGAAATGAAAATGAAAACACTTTTTTGTGTTTTGGAAGGGGAGATGGATCTCTTTTATAGGTTTTGGAATGGGGTTTAAGGCCCATCTTTTTAGAATTCTTAGTTTTTTAATGCTAATTTTTAACTTTGTTGTTTTTTTTTAAAAAAAATGTTTTTTTTTTGGGATTCGTGGGCCAACTGCTGTTTTTGGTAGTCGAGATCCATTTCCTGCATCTGATCCTCGGCGTATCCAAAACGGGATACAGATCCAGGAGAGATCTCTGTTGGATCTTGATGGATTTGGATCCATGGATCCATGCATTTAGGTCCTCTGGGAGTCTGGGTAGCATATTTAGTGACTTAGCTTGGTGGCAGTGACATGTTTACATATTGGTTGCAACTAATGAACCAACTATACAATAGTGGGACTGGTTCAAAGTAGCCATTTGCAAACAATATTTTCGTCATGGCTACAAAGAGGACATGCTAACACATTAGTTGCAAATTTGACAATGTACACGATGTATTGTGCAGCAGTATGTTTATCAGTTCAACAAGTTATTCGTCAAATTAGAGGTATAAGACCTTTAAGAAACTCTTCTCATGAAATTATGTTCGATTCTTTGCTCGTCTAAAAAAGACTTAGAACTTCTCAATATCATGTCTCTCGGTTAAGCTTTTTAGTTTACACGACAAGTAGAATCCAAATTGGAGAAGGGACCTTTGAATCCAAATTTATAATGATAGAAACAGTCCTTAAGCCTTCGTCTTCTACTTCAACCCCATCTAAAAATGGGAAAATTAATGGGCAACAGAAGGACCAACTCAAACCACTCCTCAAGCCAATGAGGAAAAGAAGTATTGCACCTATTTTAAGAAGTGCAGCCACTTAATTGACTCATATCTCAAACTTCAAGCCAATAGGGCCAATGCTCTACTTCTCAAATAGCGACAAGGGATTGGTGATGTTGGTGAAATTGAGGTATCCAATTCCAATTCTTCAAATCCTCAACTAGTTCTCATGGCTAAGGATTATTCTCCAAATAATTGACAAGCCCTCTTCAGAAAAAACTTTCTTGCAAGGCAAGTTTAACTACAATGCATATGATAAAGAGTTATATTCCCTATATCTACATACTAATTACTACATGTTCCAGTTTTTGAGCTCCCAATCAAAGATTCATGAACCCCTTGAAGTGGTCGTCCTACTTGCAACACTTCCATTTAGTCATTGTTATCTCCTAGCCTAGGGATAACTAAGGAGATCACGTCTCGAGGCCCACAGGTCCTAGACATGGAGTACCGAGAGCTAGGCGACTTGAGCATGGCCCCTCTTTTCTTTAGTGCAGTCCACTTATCACCAACAGCAATATCCATCCCACCAACCTGGTCCTGAAGTAGCAGTGAGTCTTGCTCCATGAAGTAATGAGTTCGGGTATCATGGTATGTATCACTCTGATTTTTGGAGCACTTGAACATGTTGTATTGAATCCTTCTTCATTTCACGACGTTTGCTTGGAAATTATGCTCTTCGCCTCGTTCATACCTGGAAGGGTGACATGGTGCTCTAGTAAGTTGATTTCCCTTTAGGATGAGTTGCCACTGGGTGGGTCTGTGAAAAGTGTTAAGTTTTGAGCTATTATTAGGTTTCTTTTCAATTTACTAGATACCAATAGCATAGGTAGGATCATCAAGAGAAACAAAATCACAAGATACACAACATTTATCCTGGGAAACCCTCATGGGGGAGAAAACCCAGCAAAAAATTCCTTAATATAGATAGCCAATACAATGCCAAGACAATAAACCAAAACACTAGAGAATATCCAACACTGAGCAATGCGCCGCTCTCTTCCTTCGTCTCCCAACTGCAGCTACCGAACTTGCGCACTTGATGACTGAAATGAGTGAGTGAGATAATGAGGCGCTAGCCTCCTTTATTTATACTAGTTGGTAGGCACTGGAAAGGTGTATCTTCACTGGGCAGGGCCGACTTCTTAATTTGTATAATATAATTAGGGTTTGACCAATCCACAAAAGGGGATTTGGTTAAGTACAAAGCCCCACATGATCAATCCACAAAAGGGGATTGATCTGATGAATAATAACTCAATAATAAATAGAATACTCTTTGCAGTTACAATATTTCAACACTCCCCCTTAACAAGAAGGGTATTCTACAACATCATTAGGAGAGAGAGAGGGCAGCAACATCAACAACATCTGGAACATTGACTGGCATATCTATAAATCATCAGAAGTTATTCTCATCATCAATATCATCATCCACAACAAGGAGCTGGAATGGCATCATCATCATCTGCATCAACATGGATTAGTATAACACTAATACATCATCATTATCAATAACAACATGAGGCTGATACAACATCAACAACAACAACAACATCACAACATGAAGGCTGGAGCATCATCAACATCAACACTAAGCTGGAAATCTTCAGCACGAAGCTGGCATCTCATCAACATCAACACTAAGTTGGAAATCCTCAGCACAAAGCTGGCATCTCAACAACATCAGCACGAAGCTGGAAATCTTCAGCACGAGGCTGGCATCTCAACAACATCAACACGAAGTTGGAAATCTTCAGCACGAGGCTGACATCTCAACAACATCAACACGAAGCTGGTGTTAGAATTAGTTAAAGAAAACAAGAATTTAATTTTCAAAATTTTTGTAGACAAAATCAGCATGAACACATTAAACTTTACACAAATCTGAACTTCAAAATATTCTAAGTATGCTAGGTAGTTAGCTCCGAACTTAGAAATTAATTCTGAACATGTACAACAAATAGATCTAAACCATATACAATCAGTAGTTAGATCTAAACCATAAACAATTTTTGAGTGAGCAAAACACTCAGATCTAAACTAGTAATTAATTTTGAACATGAACAATAGTTAGATCTAAACCATAAACAATTTCTGAGTGAGTAAACCACTTAGATCTGAACCAGAACATGTACAAGAGAAAGATCTATACCATAAAGCAATTCTATGTTATATCTAAACAGTAGATATAAAACTGAACATGCACAGTAGATAGATCTAGGCTAAATAAACATTTCTGAACATGAACAATTCATAGATCTGAACTAGACAGTGATATTAAAGCATGCTAATCAGAGATCTAAATGTAAGCAAGGCAAAATAACTGAAAACATTAACTTACCTCTTGATAATCTTACCTATGTATAAAGGAGAAGAGCATAGCACACTTGAGATATAATAAGCCACTGAAGTATGCTCAAATAAGTCTATGTGTCATGGATCTGTCTCAAGGGTCAGATCTCTATCGAGAGAAATATAGAACAGTCAAGCCACCAAGGAACTTCTCACAAAACAACAGAAAACCCCACACTGGAAAGATCTGGAAGTAAAACCCTTATTCAACCACTTAGAGAGAGGAAGTTCCAGATCTAGGTGACGACTGCCTATAAGGGTAATTATAACTCAGCAATGAAGGGCCGTGGCCTAGAAGGGCTCTCGATCTGCTCAAAAAGGAGGGACAACAACCTCAAATAGAAGACTGAAAGAAATAGACATGCAGGAGAAGAGGGCGGCAACAAAACCCTCAATGCACAGTAAAACTTACATCCACAGCAACCCTCAATCAGCTTTAGAAAACAACAGAAGAACCTTTAACTCAGCAAAGGAAAAACAAGGAACATGCACTAGCAAATGAAGTGAAAACTGGACTGTCAAAGGAGGCCGCAATTATCTGTCAGAAGGAGGTTACAGTTGTAACAGAATCTCAGAGCAATCCGCCAACCTTGGAGAGGAGATAGTGAAATGTAAGTGAATAGTGAAGGGGGAGGGTTCTTATTTATATTTTTAGGCTAGGGTTAGGCTAATAGAAAATATAATTAAAATAACATATTTAATTAATATAAATATTAATTAATATAAATATTAATTAAACATGTTATGATTAAACATTAATTAATATTTTTCATATTAACCCCTAAAACAAAAATACAAACCCGCAATCAAACTCAAGCTAAAAAACCAAGGGTGGGGGTTTAGGAGGGGTTTACTTGGTGGCAACACATGTCCATATTATTCTCAAGGTGACCAATTAACTTTATCATCACTGCATATGGGATACATCCCTCATGTGGTCATACCCATCTTCATTATCTCTCCTAGGCCCTATGGACCATCCTGGAAGAGAGGAAGAGGATCACACACCCACAAATCTTGGTACTACACCAAGATCTACCTGATCAAGGACCAGGTTGCCCCAGGACTTATTTGGGGTCTTATCCACCAAGGTACAAGACCAAGGATCAACCCATGCTTTAGGCATGGGTACCCTGGAACACATCTAGGGGCCCTAGACATATCTAGGGACTTAAACTGCTTGGTCCCAGACCAAGAACCCCAGTCATCTATTGGGGGCCCTCTCAAGGTTCTTTACTGCTTGGTCCCAGACCAAGAACCGCAGGAGTGTACTGGGGGCCCTAGTCTACAACTAGGGTCTTTTGCCATGGCTCTAACTGCTTGGTCCCAGACCAAGAACCCCAGGAGTGTACTAGGGGCCCTAGTCCATAACTAGGGTCTTAAGCCATCTTTCATGGAGAATGGCTCTTGCAGCTGCATTAAATTCAACAGCTGGAAATCTTCAACACAAGGCTGGCATCAACACTACTCCCCCTTTCGACAGAGGTCCTTTTGGACTACACCAAGCTTGTCTCGAAAGTGCTCAAACTTTACACAAGACAGAGGCTTTGTCAACACATCTGCAACCTGTTCATCTGTGCCAACATAATGGAGCTTAATGGCTCCTCTCCGCACCATATCACAAATGTAATGATATCTGGTTTCTATGTATTTTGACTTGTCATGGAACACAACGTTCTTTGTCATTTTTATGCAACTTTGGTTATCACATAGAATCATGGTTGCTTCCATCTCTAGATCAAATAGACATGTCAAAAACTTCCGAAGTCATATGGCTTCACAACTGGCAGAACATGCAACAATGTATTCCGCTTCTGTATTGCTGAGAGCAATACTTGATTGCTTCCTACTCTGCCATGAGATCATGGTTGACCCCAGACTGAAACAACATCCTGAGGTGCTCTTTCTGTCAGAGACACTTGCAGCCCAATCTGAATCGGTATATCCACTCAGTCTGAAGTCATGATCTCCATTATAACTGAGACCAAATTCCAATGTACCCTTAAGGTATCTCATCACATGTTTTGCAGCAACAATGTGAACACGTCTGGGTTCTACCAGAAATTCACTCAAGGTGTTCACAGCAAAACATATATCTAGCCTGGTGTTCGTCAGATACATCAACGATCCAATGATTTGTTTGTACATCGTAGTATCAACCAACTCTGACGAAGTATCAACCAAGAGCTACAACTTTGTTTCCATGGGTGTACTCATGGATTTACACTCTGACATATCAAACCTCTTCAGTATTTCAACTGCATACTTCCCTTGGTTAAGGAAGATCTTCTCTGGGCTCTGCCAGACCTCAAGACCTAAGAAATAGTGCATCAGGCCAAGGTCTTTCATCTCAAATTCTGCAGCGAGCTTCTTCTTACAATCAGTGATGAGCTTTTTTTCTCTGGTTAGAAATAAGTCGTCCACATACAACAACAATATAACAGACTCATCATTCATAACCTTGAAGTACAAGTTAGAATCAACTTTACTCTTGGTAAAGCCCAAGCTCGTCAGGGAACTGTCAATTCTTCCATACCAATAGGAGCTTGTTTCAATTCGTACACTGCCTTCTTCAATCTGCAGACATGTGTTTTTCCATCTTCAACCTCAAACCCTTGAGGTTGTTCTATATACACTTCCTCTTCAATGACACCATTTAAGAAAGCTGTTTTCACGTCCATCTGGTGTAACTTCTATTTCGTCTTAGCTGCAAGGGCTATGATGGTTGTGATTGAAGTGTATCTGGCTACAGGAGCAAACGTCTCTTCATAATCAATGCCTTCCTTTTGAGAAAAGCCACGAGCTACAAATCTTGCTTTATATTTCTCAGTACTTCCATCAACAACATGTTTTATCTTGTATAGCCATTTGGAAGATACCACATCCTTGCTCTTCGGTTTGGGAACTATTTCCCATACATCATTCTTTATAATGGATTGGTATTCTTCTGTCATGGCATCTGCCCATTCTTTCTTTTGAATGGCTTCTTTAAAGCGAGTAGGCTCCTTCTCTAAGATATCACACGTCAAAGCCATATAACTGGAGAATTTCTTGGGTTTCTTGACTTGTCTCATGGTTCCTTCGAGGGCACCATACTTCTCTCCATCTTGAATAAGTTCCCTTGCCCAGGCTGGCTTTCTCTTGTGGGAGATTTTCATCTGGGGAGGTTCTTGAGATTCTATTATGTCATGATCTTTTGGAATCTCCTCATTAGGGGAAGTTATGACTTCCCTCACTGGTTCTGCAACTCTGGGAGCTACAGGCTTTTCTTCATATACTTCTTCAAGCTGTCATCTTCTTGATTTCTTGAGTGCTGCATCTTCATCAAAGGTTACATCTCTGCTGATCTCAATATGATGGTAACCTGGTATATAAATTATGAAGGCCTTGGAGACCTCACAGTATCCAACAAATATTCCCTTCTTTGTTGAAGGGTCTAGCTCGGTTCTCTTCTCTTTCAGAATGTGTACAAATACTGTACAACCAAGTATTTTGAGATGGCTTACTTTTGGCTTCTTTCTGGAGAACATCTCTTTAGGGGTTTTGAACCCAAGTGCACTATGGGATAATCTGTTCTGTACATACACTGTTTTTCTTGCTGCTTCTGCCCATAAATGCATTGGAAGATCTTGATCGTGGATCATAGTCTTCACTGCTTCCATTATAGTTTTGTTCTTTCTTTGTACTATAACATTTTGTTGAGGATTTTAGGGAGTGGTGAGCTCCCTCTTGATCCCGACATCTTTACAAAAGTTTACAAACTCTTTTGAGGTGTATTCTCCTCCATTATCTGACCTGAGTATCTTGATATTTCTTTGAGAGAGATTTTCTATCAAGGCTTTGAATTCCTTGAATTTACCAAACACTTTATCTTTTGATTTCAAAAAGTAAACCCAGGTTTTGCGAGAATAGTCATCAATAAATGATACATAGTATACATACCCACTAATGGAGGTTAATGGCATTGGGCCACATACATCCATTGCACACACTTTCATGGTCAACCTTGAATTCTGGTAGACCTGTGACTGCCTTGCTTACATATGGTAATGCCTTGTAGTTGATGTGAGCTAGTCTTCTATGCCAAAGTTCACATGGTTTCTCAATGGAATGAGTCAAGGCTACTTCTGAGTGATGTTTTAGCTTATACAAGCCACCTTCTTCTGTTCCAATAACAATTGCATCTTCTATGGTTTTTCCTTTAGGCCATGTTATCCCCGATATCTAGGGATAACTAGGAGATCATGTCTCGAGGCCCACATAGTCCTAGACATGGAGTACCGAGAGCAGGAGCGACCTGAGCATGGTCCTGGAGGACCCATCTTCTTCTTCTCAGCCAGCTTTGTCCTGTCAGCAGTACCAGCCTCCATCACTACCGGCCTGGGCTTGCATCAGAAAGGACTCTTGCTCCATGAGGTAATTGGTCCGAGGTATCATGGTATGTGTCACATTTGATCATTATGACCTTCTTATGTATGCATTAGATCTCTTTCATTTCAGATAACTGCTTGGATCTTACACTAATCTACTTGAC